>JBBBDQ010028552.1:0-157500 GCA_037127315.1 Ascarosepion bandense
ATATATATATGTATATATATATAAGAGACAATGAATGTCTATTATGTTTAATCATGAGCAGTCTAAACGTCGTATTTTGGCTTTAATTTCAGTTGAAAATAATGACAAAAATTCTCCAACATTTGAACAATTTTTTATTAATTTGGTTCTAAGCTTTCGGCTCACATGAGCCATCTTCAGAGAGTTTATTATGCTTAGAACAAAATTATCTAAATGTTGGAGAATTTTTGTCTTTATTTTCAACTGAAATTAAAGCCAAAATACGACGTTTAGAACGGCTAAACATAAAAGACATTCATTGTCTCTTATATTTAGATTTATATGTATATGTTTAGAAAATTATTTGCTGCCTCGATACACTATATATATATATATATATATATATATATATATATATATATATATATGGTCTGCAATATATTCAACAGAGACAGTAAAATAATCTACAATTGCATCAAGATAGTTTGATAAGTTTGATATTTACGGCTTTTCAGGTTAAGACAAAAAATATATTTAAATCGTAAGAATTCTTTGCGGATAATAATGAATTACTGGCGCAAATGCTACTAGTTAACACTAGATAGCCGGAGCAAAAATAGGTAGATACACATCTTTCCAGAGTATATTTGCGTGTAAGCGAATATAACGAAATCTACTGGAATTGTAAGTCGGCTCCCCGTGCCTGATACAAATAATTAAAAATCACTTTACGATTAGGATCATTTGCATAGAATACTGTTGTCATATTTGGTCAGGTGTCCACTGCTGTTCATCTCAGTTTTCTCGACATGCTCCAAAGAAGAATCTGCTATGTGATAGGTTCCCTTTCCTGGTAGCTCGACTCAAGCCACTTTCTCACCGGCGGGATATGGCTTCCCTCTGTCTCTTCTAAATATATCTTCAAAGAACACGATCTTAATAATACTATCATCACTAACGCTAAAGTTGTCAATTTCTTAGATGTTACCATCGACCTGAGCCATGGTCCGCACAAACCGTACACTAAGGACCCACATGACCATACATATATCAACAAGGAATCAAATCCTCCCATAAAATTATCAACAACTTGCATATATCTATCCAATTTGGTTTAAGTTCCAACTCTAGTGAAGTTTCTGATAATTCAAAAATTAAATACATTAATGCTTTAGAAAAAAGTAAACTCAACACTAGTTTAGAATGCCTTGTTAAAAACAAAGTAGACAGAAATCACGTAATCGTAATATACTTCTTCTATGTGCCCTGTCCTTTCAGCATGTAGCGATCATGGCCTTCCACATCTCCCTATCCCGGGTATCTCTTAGCACGCTTTCTGCTGTAACACCACGCAACCTCCGTTCTGTCATCTAACTGCTCAGACCCTTCAAATATTTTATCCGCTGCTTTTCTGTGTGTCTTTTCCCTTCTTTCTGGCCTTTTAGTACCAGGCCTTTCTTCATTGCATGCCCAGGACCTTTAGTTGTCTCTTCCTGATACTCAATATTAATTTAATTTTGTTTCCATTCTTTCCAAAACCTCATCATTGCTCACATGCTCGATCCATGATATACGCAACATCTTTCTGTAGAAACCTGTAGTTGCTTCAGGTTTTTCCTTCATCTCTGATAATATTGTCCAGCTTTCACTGCCATATTGAAGAACTGACATCACATAGCAATCCAGTACTCTCCTCTTTGTTTTTAGTGATAGTTTCCTGTCTCTTAATATTTTACTCAACCTCTGAAACACGTCCTTCGCCATGCCAATTCGCCTTCAGATCGCTGTGTTGAACATTCCGTCTTCTATCAGAACACTTCCTAGGTATTCAAATTCTTGTACGTGCTTGATCCTAGTATCTCCCACCTGTATTTGGCATTTTGGGCTGTTCTTTTTGCTGATGACCATGCATTCAGTTTTCTTGCAGTTTATTTGTCGTTTATTTTTGTCACTATCTTCAGCTACTTTCCGCAGGAGGCATTGTAGTTTACTTTCCATGTCCGTGTCTGCAATCATCACTGTATTAGCTGAGCACCTTATTCAAACTCCCCCCCCCAGAAAAACAAGAATAATAACAAAAAAATAAAAATCATTAAAATCTGACTAAATCAACTTTCTCGTTATAACTGAACAGTAAAAAAAATACCTTAAAACCCCACCTTTTTGGCATTAAATAACCCACAGAATTTGATAAGCCGTTAAACAAAACTCAAACTCAAACTCAAAGCTATCATATCTTGCTCTGATTAACTAGACAGGCCTGAAAAAATAACAGAAAGTGTCTGTGATGTTATCAGTCCTAATCTGTAATCTCGATTTTAGATACTTCTCCTGTCTTTTCTACTAGTATTTTCATATTTGTCTATATTTCTGAGATTCGACAGTATTTACATTGTTCGGACTGTGGTCTCATCTTCAACACAATAATCACAACGTTTCGGCGGTTCTACTCACCGGCCTTCTTTAGGTCATTGTAATTTCGAACGCCTTTATCCGGTGGGCTATGACATATGGCCCAGTAGATAAAAGCGTTTATTAGATCCAGTGATTTAACTCAAAGAGTTGTGAGATCAGTACATCGCTACATCAGAGTTGAGTCAAAGGGAGATACCTACATTGCATCCGGAAGTGGCATAGACCATGAAACAAGACCAATAAACCTCAGTAATCCAAATAAAGGGGTCAGTTTGAAATTCCAATCACCTGAACAAGGCTGGGGCTTCCAACGACCGAAACGCCGCGATATCGTAAGATGATGACAACAGTTCGAACAATGTAAATGCTAGATGCAACCGTCAGTTCTATTCTAATAGTTTACTTCTTTTTACTTCTGGCAAGTTGAAGCTAATTTCAATTTCTCGCTCCGTTGCCACCCACAATCTTCATAAATTTAAATGCAAACTCAATCGCCATTTTCTGTTTTTCTGGATTGGGTTACTTTATTGTTCTTTTCCTCGTCTCCCTTCACTGAAGTCTTTTAATTTTCTTTCGTTTCGTGTTAACTCCTGTTGCATTAATCATCTTGGCTCTAGTGAAATGATAAAATATGTTCAGTTAGACAGTTAAGTGCCATACATGATACACGCTTTGGGCGATCATGTCTCAAAAGAGACATGACTAACTGGGCAAAAGATTCTCCCTCAGTAGGTTGCCATTACTTTCTGCGGTAGACTGGTTGCCAGCCAAGACTATAGAACCCAATCTGTCTTGTTATTTAACCCATAACTGGAGGGAAGAGACAAATTAATATCTTTCCGAAGGGTATTTACGTGTAAGTGAATGCAAGGAATTCAACTGGAATTTGAACTCGTCTCCCCATATGTTCACATATCACGTATTTGATAAATATTTATCTCATATTTACATTATTATTTACATTGTTCGAACTGTTGTCCTCATCTTTATTGCTATTTTTATGAGGTTTCGCCCGTTGTACACCCCAGCTTTCTTTAGGTGCTAGAGATAAGCGGTTCGGTTCACAAGGGTATGTCATTCTCCTTCAATGAGCAATCTCACTTCCGGTGACCATCTTACTTTAACTTAACTCTCTAACTTATTTTTTTTTTTTTTTTAGCAGTGCTGTACCCGGGTATTGAAGTTACAACCCTTTTGGTCAAGTTAATGGAATTAACCAACGTCTACTACCGCTAGGCCAGCTGTCCTTAAGTGAATATAGGCGTTAATAATGTAAATACTACCTTATCTCAGAAGTATAAACAAATGCTAATATTTACACTGTATAATTTTTTATCAATATAATTTATAGGGAAATGTTTGGTTCATAATAAAAGAAATAAAATATGTTGAAGTATAAATAATTCTTCTTCTTCTACATGCCCTGTCTCTTCAGGACGTAGGCGATCATGGCTTACCACGTCTCCCTATCCCTGGTGGCTTTTAACACACCTTTTCCTGTTACACCATGCAACCCTCGTTCCATCATCCAACTGATTAGATCCTTCAAACAGGTCATCCGTTGCTTTCCCCTGTCTCTCCTTTCCTGTATCTGGCCTGTTAGTATCAGGTTCTTTAAGCCCTCCTTCCTCATTGCATATCCCAGGAACTTCAGCTGTCTCTTCCTGGTGCTCAGTATTAGTTTCCTTATTGCTTCCATCATTTCTAGGACCTCATCATTGCTCACATGCTCGATCCATGATATTCGCAGCATCCTTCTTTAGAACCACACTTCAGTTGCTTCCAGTTTTTCCTTCATCTTTGATGATATTGTCCAGCATTCACTGCCATATTGAAGAACTGACAACACATATCAATCCAGTTCTCTCTTCCTTGTTTCGAGCGAAATTCTTCTGTTTCTGAATACTTTACTCAACTTCTGGAATACTTTCTTCGCCATGCCAATTCGCCTTCGGATCTCTGTCGTCTTCTGTTATAAGAGTTCCCAGGTATTTAAATTTTTGTACCTGCTTGATTCTATTATCACCGACCTGTTTTTAGCATATTGGGCTGCCCTTTTTACTGATAACCACACATAATAATTACGTTAGGAAATAAGGTATTAAACCTAACTTTTAGTGGCCTACGTACGGATATATAGATGTGCGTTTGCGTGTTCTTGGAACCACAGTTAAGATTGCATAGTGTTTCTGGGACTTATTAATATCATCGTTGCTAGTAGTATGCTGTACAGATTTAAACTTCTGACGCAGGGGTTTATAAATATTTTACGTTGTCGGTTATTCTTTGTTAATTCCTTCCTATGAGGTACTCATCCCTTCTCAATTCCTGTGTCTATGACCTGTCCTTGCATGGAGCCATTGGCCAGAGGATTATTTAAGATAGACTCCAACATGCCTAGAAGCTAATCAGAGACCTCAAAGTATGTAATTAGCACCTCAATTACCAGTAGACAAATTACACTTCCTTCTTGCTTACTCTGATTCATTATCTCTCCTAATTTCCTATATATTTCATTTTCTTCCCTTCTCCCCACACGCACACACGCACACATACAAAAGTAACTTTTATTTATTAGTATATCATGCATGAAATGACGCACTTTAAAAGAAAATAAGAAAACACTTTTGAAATTATAAATAACTAATTTATTTTATGAAAATAGGTACCAAATTGGGGAATGACTGTTCTCCAATGCGCTTCGAATATTATTAGAGAATGTTTAATTGCGTATAAAAAGCTAAAAATACTTAACTAGGTGATAATCAGTAGAAGAGATATCAGGTGAATATGGTCAGTCAGTCAGTCAGTTAAGTGCCATACGTGATACACGCTTGGGCGATCATGTTTCGTAAGAGACACAACTGACAATTATCCTGCAGTAGGTTGCCATTACTTTTTCAAAACTAATAAGAAGTGCGTTGTGGTTCAGTGGATATCGGCTCAGAATGAGAAACCGGAGAGCCGAATACCAGTTGAATTTGTTGCATTCACTTACGTGCAAACACCATTGAGAAATGAATTAATCTGTATCGTCCATCAATGTATGGGTTAAATAACAGAATAGATTGGTTTCTATAGCCTTGGTTGGCAACAAGTCTAACGAAGACACGATTGCCCAAGCGTGTATCACGTATCTCATCAAGGAAGGATCTAACATCGAGATGGTAGTGTGGCGTGCCTCATATTGCTGAAAATTAAAACTCCTAATCTTTAATGTCCTTTGTAATGCTTTCCATGAAAGACTGTTTTAGTGTGCATACATTTTTTTCTTGAAACCATATATATATATATATATAAGTAAATTAACCTAGTGAGCTAATAAACCTATAGTATCGTGATAAGTTTGCATTTATATATATATGGTAACTATTGCTGTTGTCCAACACAAAATAAAATCGTCGCTGATGGTGGATGTTATTGTGTTACTGTCTTAATCTCTCTGAAGATGTCTCAAGTGAGCCGAAAGCTTAGAACAATCTTCATAAAAATTATCCAAATGTTGGAGAATATTTGTCTTTATTTTTAACAAAGATTAAAGCCAAAATACGACGTTTAGAACGACTCATGATTAAACATAATAGACATTCATTGTCTTTTATATTTAACAGTATATGTTTACAATATATATATCGCAAAAAACTTTGAACGCTATCATTACTGAAACGATAAGATAGAGCAGTTCAAGTTCAAATATGGTAGCAATGAACACAATAATAATTTTGGTTCTAATCTAACACTTGTAACTATAATGTATATCAGGAGTCAAATACTTTCCGTCACAACATATTTTGTGATGAAATGAATACAGGAATGCGAATTAAAGTTTGAAGTGAACTTGAGATCCATAGTAGAACATATGCATATATACAACTTTGTAAAAATTAAATGAAACAACTACTTTAGTTTCATTTCTTTCTCCATACTCTTTGTTTTATACCAATTTGAGTAACGGGGTGTAATCCATTTCTATTTTCCCCAAATCAGGCCATTTACAGTGGTGTGCAGTAATATGAATCTGTTTTCGCGGAGTATGATGAAATTTGTTTGGCCTTGAAAAACGTGTCATCCGTGATTGCATCAGATTTTCATCACGCCCAGACACTATTGTCTCGACAATCGACTGTTATCTTACGGCTATTGTTTGCGATGGACGTTACTCTAAGGAAGCGTACAAAAATCGTAACACTGCACGAAACATCGTGTTTATTATACCACCTATATCAATCAGGATGAAAACAAAAGATTATTGAAAATTAATCAACTCAGAAATAAATACAAATTATGAAAAGTGGCACAAATCCACTAACATAATCCAGTTGTCAAAATTCATCTGACACCGAATATAAAAGTTTCCAAAAATATACCACTAAATCTTTCGGCGGTGGCGTAGTAGATATAGTAATTGGTTATATATGCGTTAATATTCATCATGTTAGGATTATCTAGTGGTCATGAGTTCGATCCTTGAACTTGGTAGTGAGAGTACCAAATTCCAACATAAAAGAACAATAATTGATTTCGCAGGATATTTTGCAATAATCAACTAGATGTTCCTCATCAGCCAATCTATGGACACCTAATGATGATGTACCAGAGGGTACTTTGTCGAAACCTTGTGTCTATTATAACACTTATATCAACCAAGATAAAAACAAAAGTTCGAAATAATTAGAAAAATTATGCATGAAAACATTTGAAAGCCTTACAAAGAGATCGAGGCTATTGTTGGTGTCAGCTTTTCAACTGTCAGTCGTGTCATCAAGGCGATGAACCAAAGTGAATCCATCAGTACAAAACGTAAAGTAAAATCTGGTCGGAAGAGAAAAGCACCACCAAGCGACGACGTATACATGATCAGGGAAAGTGTAAAAGATCCTAAGAAGACAATCTTTGTTTTGTTTTGATTAAATTAGATAAGGGTGTATGTATAATATATATGCAACCATATACCATCACATGCGATCTACAGGCTTAAAACTATTAAATGCTTAACTGTGAATTATATATACTTTGAAATACTTGTACCCTTATATTTTCCGATAGTAAACAACGACTTACCTGGTCAGTAATTAGATGGGTGACCGCTTGGAAATATCAGGTGCTGTAAGCTTGGATTTAAGAGTAGTGTAATGGCTTTTAATCTAATTATTAATTTATTACTTTAAACGTGTTCTAATGCCAGTTTGATTCGTTTTATTTAGTTATGAGCAAATACATTTTAGAAAGGTATGAATCCACCACCCTTGCCTCAAGTATGTGTTAATTAGGAAGACTTGTATCAGTAAAACATTATTATCTCACACAATAAAATAGAATTTCGTACGAATACTTTGATATTGGCATTAAATAACCCATAGAAATTGATATGCCTCTAGACAAATATAAAATAAATTAAATAAGTAAATGAATAAATAAATTAAAAATATGTACTACAAACGGAGCTGGCGTATATGTGCATATACCCTCTTATTTAAGACTATATTAAACAAACCCAGTAGATAAAAACACTTTTTTAACAATGTCAGCAAATTTACTTCAATGCATTTGATTTAGAATATCAATACTTCTGCTGGCATATAAAAATATTGATAACCTTAATCAATGCTGTCCCAGAAATCACTAGCGATTATTAAATATAATATAATATAATGTTAGGAATAATGTTTTTCTTTTAACTTCAGAATTGATTATATAGATTTAAATTAAAATATTTACCATGGAAAAATTCGTTTTGAATACTAAACAAAGATCCTTCACAAGATTTTAAAAAGAAAATCCCTAACTCGCTTTTGGGCATATTCAACGTCAGAGATGCAAACAAAGACAACTTTATATAATCCAATAATCATAAAATTCCTCATCAAATACAGTAAAAGCAAACGTGAATGTATAATCTATTTTCTGTATCTTTCTGGTGACAAACATATGATGACAGCATTCATCATGTAAGTAATCATATATTATTTATAAATATTAATAAGATTAAAGTTGAATCAGTATGCAAAGGCTAATGTATCTACAAATGCTAGGGTGAACTGGAAGAAGGGTTAGAATGAATGAATGAATGAATGAATGAATGAATGAATGAAAGAAGGAAAGAAAGAAAGAAAATAAAGGATTAACTTAAGTAAGATAGTACTTAAGAATAAAAGTAAGAAACATTAAAGAAAGAAACTATATTCCTTTCCTTTCATCTTTCTTTCTTTCTTAAGTTTATTAAGAAAGAAAGAAAGAAAGAAAGAAAGAAAGATGAAAGGAAAGGAAGCATGAATTTAAAAAGCGAAAGCAAAAAAAAAATGAAAAGAAGCATGAATTTCAGAAAGAAATATAAATGAAAAGGAAGAAAGAAAGAAAGAAAGAATTATCGAAAGCAAGAAAGAAAGAAAAAAGAAATAAGTAAAGAAAGAAAGAGAGAATGATAGAAAGAAAGAAAATAAAGGATCAATTTAAGTAAGAGCTTAAGAATAAAGTAAGAAAAATAGATAAAGAGAATAATGAATAAACAAAAGAAAGAAAGAAAGAAAGAAAGAAAGATGTGAGGAAAGGAAGCATGAATTTAAAAAGCGAAAGCAAGCAAGCAAGCAAGCAAGCAAGCAAGAAAGAAAGAAAGAAAGAAAGAAAGAAGCATGGATTTAAGAAAGAAAGAAAGAAAGAAAGAAAGAAAGAAAGAAAGAAAGAAAGAAAGAAGAAATAAAGGAAAAATGAAATTAAGAATGAGGGAAAAATGAAATTAAGAATGAAGGAAAAGATTTGTAAAAAATCAAAAAGTAAGAAGGAAAAGAAGTGTTAAATTAAGAAAGAAAGAAGGAAAAGAAGGAAAAATGCGGATTAAAAATGAGAAAAAGAAAAAAGAAAGAAAGAAAGAAAGAAGAAAATAAGTAAAGTAAATTAATTTGGTCAGTTCTCACGTTATGCCAACACTGTGGGGTTGGTAATACCATCTGAATTGCTATCAATATGGAGACTAAAGAATTCCACAAAAGCAAGGATTTGTAGAACGCATGAATGGCAAGTTCCTGATCCAAGCATGAAGAACATCTACCAAGTTGAAGGTTGTTTAGAGATTAACTTTTTATTTTTTCTTGAGAGTAATGTATGAATTATTTTGAACATTTTTTCCTGTTGTTTATTGTTTTTCTTTATAATATAAGGTACTTTAAATTGTTTAGCACATTTACTATATATCTATCGTCTTATGTTCATATCTATCTATCAATCTATCTATCTATTTATTTATCTATCCAAAACATTTCATATCTGACTCAAACTTTTCACACACACGCACTCATACACACACACAGGCACACACACTCACGCACACACACGCACATATATAAATATTCAATAAATTTGGATATTACGATATGATAAAAAAGTGATAAGAATACTTTTAGATGATTCCAAATGAAATACTGTTATGTTTTTAACGAAGCGCTAACGTAGAAAGAATTTCAAATTTCAAATTTCTGATGGGTTTTGTTCTGAGGATTATAAACGTGTAATACGTTCAATAGTTTTATCGAACATCTGTAACTGACGAGTATTTTGACCCGAAGCTCTGAAGTTGGTCAATGAGTCAGTTTCACTGTTATCTACTTATTAAGCACACACATATATGTGCGTATGTGTGTGTGTGTGTTTGTGTGTGTGAGTGAGTGAGAGAGAGAGAGAGAGAGAGAGAGAGAGTATAGTTTATAGGGAACACATAAGTGTTTTTATTCGCTCCTGCACGAGACATTGAGATATTTTTCACCTATTCTTGCCTACATTTCTGGCATGAGGATTTTACATTCGGACAATTGTCATGTTTTTTGTTGCACAATGTTTCAATCTTCATGCCTTCCGATCTTAATCAGGTGCTTATCGATCGGTGTAAACTTCTGAAATTTTCGAGCTAAACAGTTTCTTTAATAAAGTATAGAGTAGATTATTCTTACGCCGCTATCGAATGTTATCCCGTTTTGTTCTTAATTCGTATTGCTTAGATATTTGTACCTGGTATAAGGCTGCTACACACGGCCTACTACTCGCAAGTTCAATCCCTGCAGACTTAAAGTCAGTGGAAATAGGCGGGGAATATAGTCTTTGTGCAATTAATCTAAATGAGAGAAATGATCAGATAAATAATTAGGAAATATGGAAAAATATACCATAATTCACAAGACAAGTGACGACTTCAAGTTTGAAGCGAGTAAAATTATTTGTGCAAACTGAAAAATAAATCGACATAGTAAATCGAGATGAGAACAAAGAAGTCAAGTGGAGATGGAGTAAGAATCAATTGATTTGTAGCCATTTTCAAAAGGCGGATAAAAAATTGACTGAAATAACAGTAACAAAAAACTATTAACTTCATGACAACAAAAAAAGGAAGAATAAAAATGTAACCTGTTTAGTGATAAAGAATAAAGTTCCATAAATTCATATCAAACGCAGACCAAATAAAAGAAGTGAAGAGCAAAATAAGCGACGATCCAGAGATATTAACGGAAGAAGAGAAACAAACCCAAAACGACATCAAAAGAAACTTTCGAAAACAAAGAGCAGAACAAATAACAAGTAGGGGAAGAAAGAAAAATATTGGAAAACATTTTTATGAAGGAAAAAATTAAAGAAATGATTAAATAAAATTTCAGTCGTTATCTATTGTCTTCTTTATGTGTCCATATTTCTGAGATGGAGCATTGTAATTATTTACACTATTTACATTTTCCGGACTGTTGTTCTCATCTTTGTTGCCATTTTCACGATGTTTTGATTGATGTACGTTCCAGCCTTTCTTCATGTAATTGGAATTTTAAACTGGCCCTTTATTTCATTTACCGAAGTAGATTATTCTAGTTCCACGAGAAATACTACTGCCAGTGTCAGTTATCTCCTTATAACGCAAAATTTTTTCCAGAGCTCATATTACAAGTTTTTTGTTATTCTTTTTCTCTAGCACTGAGTATTACTGGTTTGCATATTGTATTCATTTCTATGCTTGGTCGTCTTAAGGGATTTTTGTGGCCAAGCATATCCGCTGATTCTTTAACTTTTCATATTTTCTAGTGGTGTTCTTTGTCTATTCTTTCTACTTTATCCTACATTAGGCGTTGATCTCCGTTTTTCCTCTTATTGGTCTCGTTCCTTAATAATGCTTCTCTTTTTCTTATTCTTTCAAACTCAGTAACACTTTCTGGCATAGTGGCTTTATTGACTTACTTAGGGCAAAATTCTTTTCTTAAATTAAGTAAATAAATATAAAAATTGTGTGAAAGCAGGAAGAGAATATATAAAGGACAAAAATAAAAAGAAAGAATGAAAAAGAAAGCAGAATTTAGATAGAAGGAAAAGAAAGGGAGAGTAAAGTAGTTGATGATGGTGTGAGAAAAGGAGGAAGAAGTAAAGTTAATATAAAAGAACAAAAATAGAAACAAAGAAGAAGCGAAAAGAGAGCGCAGAATAAATAAAGAAATAAAAATAAAAAAGTAAACGTTTATGAAGGAAAAATCAATTGTATAAAATAAATAGATAAAAAGAAAGGAACATAAAGCATGTAGTGAAAGAAAAGAAGGTAAGAAGGGAGAACGGCAATGAAAATAAACTCTTCAAAATAAAATTTTAAAAAATATTAAAATACTAAACGAAAGATCAAAGAATGAAAATTTTTAGAATAATAATGAAAAAAGAAAACCAAACGGAAAATTACGTAAAAGAATGAGAAATAAAAAGTGAATAGTGGAATAATTATTCTGAAAAAAGAAAAGAAGAAATGAAACAGGATAAGAAGAATGAAAGAGTACTGAAAGAGACAAAGTAAATGAAAGAAATCAAAAAAGAAGTTAGAATGGAATTCTGAATGAAAAGTAAAAGTTTAAAAGCTCTTTGAACAAAAAAAAACAAATAAATTAAATGTTAAAATAAAAGACAAGCTAGAAAAATAAAATAAAAGTCGCGTGAGTGAATGAAGAGAGCATGGATAGTAGAAGAAATATGTCTCAAAAAGGAAGAAAGGAATAAAGCTAGATCAGAAAAAGAAAGAAACAAACCAACAAAGATACAAAAAGGGAAAGAAACAAAGAAAATGAAAGAAAAAAGAACTTTTTACAAGAAAGCAAGAATGAAAAACTGAATGAAAAATAAAAGTTTGAAAACTCTTGGAATAAAAAGAATAATTTTAAAGATAAAACACTGTATGAAAAGAGGATAAGGATCGCAGGATTAAAGGGGCAAAGAAGAAGAAATGTGCCCAAAAGTAGAGGAGAATAAAGCAGAGAGAAAACACGATGAAAGAAAACGGTTACCCCCAGCTTAAGATAAGAAAGAATGTGAAGTAAGACATTGAATGGTAGATGTTGTAAACTCTGGAGAATATATTGCCTATGTTGCAAGAACAACACGACGACGGAAACGAACAGGGATTACGAAACTGAAAATTCAATATATAAATGAACGACCAAATGAATATGCGGAGGAAGATAGGAAGAAAAGAATAAAGATACGAACGAATAAAAAAAATGAAGAAAATAAATTAGTCGGTGAGCATGCAAGTGACGTAACGGCGGTTGACCAATGAGGACGAAAAGGAAAACAAGGCAAAAAAATTGGATGTATTGGGGGGAATGGAAGAAAAAGACAAAAGAAAAAAAAGGCCTTTATAAATGTCGCCGGAAATATATTTGAATTGCAATTTTTTTTATCATACAACGAAAATATATAACAATATTTATGACTATTAGTCTTGTCCTTCTGGTTATTTTTTCTTTTTTTTTGAAATCAGTAAACTATCGAAATACAGAAGCGATTATTATTATTGTTATCTTTATTAAGAATTTTAATGATTTATCGGTATTAATAGTCATAGAAAATGTCACACAAATTTTGGGAATAAACTAATTGCTAACATTGTCAACACGTTGAGCAATCAACTTCCGAAAAAAGTTACTCAAGTAATGGTTACTGACAGATGTAAATGAAAGAAAGAAAAAAACGTATACTTGGAAGACAGAGAGTGAAAAGGAGAATGGATAGACCAACTTGTTATGGGTGTATTCACACACACACACACACACACACACACACACACACACACATTCACCACATACGCAAATCCAGACGTAAGCACGCGCATACACAATCATCCACACACACACAAGACTATCAATTTTTCACGCAAGTTCACCACCTACGCATATCTCTACCTAAATACACAGAACATGGAAGGAAAAGGAAGTAATTGATTTGCGAATTAAGGAAGACGAGTTTGTGAAATAAATGTTTGCAAAAGACTTCACAAAAGATATGCCCAAGGAATTGAAATATTATCTATTTATAGGAACACACCAACGCTAAATGTATTATCAGTTACGCACATACACACACACACACACACACACACACACACATACATACACGCTATATATATATATATATATATATATATATATATATATATATATATATATGTAGTGAAATTGTAATGGTGTTTAGCGCCGAAATTACTGCTTTTTTAAGTAGTTTACTGATGGAAAGGCATTTTTGGCAAGTACATTTTTTGCCATAAAGTGCTCCATATCAAGGTAATGACAGAGCATTAATAAAGAGAAAAACTAAATGACTCTGAAAAGTGAAGACATTACAATAATGGCTTCGCAAAATTTCGAAGTTGCTATGACTGAAATAAAAACAACTATCTCATCATTAATTATATATATATATGTATGTGTGTGTGTGTGTGTGTTTGTGTGTGTGTGTGTGTGTGCGTGTGTGCCCGCGCGAATTAATAAATATGCATATGAGGGTACACGCACATATTCAGGTGTTAATAAACGGTCCTCATTGTAGTATGAACAGACCTATTTTATATATATTAATAAATATACATATTGTTCTATGTCGATGGCAGAACTCGGAGTTTCATGTTTTACGCAATCAACAGGGGCATATTACACACCGAACGTTTAATAGATTGAAATCTAAGTTCTAATTAACAAAAAAATAAACAAATAAATAAACCCTTTAATGACCACAAGCTTCTATAGAATAAATACTTACTAGCCTTCCTAGACCCTGATTCATGCTTGTCTCTTTCTTTCTTGTATCCTTACTTTCCCCTTTTCTTTTTTCTTCCTTTACCCCACAAATATTACAATTAATAATTATGAATTAAGCCCCTTTGATTTCTTATCCCTGCATCTTAAGTTTTTTATTTAACATTTTAATTTTATAATATTGATTTTGAAATTTTACTTTTAATTTTGGAATCTCCATGATCTATTAAGAACAACAAAGAATAACGAAATGTGGAGGGTCATGATCGCCTACGTCCTGAAGGGATATGGCATATAGATGAAGAAGTCTTTGTTTATTTCAATTTTACCTTGTTATTAAAAAGCAGTAACTTAATTTTATAAGATTTAAATCCTGTGAGTATTAGGTGAACTTAAATTACAGTCTACTAAAAGGTCAGTTTAGAATGTGTACCTGATGATTTTATAACTCATGAAACTCCGAGTCATGCCATCGACGGCGGTCAATATATATATATATATATATATATATATATATATATATATATATATATGATAGAATAAGTAAAAAACAGGTAGGAAACGCATTCATTACTTATATTACCATCTTTTCGGAAAATTTAAGTGCCCGGGAGTGAGTGGAAAGGGATTTTTTTAAAAAATAGATAAGGTAATGAAAACTGGAGAGTACGTGAAGGCATAAAGACAACTGAAACATGTGCATCTCTGCTCAAGGATGCACACACATAAGTGTTTCCATCTTCAAAAAAAAATTCGATTTGTATGCCTATTACAAATCCAAATTCAATTTACAACGCCAGTAGTGTTATCTACTTTAATATGTAGATAATATTTAATTAATAAACAAGATCTGGTGTACCTCCTTGTTAGTGTATCTGTTTCGGTAGAGTAGCGGTTATCATTGCGGAAATCGGAACTGTGTTTATTGAGCTCAATTTCGCACAATTGTTCTTCTCCCTCCAAGATATGGATTAAATGTTAGCGAATAGTGGGCTTTCTCGATTTTTGTGGCTTCCAGTTAATAAGAAAAATAATTCTGAATTCAAGATTGTAGAAAAGGAGAGGGAAAAACACTCAAATTCGTTTCGAAGGAGTTATAGGACTTTCTAATGATTAAGAATATGTGGAGAGGTGTGTACGTCCTGAAAGAAATTGGCATTAAAACATCAGAAAACAAATTTGCTTTTTGCGATAATTTCCAATGCTTTGCAACCTAGATTAGTTGATTTTGTATCCTGGCATATCAAGATTTCAATGGGTTATTTATTGCAGAAATCCATATATTTTGAACACAATTATATGGCTCCTACTAAATGTATTCTTAGCGCAATTGTACGCCTTAAACTACAGACAAAATATATTACTGGTGATTTTGCTATGAATTGGATTGATGGTTATTTTGGTTTAAAAATGTATTACTGTTATTTTTATACTTTCATATTGTTTTGATTTTGTTTTGGGTTCACTATTTGCCCATAGCTGGGACCCTAACAGGATGGACCTGGAAAGAACAAAAATTAAGAAGAATCTCCAATCTCCCGGATGTAGTTTATCGTTATACCCAACGCTAGTGGGTCCAAATAGATGTGCATGCACAAATGAGAGATTTAAAATACATGAGTTAAAAGAGTATATATATATATATATATATATATATATATATATCATTGTTTGTAATTATATGTTTCCGTTTCTTGATACTCTGCTTAGATTCTTGAAAGCACCCTTCTCTCTCATAATAAGTAAAAACCTAGTAAAACAATTTATTATTTATGTTCTGAAGAATTCAAGTTTACGCCCGAAAAATTAAAAAGAAATTTAAACATATTTTGCAGTTTTCAGTAAGACTTTTGCACTTTTGCCACTGTGACGGATCAGAATGTTGTCCTTGTCAGAATTAGTTTTACACATTTATATATCGACCGTTTGTCTGTGCATTTATTACTGTTGCCGTATCTGTTTAGGAGCACCAGCTATTCACCTCGAGATTCTTAACAAAATCCAAAGAATGGTCTGCAATGTACACTCCTGATCAAAAATTTAAGACCACTTAAAAATCTTTACAAAGAAATGTTTCTTTACAAATAGACTTTAAACTCCTACCACTACTACAATCTAAAAGGTTATGGAAACAAAAAGCTACATTCCAAACATTTTATTTAGAAATTTACATTTTTATAAAATGAGGCGATTTACGCATGATGAGAATTATAAGACCAGGGGTATAAATTGTTAGATCTATGGTAATTCCCATGTTTTTAGTTCAGTTAGAGATTAGAAATCACTGCGTAAAGATGTTACCATGCCTAAATCAAGCAAACTTACCAAAGTTGAGCGTTCTCGAATTCTAGAATTCAATAAGCAAGATTTGTCACAGCGGGCGATCGCAGCTAAGGTAAATCGCAGTAAAACTGTGATTTGTAACTTTCTAAAGAACAGTGAGAATTATGGAAAAGCAAAGTCCTCTGGTAGGCCCCCAAAAATTTCTCCTGCATTGAGTAAGAGAATAAGACGGGTTGTTATGAAAGACGGGGGACTTTCTTCTAGTCAAATTAAGGCAGTCCCGTAACCATCAGACGACACTTAAAACAAAAAGGCATTGTAAATAAAAAGCGTAAACAAATTCCTCGGCTGCTTCCACGTCACAACGTGGACAGCTTAAAGTTTGATCATGAATACCAAACATGGGACGTTGAGAAGTGGAAGAAAGTCCTGTTTTCTGATGAGAAAAAATTCAATCTAGGTGGTCCTGATGGCCTATTGGCATAACAAAAACATGCCTCCTGAAATTTTCTCCACACGTCATAGTGGTGGAGGGTCCCTAATGGTATGGGGTGCCTTTTCTTACAGAGGAACGATGGAGATCCAGGTGGTGCAGAGTTGTCAAACAGCGGCTGGTTATGATAGCATGCTACAAAAAGCATCATTGATGATGGAGGGCCATCGTTTGTGTGTGGATGGATGGTTATTTCCACAGAATAATGCTGCAATCCACCCTGCAAGATGGACCTTGACCTTTCTACAAGAAAATGGGATTCATCTCTTGGGACATTCTTCATGATCACCAGACTTGAACCCAATTGAAAATGTTTGAGGATGAATGACAAGAGATGTTTATCGAAATGGCTAACAATATTCGACAAAAAATGAACTTCGTGAAGCCATCTTCAGAAGCTGGAGCAACATCCCCGCACCTTAATGGAAACGCTTATTTCTAGCATGCCCGACAGAATTTTTGAAGTCAGCAAAAGCAGTGGAGTTAGAACTCATTATTAAATTTGGTTGTTGAATGTTTTCATACACTTTTCATACACTTTTTGTACAATTTCGTAGAATTTTTGTCTCTGGTCTTATAATTTTGATCATGTGTAAATCGCCTCATTTTATAAAAATGTAAATTTCTAAATAAAATGTTCGGAGTATAGCTTTTTGTTTCCATAACCTTTTAGATTGTAGTATTGGTAACCTTAAGTAGGAGGAGTTTAAAATTTATCCGTAAAAAAATATTTCTTTTTAAAGATTTTTAAGTGGTCTTAAAATTTTGATCAGGAGTGTATTCGAACCTGACTTGGCACCTTGACTTCAGTCCCTTTCTCACCAATGTGATGTGACTTCTGTCTTTTCTATAAATATTTTCATGGCAACTGCTCTCACGAGCTTTTTTTCCATGAGGCCCCCTACCACTTGGGTTTAATCATGCTACTAGATTGGTATCAAGGTCTCACACTTTTACCACCGTTGAAATAGTTAAATGCCAGCGCTTCTAACATTTTGTTCCTCGCAATTCCCGCCTGTGGAACTCTCTTCTGTCTACTTGCATACATCGGGAATGCAAGTAAACGGGAGTTCCACAATCTGCAAAAGTTTAAATGCAACGTCAACTGCCACCTTCTGGCTCCTTGTTTAACATCGATCTTTAACTCTTTCTTCAACACTTCTTGTACCTTATTTTTCTTTCACTGTAACCCATCTGCGCACTAGTGGCGGTCTCAATTTGCTTGGGGTGAAATTATTAAAAAATAAGAAAGGAGAAATTTATCCATAAATACAGAAAATTATTGAGCGCTAAGCTGACAATACAGATAAAAATAGCCTCGAGGCTTATAGTTGTAGTAGCAGCAATCACACTTTCTCTTCCCTGTTTCTGATTAAAAAAAATTATGCTGTCTGCTACCGGATCAAGAGACTATAATTCTTCTTTGTTCTGGCGTACCCCTTCAGAACGTTGGCGATCAGGGCTTTCCACAATAACCTCTTTTTTGTATCTCTTATTAAATTGTGTCTTTTTGCTGTCTCTTCAAAATTCTTTTAAGTTAATTTTGGAGATCTACTGGTAATTGGGGCTAAGTATCACCAGTATATATACCGAGTTGAGAGTTGCATCCAGCAGGAAGATCATTGAAAATAATTAAGAATAACATAGGTCCAAGGATATATCCCCGAGAAATAACTGTATTAATATAAAAGAAATATAGAAGAGTGCCCCTTCTGGAAAGCTTTCATCTAATGATTTGATAAGAAAGGCTAAATCAGTTCAATAATACGTTCAGAAAGATCGTATCTTAAGTTCAGTTGGGTTGTCTTCCTATTTAATGTCAACTCATCCGCCATTGAAAGGCTCTTATGGCTTTAGGTATACATTTTATGTTAACACTCTGTGGCACCTACACTCTTCTTAATTCTGCACTAATTATAAAGTTTACCTTCGTATGACTCGAAAAAAAATCGAGTATATATTTGGGTCACGACAGATTTAATGTCACTCAGAATTATTTGATCTAAAAACATTAACTTTTTTAGATCAAATGTTCCTGAGTGACATTAAATTCGATTCAGACATCTGATATATTCAGGTGTAAAGCATATGCTGCACGCGCACTGATGTAATCAGCCGGCTATGTGCCATATGTGACAAACGCTTGGGCGATTATAGCTCTTTCAATTCTTGATTCGACAAAAGATATATTTCAGCAGCAGGGTGACCTAGCTTCCTGAGGTAGAATGACTGCCAAGTAAGGTCAGATGACACAGTCTATCCTCCTGTTTAATCTCAAGGTAGGGAGAGAAGAATTGAATTCATACTTTTCCAAATGTTATTTGCTCGTAAGAGAACGTAATGAAGCCGACTGGAATTTGAACTCGTCTACACAAGCCGATATAAATTGCATCGATATATGTATATGTAAACTTATTTATAAATGGAATTTTGTCTGTGTGTATGTGTGTGTGTGTGTGTGTGTGTGTGTGTCCGTTACCTATAGACTCCGAAACGGCTGAACTGATTTTCTTGAAAATTAACACAATTATACAAAAAGCATCTGCGACTGTTCATAGCTAGCTTTTGTGCGAGGTACCCCCGATAAATATCGAAAATCAATAATCGAAAAAATCGGGTTATAGAAGTGGTCTGATTTTAATCAAATTTGATATATTCATAGACAAAGACATAAGAAACGATATTCAGAAATTTCAAGGTTGCAGTTCCTACAACAGTGCAGAAAATCGACAATATATTTATATAAATATAAAGCCAGATGTTTGTGTGTGTGTGTCTGTTTATCTGCTTGTATGTCTGTATTTTATTTTTTTCAGCCCTTTTATTTTAGTTTTTGCTTCGGGTTTGGCTCTAAGTTAGTATAATTGTAGTTTTTAGTCTCAGTAATGATATCATTTACTCAGAGAACTTATTTAGCCTGCAAAATTCAGTTTACGACGAAAACAACTTATTTCATATCGATACCAGGAAATCAAAATTTGACTTACATCCATTCATTTTTATTTCAGTCTACGGTTTCCCTTTAACTGGAAACAACTATTGCTTTTTAGTCTTTCGTGCCAACGTCCAAAGAGTCTGAGCTCCAGGACAATGGATTAGTTTTAAAGCATTCATTACACCCGAGCAACGCCGGGTATACTGTTAGTATATATATATATATATATATATATATATATATATATATATATTACAAGATTGTATGGCCATTTTAGGAATTGAAATTCGAATCATCAGTGATCTTAAACATTATGGAAAATACAATCTATATATATATATATATATTAGTGATGATTGCATCATAGTGTTCTGTTTATTCAAAAAAGCTGTTGTAAGATAATTTGTTTTAAAACATCTACTACTAATAATAATTTCACAACTTTTGAGGTGTGTACAGAATTTTATTTTGGCTTTCAACTCGTTTTTAAAGCCATAATAAAATTTTCCATCTACGACAGTGTATATCAGTATTTACGAACCAAATACGCTTTGGATCTAATTAGAAATTTAAATAGTCACTGATTTCGTATGGTATGAACATCTTGACTGATAACTTAGCTTATTTCAGCTTTTAATATTTTATAGGCTTCTGGTGATTAACAGCAATAACTCACTCTTTCCCTTTCCACTCTCTTCCTTCCCTCTTTATTTTCGTCCTTCTCTCTTCTTTTATCACTATTCTCTCTCTCCCTTGTGTCTGCATTCTTCCCTTTCTATCTGCTCTTTCTCACAATTCACTCCGCCTCCTTTTTTTATCTACTTCCTGCTCTTTTCTCTGTCTCTTCCTTTCTCTCTAAAAGGGATTTATAAACATTACGTTGTCTTATTTACATGCAGATATTTGTCTTCTTTTTATATGCCGTGTTCATTCAGAACGTAGCCCTCCACACTTTTCTGCCCCTTGTTTTTTTGATAAGTTTTGTTTTGTTGTTATTTCTCCTAAAACCTTTTCTACCATCCATTTACTGAAGCTCATTAAGTATTTTTCGCACTGCTTTCCTCTTTCCCTCTTTCGCTTAATCTGTCCTGTGAGTATGAAGTTTTCCAAGCCATTCTTCCTCATTCCGTGCTCCATAAATTTCAACTGCTTCTTTCTGAAAACCAAATTGTTCTTAGCCTCTTAGCCGCTGCATTTTAGAAGATTAATATTTCAACTCTATTCTATGTGTCGTGTTTCTTCTGGGTGTAGCTGTTCATGGTCCTCCAGTTATTCAATGTCATTTGCAACTTTTAAGACATGATTTTTTGTCTAAACTTTTTCCCTGTATCCATTTACTCAAGCCTGTTAGATAGGTTTTCCTTTACTTTACTGTCCTATTTTCCATAAAACTGTTTCGTGAGTATCTGATCTTCTAAGCCCTCTATCCTCCGTTTATTATCAGACTACTTTTTCCAATACCAGCAACATCGTTTGGCTAATGTCAGCACTACTACTTGATGTGGAAATGGATTGCTACCATCAGTTTTCCTTTTGCTTACCAATGCGTGTAATAGTGTAAACACCTGCAATTATTTTGTAATGTAAGTAACAGCTAGCACTAATTTTCTTTGCATTAAAAAAATGTTTATTCACTTATAGATTCTATCAATTCTTGTATCCAGTTGTAGAGAATGTGTATATTATAAACTTATCTATGTTCACTTCTAGTATTTTATTTGTGCATTCAGCAACTTTCTTCGACGCCTGCTTCTGCACTTGGTAGTTTTGTGAAAAACTTCTGCGTCAATCCTGATTGACGCAGAAGTTTCTACATTCTTTACATTCTAAAGTGACACCGAATGCAAAACCAACTTTGGTAACTATTTGAGTGAACTCAGTACACATCGGGTGACACAATATTAACTTTTCTTAGATCAAGGGCCATGACGAGCATTCAGTTCAGACCTCTACTATTTTCTGAAGTGAATCACGATAACTCGAAGGTTGCAGATGACGTTTAGAAGATTCTCTGTGGCAGTACTTAAAATCACTAGTAGTACCTCCTTAGAAACAGCTGACGAGATATTTCTAGAATCTTCTATGTTTCATTCTCGGTCTTCTGATTCGTAGATGGTGACAAAGGTAGTGTAATCAAGTATTATCTTGAAGTAACTGGCGCGCATTGAATACTGTTGCCATATCTACTATTCATTTTGGAGTTCTCGACGAAATCCAAAGGGGTATTTGCAATATAATCGATCTTGACTTGGCAGCCCACCTTCTGTCACTTTCCCACCAATATGATGAGGTTTCTCTCTGTCTTTTCTACAAGTAGTTTCCTAGTAAGTGCTCTGGCGAGCCTTTTACTCTGGTTTCCCGACCACATTTATTTACGCGTAATACTAGATTGGCATCAAGATCCCACTTCTTGTTCTCTCACTGTAACCACCAGTGGTGGTTCTGCAACGGAAAATGGTGGTTCTGCTTTGCTTGTAGTGAAATGATTATAAAAATAACGAAATAAAGATTACACGTAAAATCTCATTAATGTGCGTGATTTCATTCTGGTCATTAATCGGATAATAATGCAATATAATTTGTAAATACTGATAAAAACAGAAAGAACTTTTCCAGGGCAATCGAATAATTTGCTGATGCTTCACTAATATTTTCTCGTCTTAAATGGTTAAATTGTGTTTTTTCTTTTTGATAATTCTCATTTGAACTTGCCTTCAGAATATCGGAACATTCAATAAATCAGAAAAAAATTCAGGGACAAAATTTGTTTACGTAATTAATGTTTTCCGTTCTTTTACAGGGTACGAGTTCATTCTGACGTCTGCGGAACAAAGCAGTTCTACAGAAAATTTCTAATGGAAATAAAAAGTCAAACCTATATTTAATATAACGAAGGGTGAGTTGCGGTTTACAGGGCATATAATAAGTAAGGAAGGCTTGGAAAATCAGATATTCATAGAATAGTTTGAAAGTGGGAAACAGATGAATAGAGTGAATGGCATACTTAGCGAGCTTTGGGCATCTCGACTAGTCTCGCCAGATCAGTTCCTTGTGAATAGTTCAATCAACTTTGGGTGCTCACTTACATTCGGGCTTGTGTTACATCTAAGTTACTCTTAGTAAATCATCATATAGAAGATTTTCTCGCTATAGCAAGCACGAGTGAGTGGTGGGTGCTTCGCATGTTCAGCCTTGAGTCACATCTAATCCACGCTTTGGAAATCATTTTCCAAACTTTGACGTGGTCATTAAACTTGTCTCGCTAGATCAGTTACGACTGAATAGTGGGTCTGATTTTCACTGAGTAACCCATACTTTCGGCTTCGTAGCACATTATAGTTATGTTTAGAACATTATCATACTACTGTCTTTGTAGTCGTCTTTTTAGACTTCCTTTCAGATTAAGTTCTTTTCACGGTGGGTGGGTTCTCGTGTGGCTGATGCGACCAACACTGGAACAGCGAGTAGGGTAATCGAAAAAAAAGTCTTTGATGATAGCAGAGGAAGGACTCTGCGTGTGACATCTTTGCCACCGTTTCTTTACCTGCTAGACTAACTTTGAATATTTTGAACTGTATCGATAGAGACCTTGCCAAGTAGCACGATCACAGAGCCAAATTTTCTAATTGGTTGTCAGTAAAACGATACGAAGAAAAAACTTCAGTGAAATGTTATACAATGTTCAAAGAAATTGATATAAGTTCAAAACGTTTATAAATGCTTAAATTTGTTTTCTATGATTTATCAAGTATTTGCTTGTTATTTAAAGACGAATCATATTCAATATTGTAAGTATAATATTCGACGTGGCGTAATACTTATCAAGCTTTACTCGCTGTATACCTATTTACTTTCGGCCTTGTGCCACATCTAAACGGCGCTTAAAAATCAACTTTAGAGAATTTTGGCGTGGTTTAATGGTTAGCATGCTTGTCTTGCTTGATTCATTACGACCGAATAGCGAGTTCAATCTTCACAGGGTGATCCACATCATTGGCCTTGTGTCACATCTAAACTAAGATTATTTTTGGACAACTGAAGTAAGGGAGAGCAAACTTGTCTTGCTAGAACCTATTACAATTGATTAGTGAATTTGATTCTCACTGAGTATCCCACACTTTTGGCATCATACCACATGTAAGCTGTGCTTAAAAAATCAATATTATATTAACAATTTCTTTTGAGAATAACAACTATTTTTTCAGGTGCAATTCCTATTGTAAGGCTTATTTGAGGGAGAAGACTTGTTTACTTTTCATGAGGGTATTTTTTGTGAATGTAATGATCCGTACTAGAATTCGACCTCGGCTCAACAATTTCTCATTCCATGATCTGGCCCTAGTAAAAGTTAGTGAATCGCAATTGGAGTCAGGAAATTACTAGAACAGTACAGGGAACTAAGCATTTTTTTTATATCTTTAATGGTGGATCGTATCTACAAGTCCCAATTTAGGTCATGCGTTAATTCAAGGTGAGAGCCTACATGATGTATCAATACATTTTGACTGGTGGAAAAATTCGGGGTCCAGTCGGTGATGATAGAATGTAACTAACTTGATTTTGAAGGCATTGAATGTAATCAGTCAGATTTTTCCTAACTGAGAAGTTAGAGCGAAATCGGGTGAGAGATCAGATGCCAGTTTCTTATCATCACGAATTTTGAAGGTGCATCTGTACATCGTAGTGTCGTCGGCATAGATATTCACAAATGATCTTAGTTTATCCTTAGACATATCATTTATATAAAGTAAAAAGAGAGTTCGATAAATGACCTCTGAATGATGCCAGCGTTAATTACGAAGATTCAACAGGACGTTAACAACCGTCAGGGATCTATCTGTTAAGAACTTTATAACTGAAAAAAACATGCCTTGATTCAATAGCTGGAGAGTTTGAGTAGCAAATCTGTGTCCAACTTTATCAAAAGCCTTCGAAATATATAATACTGGAGTGCTTGAGCTGCATATATCGTCAGTTTTACTAGTTCTGTGAGTAAAGGTCGTCAAGATATTAGCAGTGGGTCTGGTCGATTGAAATCCGTTCTGCTTGTCGCTCAAGAGTTTTGTAAAATTTTAGTTACAACGCGTATGTAAGCCTAACGTGAAATGTCACTAATCTGAGAAAGAGAAAACACGTGATTAGAAAAAAAACAGTTACGACTATATGAGCTTGAGTGCATTAAGGTTTTACAAAGAAATGTTTGGAACATAAATTTGAAGCTATTCAATCTTCTTGGTGAGCATCTCATGAAATGATCAATAAACAAGAAACAATGTTGTTGTTTTTTTGCTGTTCAGCAATACAAAAGAATGTTTCTTGTTGTGCAGTCAATGCAAAGGCTAAGTGCCACCTAAAGTTTAGGGTTACTGAAAGAAGGGGTATTGTAAAGACGTGTACGGAGGGAGCATATTATGAAGATAGTCAGTATATATAAGGGTTGATTATACACTTGAATATGTTAATATTGTAGTGATTAAATAAGTAAGCCAATGAGAGTCAGTTTCAAATTCCAACAGTTCCGAGAAAGAAACTCTTTGAGTGGAACATACACAAATGGAATGCAACGGGAAATGACGAGGACTCGAGTCAGAAACATCTGAATGACTAGACTGTTGGAACCAAGAAGTGTAGCTCGTCTGAACATCTGCCTTGAAAATAGGGATAGAGAAATGAGAAGCTAGCAACGTTTTTCTGTGTGAAAGGAATTGAATGGTGGAATACAATCTACAAGGCTGCGGAAAAACATTTAAACTCGGTCGAGACTAGAAAATGAGGAATATGTGACAGAAATACTCCATTTTATCTTTGGCTTGGTCTCTACGAGAGATAGAGAATAGCAAGAGACAAGTAACTTTTTGAGCGCTACCGGGAGCTTACCCATTTTTCGATGGCTTTAATGATGAATCGTACGTACTCTTGAGGTCTAGAGTGAGATTTAAATAAATAGAGGTGTCTGGGTTATAAGAAAACATTTTATTCTTAGACGGAATTAATCTTAAGTCGAGTCTTAACGAGTGTCCCAAAAATAAATCTGTTGATGAGATTTAGAAGGAAAAAATAAGTGAATATTTTAAGAACGCCTACTTGTATACAAAACAGAAATGTGTCTGTCTTGCAACACTTTTCTAACAATGTTTGACCTTTACAGAATGTTCGAAGAATATGGTCTGTCGCCAAAGTTTGTCCGGGCCAGTATAATCAAAACAAATGAGCTTTCGTTGCAGTCATTTTTGTGAAGATAACGATAGTTGATTCTATGAAAAACAGAACCGTGAATCTTCTGCTAGTTTAGCTTAACAACTATTTATGGGTAAAATGATAACTTAGCTGTTTTAGGTCTCAAGGATGTGCGTTGTGTTGCACTGAATATCGGCTTGGAACAAGAAATTGGAGAGCCGAGTTCGAATTCTAATCGAATTCATTATATTTAAATACGCAGAAATACTCTTAGAAAAAGTAATAATCCGTCCCTTCTCCCTCCATCTATCTATGAGTTAAGTAGCAGGACAAATAGGGTTCTATAGCCTTCGTTGGCAACCAGACTATCGCAGAAAGTAATAGCTACCTATTGCTAGAATGTCTTCTGCAAAGTTAGTCACGTCTCTTTCGAGACATGATCGCCCAAGCGTCTATGATTTATGGCAATAAACTGATTGACTTATGTCTAAAACAAAATTACTCTATATAGACGTTATTCTAAAAGCGTTTATCTTCAGAAGTCTAGTTATTGTGTGTCTCGGGTAGGCCACAAATCTGTTCAAGTTAGGGTGTTTTTATACTAATCTCACGCATAAATGCTTTTCATTTATAACAAACTTTCTGATGGATTGATTGAACTTTTATGTCACACTGTTGTTCTTGAATTTTCTCACAATTATCTGAACCCGGGAGGAGGAGATCTACTTTTTCTTTATAAATTTTAGTGTTCAATAAAACAATCCGTCTTTTTCAGGTATGATTGTGATATTTTCGATTTTCGATAATTTCTCAAGTTAGATTGGGTAGACAATCGAAAAAAAGCTACCCCAATGCGTCCTATAATATCAGGGACAAACAACGCGCCCCACAGTCTAATTATTCTAACAAACCAAGCAATGTTTTTTTTAAATACCAGAGAGGCGATACAATCATATAAAATATCATATCCGAGCATTTCGATGTGGTTAGCAAGTTTGTCTCACTAGATCTTTTATAACGGAATAGTGAGCACGATCTCCACTGGTCGCCCCATATTCAGGCTTGCGCCACATCTAAGGTGCGCTTAAAAATCACTATATAAAATCACATCTTTCTCTCTTGTTTTACTTTTCATGTGCAACAGATTCTTATTTTCTATGTGCCCTGTCACTTCAGGACGTTGACGATCATGACTGAATCTCACTAGGTGGGTTATGTGTTGTTGTCCTCTGACTCGCTAGCCTATAGTCTGCCCTGTGAGAACTTTCCAAGTCCTCTTTTTGTTATACGCCCAAGAAATTTTATGTGTACCTACCGGATGATAAGTATAAGTGTCTTTATTTGAATGGGATTTGAATGTACTTAATTCGGACAATGAACATCCGGGCTCTTTGGCATAGTAACTTAGATGGGACAGAAATTTGCAAGTATCAAAGACCCAATGATGATCGAGCTCACTGTTCTAGCAAGATATCTAGACCTTTATAATATGAGCATAAACATTATTATCACATTACAATAATCTTTATTTGTATAATTAAAAGCCATGTGTCCTTTTTCTAATGATTCTACTCCAATCAAGGCAATAAACACTAAGATGCAAGGGGTTAGTGAAAATGAAAAATGTGAGAAATTTATTTATTAACGAGAGAGGACAATAACAGAACAAGGTTCAAGTAGATGCAGAAAATGACCATTGACATTGCATTTAAATTCCTGAAGAAGAAAGTTGACGGAAAGCAAGAAGTGAGAAGAGGTTTCCACAAGTAAGAATTGCGAGAAAAGGAACTTTTAGCACAGAACTTAACACATCTAGAACATCTAGCAATTTCAGCTGCAAAATGACGCGACCTAGCTGCCAATTTAGTGCTGCGCTTAAGTGTATTAAAAAATCGAAACACCTTCAATGACATTGAAAACGTCGATTTATGTACAGTAAATATATGCTAATCAGTAGAAGATATTCTGATAAAATTTTTAATATCTTCGGTGTATCTCGTTAGGTCGCAATACAATTTTGCAGCGCGTGAGTAAAGGCTGAGATAAAATTCATTATTGCGAAAGCGACGAATGCAAGCAGGGATGGTAGGTCTTTCGGTAAGAAATGCTCTGACGTTGACAAAAGTGGTCAAATCAACTTCCGGACAGCTACTTGATGATTTGTATTCATGGCGGCGCCTCCATCAAAAGTAATGACAAAATATAAGCAAATAAATTTCTTGGCCTATTTTTATATTAGAAAAAACACTGTTGGTCAGAGCACACTATTGGTGAAGACATAAAAGTCCCTAGAATGTAAAAGAAAATGAAGAATAATAGAGGCTTTAAAAATGTTCACGCTGGAAAGATTGAAATAGTATGTTTAAATATCAGTTTTATGTCCCCTGTCTTTTAGCTCCCCACCCCTGCAAATATGTGGTATTATGGTGTTTGGAGGATTGTGAGGTAATGAATGAGTTCTTGTGGTAAATGAGCAAATTGTTAATGAGTGATTAGGACGTGAACGTAATTAGCTAGGTGTAGAATAGTAAATGAATACCAAACTTCACTCACACCTTTTTAGTCTTGTGCCACAGTTACTGTATTTTCAGTAACAAATATAGTGTGTTTAAATATCAGTAAGTTAAGTGCCATACGTGATACACGATTTGGCGATCACCATGTCTTTTTTAATTCAAAGCAGATTGTTGCAGTAGTATGCCGTTTCTTTCTGCAGTAAACTGGTTACCAACTAAAGCTGTAAAACACAATCTTTTCCGATATTCAAAGAGGGAGAAGAAATAAATCAATACTTTTCCCAAGAGTTCAACTGGAATTCGAACTCAGCTCTCATTTTCTCATTCTGCTTTGATATCCATTACACCTCAACGCACATCCACCTTTGAATGTAAATATCCCATTACATCAATAAGTTCCTAACCTCGTGAAGGTTTTTTTTTTTGGAGGCGTGCTATATAAGTTTTACAATGCTTTAGAAGAAAGTCGAAAATATTTGACAATAGGGATTTTGGATAGTGTGTTAAATATAAATATCTCATTATATCAATAAATACCCAATCTCATGAGGGGAAATTTATTTTTATCTCTTCAAACTTTGGGCGATAATGACTCTCCACTACGATCTGCTCTTTGTAGTTCTAAACAATGTGCTCCTTACTATTCAACCAGTTTCCTATGATTGCATACATTTACAGAAGTTATTAGATAAGTTACTCTATACCTTATGAACAAGCGATCAAAACAAACTCCGTAAGAAATTAAACCTGGATTGCTCTTTCTATTTTGTTAACCAATACACTACGTATAGTAAAAAAAAAAATTGTAATGGAAACAAAATGAATTAAAAGAGGCGATTTGTACTTTTTATGCATAAGAATATATTTTTTCTTTCAGGAAACAAAAAATGGTTTCAACAATTTGAATAATGATTGAATTCATTATTTGTGTTTCTTTTATTGTTAGATCAAATTTTTGGGAAGGTCAAATAATTCTAACGCCTTATTTAGGTGCACAGAAAATGAAACGATTCCTATATGAATCATCATCTATTTTCAATGCCAGTTGAGAATACCAGCTTAGATTTGTGGCTGGTGCAATATATAACGGTTAAGTATTGAAAATCGGAAAGCTGAGTTTTAATTCCGGTAGGGTTAGTTATATTCACACGCGCAAATATCGTCGGTAAAGGCAAGAATCCATTTTATCTCCCACAATCTATGGATTAATTAGTAGAGCTTTCAGTAAATTATTATCTCCAAAATATCTTATAATCTTAAAATATATTCTGGCTTTAAATAACCGGCAAATGTTAGACAAGAGGTAAAAAATAATAATTAATCAATCAATTTCAGAAAGTACTTGACACTTCCTGTCATATCCATTCTTTGCAAGAGTTAGTGTAGAACCAAAGGGAAGTATCACTGCCATATCTGGACTTGGGTTGCCTAATAATCATTTTATATGCTAACTGGCAGAAGTTTTGCAGATATAATTTTTAATATCTTTACCTATCTTGTTACATTGTAACACTTAAAATAGTGCAATGCACGTGTCTAAGCTTTAGATTGTAGAAAATGCAGTGATAAAATTGGGTACGCTAAAAGTGATGAGATGGAGAAAATTTGGATTCATACTTTTCCCAAGAATATTTGCGCGTCAGTGAATACAAAGAATATGACTGGAAATGTAACTCGTTTCTTTGATTTTCAATTCATTATACAATCAGCAAATACAATGTTATAGCACGTGTATTTCCAAAGTGGTTACCCATCTAGGTATTGACAAAACTAGGCGTTGCTTAACTTTGATGTTCACATGAGAACCAGAGTCTCAAATTGATATGACTGTAAACCTCTTTAACTTCTGAAGTGGTACAAAGAACCGACAGTTTTCTCGCCATCTTTAGCTATGGTTCGTATAAGATTCGTAGCAGACCTTAAAACAACGCGACAAAACCATCATTCTTCAATTATTCTACTGCGCTTGTGACTTAGTAATTGAAGCTTAATATATCTACTCCCGCTCCAGTAAGAAACCTGTCTACTCCCGCTCCAGTAAGAAACCTGTCGTGGTGGACAGACACAAACTCGCTGCTGACCTTGAGCGGGATCTACACACTGTGGTGAACTGGGGCAAGAAATGGCTTGTCAACTTCAATTCCTCTAAGACCAAGCTCTTGTCTGTCAACCATTACAGGCAACCTCTTCTGCATCCCATAAGCATGGACCAGGTGATTCTCCCGGAGAGTAATACACTACGCCTCCTCGGACTTACACTGTCCTCAGACCTCAAATGGAACCACTATATTGAATCCATAGCAAAATCTACTGCTAAGAAGGTTGGGTCACTATGTCGATCCAGGATGTTTTTTCCACCTGAATCCATCCTGCATATATACAAGTCAACCATCCGTCCGTGCATGGAGTACTGCTGCCATTTATGGTCAGGTGCCCCTGCCGTTCTCCTCAGTGTTCTTGACAAGCTCCAAAGGAGAGTCTGTAATGTGATAGGTACTGATCTGGCGACTCGACTGCAGCCACTTTCCCATCGTCGAAATGTGGCCTCCCTCTGTCTCTTCTATAAATATTTTCATGGCTTCTGCTCGGATGAGCTTAAGTCACTGATGCCTCCTCAACAGGTGTTTACCCGTGCAACCAGACTGGCAACTGGGTCCCACCCATTCACAGTCAGGTTAGCCAAATGCTGACGACAATTCTACTCCTGCAGCTTCCTCTCTCGCACTTCCCGCCTGTGGAACTCACTCCCGTATTCTTGCTTTCCTGACGGCTACAACCTCCAGAAATTTAAATGCAAAGTTAATACTCATCTACTAACCACTGGCCGCTAGCTCTCTCCCCTCCCCTGTATAACCTTCCCTTTCTCTCCACCTATGTATCTGTCATCGCACCTTCTTTCTCAGCTTTCTATTGTTCCTTTCTAACTAGCTTGTACTCCTCACTCTTTTCTAATTAATCTTTTTACATTTATGTAACCCCCTGCACATCAGTGGCGTTTCCACCTTGCTCGGGGTGAAATGATTAAAAAAAAATATATATATATACATTATATGGCTTCTCTCAGACTTAAAAATACCATGTTCTTTTAGAACGAAGGCGCTTATGATCCTGCACATATTCCTCTTTGAATCTCTGAATTGCTATAAATATATTTTACTTTGAACAGTATTAGATTAAATGTAGTACTTCCCTTGATTCAAAGCTTGAAAACGGTAGTAATGCGAAGTTAACATAAATAAGTGAACCAAAATTTGAACCCAGTTTATCCAGGTAAATCACTGCTAAGCTAACGACAGTTCTTTTATCTCAGAGTAGAATGCCAATAATGGATACCATTTAAGCCCGACTTACAAATATTTATTAAGAAAATTTGAAGTGAGTTGAATCAACAAAAACTGTTTTTATCACAAATACTACCTCCAAATAAGAATAAAAATAAACACATAGAAATGTATAATTAATTATATTTAAATGAAATTAGTCGTACATAAATATTTAGGTAATAATATTATTTATCTAATGTAAGTAGATAATGAGTTTTGTTGTCTGCCATTGCAGATGAACAGTAGCATAAGAAATAAAACTAATATAGTGTCTTCTATTGCTGCTGCTGCTTTTTCTCCTCCCCTCTTCTTCTTTTCTCTTCTTCCTCCTCTTTCTTCTTCTGCTGCTTTTCTTCCTCCCCTCATACAAACTTTTCCCTTCTTATTACCCCTCCTCTTCTGAAGCTGCTACTGCAGATTTTCTTCCTCCCTCATAGAAATTCTACATCCCTCCCATCCTCCTCCTATTTCTTTTTTACTTCTTCTCCTTTCTTTACCCTAGTGTCTGCAATTTTTATTACATATTAAAAATTATTCAATTGCAAACTTCTATACGAATGATAACATTTTTTTACCCATATAAGTGCATTAGAACACACTGAGAATTGAACACACGCACATTTGCCGTCTAATCTCTAATTAAAAAACATTCACCAAGCAAGATGTGCCTGCCACTAATACGGGGGTTACAGTGCTAGAAAAGACGTGGTACAGACGGTATTGAGGAAAGGATAAAAGATGAACGGGATTCAAGAAGATAAAAGATAGCAATTGACATTGCATTTAAATTTTTGAGATTGTAGCTATCAGGGAAGCAAGTAAATGAAAGGGAGTTCTACATGCGGAAAGTGCGACAAAAAACTGTTGCAGTAGAAGTGACAGTTACATTTAATTATTTCAATGGTAGTAAAAAGATGAGACGAGGATGCCAATCTAGTAGCACGCTTGAATTCACGTGGTAGGTAAACCATGGAAAAAAACTTTGTCAGATAAATTTTCATGAAAATATATATAGGGAATACAAAGAAAAGCCACGTCACATTGATGAGAATGTGACTGAAGACGAGATGCCAAGACAGGATCGAATACATTGCAGATCCTTTTTTGGATTTTGTCAAGAACCTCAAGATGAATAGCAGGAGCATATGACTAGATATGGAAACAATATTTAATGCAAAGATGAATAGTAGACTTATAAACGTACAATAGGTATTCTAATTATAAAATTTTCTGATACGACACAGAGGCATAACTTTTCTAGCAGTAGACGCAGCTTTTGATTCGATATAGCCATTCCACTTCAAGTCCGTTGAAAAAGTAACGCAGTGTGTTACCCTCCCGAAGACTAGCATCAGCCAAGCTGATGGACGACAGAAAAGTTTGTCCATGCTGGTTAATTTTCTTTTTAATCATTTCACGCCAGGCAAGGCATTCCACTGCCACTATTGTTACACAGGGGGTTGCTAGGGGGTTACACAGGGGAAAGTGATGAAAAAGAGTGGTTAGTTATAGGAAATGTCGGAAGGAGGGTGATAGACGGATGAAGATACCGAAGATAGGGGTGGGGTAGATGGGAAGAGTGTTTGAGAGAATGGAAGCAAGTTAGTGTGATAAGAAGTGTCTATTGACCTTACATTTAAACTCCTGGAAATTATACCTTCGGGGAAGCAAGTATGTGCAGAGGAATTCCATAGGCGGGAAGTGCAAGAAAAGAAGCTGTTAGAGTAGAAATAGCGGTTACATTTTATCTGTTTCACTGTAAAAGGGTGGGACCTAGTTGCTAATCTAGTATCTCGTGCAAATTTATAACTAGGGAGCACCAGTGATCTAAGTTCACCGGAGCAGAAGCCGTGAAAGTATTTACAGAAGAGGCACAGGAAAGCCACATCACGCCGGTGAGAGAGGAACTGCAGCCGGGCTGCCAAGTCGGTATCGATCAAATTACAGGTTCTCCGTTGTATTTTGTTTAGAACCCCGAGGACAATAGCAGGGGCACCCGACCAGATGTGGCAGCAGTATTCATCAGGTTTGTTTTGGAGACATTTATATTTACAACTGTCCCAATTAACCACTGATTGGAGGTTTGTTTTTTTTTAACAGCAGCAAACACGTTTGCTTCCTCAGCCTTGCGAGATTTCCTATTGAGATAGGAGTAAATGATAGTGTCATCTACAGAAATGCCTACTTGGGAAATGATGGCATATGTCATGTCATTGATGAAGATAAGAAACAACATAAGACCTAGGATAAAGCCTTGTGAAACACGTGTACGTGTGAAATGATCTGAAAGCGCGCCCGTTCAAAACGATCATCATTTTGAGATTTTATAGAAACGATTTATTAAATCAAACAATCATCCAGTAATACCGGTGCACTGGAGCTTGCGTAGAAAACCAGCATGTCAAACCTTGTCAATCGCTTTTGAGATATCTAGAGCCACAGCTCCAGCTTTGCCATTATTATCAAGAGCCTAGTATACATATTCAGGGAATGCCGTTAGCACACCAGCGGAAGCCATTTTGTTTTTCAAAGCGTAGGCCGTGGTTGGTAAGATGCTTAACCACTTTAGCATTATTCAGAGCCTAGAATAATTTGCCGAAAAGCGGCTGATAGGGCGATAGTTATATGTTTTAGAGGGTTCACCAGAGTTCTTAAAAGCAGGAACTACAGGTGAAGAATTCTAGGTTGGAAAGCAGGAAGAGTTTGGAGAGGACTGGGGTCAGCTCAGGGACATATATCTTTAAGACGATGGCTAGAATTTTATCCCTTCCGCTTGCCTTATTCAGAGACCAGAGAAAGGGTCATGCACATATCACTCAGTTGTGTCTATATTCTAACAGAGGCTCAACTGAATGATATGTGCATGATATGGGAAATCGGGTGTTGGTACTTCACACGAGTCAAGAGTTGTTGGGAAATTTGCAAGCAAAGCGTTCAACCTGGTCTATGTGTAGTTTTTAGCTCCGTTGTCAAACAGGTTTGTTAAAATAACATCTACTGAATTATACTAAAACGAATTTTATTGAGTGTTAATTGAAACATGTTCTGTTTATATTGCCTATCTGCTGTACCTTGATTTCATAACACCAAACGGTGTAACTTCAACGTTACTTGAAAGAAATGGTCACACATTCACCAGAAAAGTATTGGAATATAAAGCACAACGATTATTCAAGTAAAGGTCTTCACGGAATTTTGTAATTTGATATTATTTTCAGCTGTGAAAAGAATATCTGCCTCTTTGACCTTATTCCCAGTAGTGAATGACCTTCTCCTTACTCTCTAAGATTAGCATTAGGTTTAGTTAATCATTTCCTTACCAAAGGTGTAGTTTTGCATAAACTTCACTGACTAACAGTACGTTAATTTCTATGTGTGTTCTGAATAGTAGCGTTTTTGAAAATGAAATATAGGTAGAAAAAAGAAGATATGAGAATTTTTTTTTACTGAAGTTCCTGTTATTTTTTTAGATAATAGCTGAAACAATAAAATAGAAGTTCTGGCTGATACTTTGTAAATTAAATTTAAACGGGCATTATCAAATGTCAATAGCTACTGTTTGATTGAAAAATACATCTCTGTGTTATTTTAAACCTAAAGTAAATAATATCTTTTAAATCGGATTGATTATAGTTTACATCAGCTAATATTACTCAAAAGAGTTTCAGAAAAGTATATTCTATTTTGTGGAATATTCTTTAATGCAGTGAATTAAATTAAGTCGGAGGGTGACTAAAACCTGCATTAGTCAGTTATTTTAACAAAACAATATTCTAGTGAATTTAAATTAGTTTTAAATTTAGTTTTTTTAAAGTATTTTGCTTTTTGGTGACATTAAATTTAATATATGTGCTTGAAATTCAAAGAAAACAAACGCTTTAATAAATATATTTTGTATTTGAAAGTTCATTTTAAACTTTAGGTATCGTTACATTTGTTAAGGTTTCTACTTAAGTGTATTTATAACGGCAATGTTCCTTGGTCCAGTGTTACACAAAGGAATAACCTGGTATCGTGTCTGTAGTTACTATACACGACACCATGCCCTTGGCCATATAGTTCATATCATTCTTATTTACCCTTGATTTAAGGGAAAACAATCGATTTTTGTTGAACATCTGCAATATTCTACATGCAAAAATGCGTACAGACGCATGTACAGATGTTCTCATTTTCATTTTTCTATCTGATGAGTGATCGATGTTCAACAGTGTCTAACTAATAGCTATTGTTTCTTTTCAGAATTGGTCTTATTCCGTATATCAATACCTAAAGCAAGAGGGTCAGCAGAATTATAAATTTTTTAATGGGTAAAATTGTTTAACACAGAAAAAACTTAAACGTTCAGTTTAAAAATGAGAGAGAAAAGAATTCGTATCAGAACGTTCCAGACAATCGTGACGATCTGACAGGTGTCCAGAAGCTGTTCAGACGTATGCAAAGAGAACCACAAGACTTCCAACATAGTAGCGGCTAACATTACGTCACAGAAAAGCTGCGAGATATCCATAGAATTGGCTACCAGGGAAGAGCTGCTAGACGCAAGGCCATGCTCACTTCAGCCAACATTTGGAAAAGGCTTGGACTAATAGTATATTCAAGAGTTTGAACTTTTGGTAAGCTGTAATATTCTCGCTCAGTTTGCCAGTGGACGTATTTGGGCCTGAGGAAGGAACAATTATTTTTCTAAGAGACACCTGCATCCAACTGTCAACCAGGTGATAGCCTGTGGAGCGATGTGAAGTGTTGTTTGCTTGGCCTTGAGGACTTGATAAAATTCATTGGCAATGATTCTAAACATATTTTGATCCTTTAAAAAAAGAACTATTCCAGTCATCAGCCGGCTAAGGACATATTTCATGAAAGACAGTGTTCCTTGTCACGGGCGTGGCTGCAGTAAAATGATGTTCGGGTTCTACCATGTGTGGATTAATCACTTTAAAAGTAACCTAAGCTTGGCTGGAGCAAAATGGGGTTCGAGTTTTAACATGAGTTATTCAGTCACGGGACCCTATTGAACAAGTTTGGACCTTATTAGACAGACCCCGGTACAAGATATGGGTGGAAACTGTTTCCCATAACACATAACCGCAACTTCAGCAATGAGCATGAATTTTTCAGTCAAAGATTTCAGTACTTGTCTTAACAGAGCAAAGTTATTTAATGATTCTAAGAAAGCTAAGAATAAATGGATGCATTCACGAAAAGTATCACAAACATTTTGGATGGCTTATAACGACATTAGGTTGAAACACCGGTTCAGATAAGGTTAAGCAAGATCGAGCCTGGTCAATAGCTAGATGTGTAACAACTTGGAAACAGCAGGTTGTGTAAGTTTGGATGCGCCGGTGGTGCAATAACAACTCTGAATTGCTAATCAGAAACTGGAGTTCTAATTCTGGTTTTATCTGTGGTCGTTATATTCACTTACGCGCAATTACCTTAGAGAAAGTTATTAATTCACGCCTCCCGATATGGGTAAATTAATAAGATTGGATTATCAAAATATATTGTCTCAAAAAATAAAATTAAAGAAATAAAATTGCGTACCGATAATTTAGTTTTCAGTTCTAAATAACCTATACCGTAAATAATGAAGAAGTGTGTCATGCAGAAGAGGGGCGTTTTGCACTCCGGAAATATTAATGGCTACAAGACCATAATAAAAAATTCACCGTGTTTTACGTTTGCCTGCAATCATTTCAAATAAAATTTTTAACTGAAACATTTCTATATCAATGTCGATATGTGATGATTCTTCTTCTTTGTGATATGTTTTTCTGGATGTTGGTGATCATAATTCTCCACAACAGCCTGTCTTTTGTTGCTTGTAATAATTGTAGTTGTTTCAAAAGCTCTCATAAACACTGCTCCATCTTCCGTTCACTCAAATTCGATAGGTTATGCATTGTTTTCGTCTGTCCCTCATGTTGTTAATCTGTCCTGTGGGTATAATTATTTTCAAGCCATTTCTCCTAATTATGAGCCCTAGAAATTTCAACCGTCTCTTCATGATGTTGAGAAGTGACTTTTTGTTTCTATTTTTTGTAGAAATGCGTCGTTGCACATATATTATGTCCATGCTTTTCTCAAAATCTTTTCTCTAGAACTATATTATTGCTGCTTCAATTCTCTTCATCATCTTTGTTCAGATTGTCCACTATTCACTGCCATATGCACTCTGGTGCAAATCAATTGAAACAACAGCTTTAGTTTCCTTTCTTTTCCTGTACGGTCAGTTATAGACCGACTGGAGTTTCAGGGTGTAATCTACTTCTATTCTTTCCTCAGATTAGATCATTTGCAGTGGTGTGCAGCAATTTGAATCTATTTTTGGCGTGTATAATGAAATTTGTTTGGCTTGGAAATATATTGCGTCGTTTATGATTGCATCACATTTATAACGCCCAAACACTACAGTTTCAACTCTCGATTGTTCTACGCCCATTGTCTGCCATGGACATAACTATAAAGAAACGTACAAAATTGTTAACGCTGCACAAGCCCACTGTCAAGCCTTACAGAAAGATGGCGGATATTGTTGGTGTCAGCTTTTCAACTGTAAGTCGTGTCATCAGGGTGAAGAAACAAACTGAATCCATCAGTCCAACACGTAAAGGAAAATGCGGGTGGAATAAAAAACAACGCCAAGAGACGATGTATACGTTATCAAGGAAAGTGGAAAAGATCCTAGGAATACATAATTCATTTTGTTTTAATTAATTTTCACAAGGGTGTTGGAGGACTAATATTGCTTAACAGTTCAGTACTCTTTATTGGTCCCTAATTATTTTTTTTTCATTTCTTAATACTTTTATTATTATTTAGAATGCACCTTTTACTATCAAAATTTCTGCACACCGTTAAAACGCTTACCAGATATTCTAACTGTTCTACTTGTTTGATTTCATGTCACCAGTTTCAAATATTCATGTTAAGCTATTTCTCTTGCTAATAAACCGTGCATTCTCTCTTATACGAACTGATTTCTTTCTTGTCTTCCTTAACCACCTTCTATAAGGGTTCTTGTAGGAAGTTACAAGAATAAGGACATTTTTTAAGTAAGAAGGTTTCTCATATCTCTAAGCTCATTTAAGATACCAATTACATAATTTAGGACATTTTTGTTCAGGAAATAGTCGTTTAGTTACATTTTTCTAACACCCAGTAATGAGAATATCAAGTTGATTTCGACATATATTTTCTTCATTTTTATTTAACAATAGATATTTTTTTATTTAATGTTTTCAGATAAATCAAAAACATCTTTCTTATAGCGCAATACTTTTCTTCTCCTAGGTTCAACACTTATTCCCATTAATGTAAAAGAAATGGAGATGAATTATTCAACTTTGAATTGACCCATAACCAACAATATATAAATTTTAGCCACGTAAGATTTCTTATCGGCCTAAAGCATGAAGCATTGTTCGTTTTTTTCTCTTGACTTTCAAAAGAAAATTTGGCAGCTGTGATTCAATATCTTCTATTTGTCGTCTCCCTTCAGGACAGTCATGACTACCCGACAGATGTCCCCACGCTGTTCATCGTCCTGGAGAGTGAATCAAATGGTTTCCAACATATCAGGGCAAACGTAATGTCAAGGTATCCGTAAATAATCGCTCTTCATAACTTCAGCTACTTTACTGATCATAGTAAGTTTAATATTTTACCTTGGCGCCGTCCTGCTATCCAGATTTATATAGTATATTACTCACTGCTATCCGTCATCCTTTCAGTGTGTCTTGTGAGTGCCAAATTCAGAAAGCACTCTTCCTTCCCTATATATCCTAGATATTTCGTTTTTTTTCTGATTTTATATATGTGTTCTTTTTTCTTTATAATTGTCTTGTTACTCTCTTGTACGATTCACTCTATTTTCAGCATCCTCCTGCAGAAACAGATATTTGTTGCCTCAAATCTCTGTTGTCATTTCCTGCCATAAATAAGAACTGTTGACATTTCCTGCCATAAATAAGAACTGATGTTGCGTAACAGCTCAGTATTCTTTTCTCTGTTGTTATTAAATATCAGTCAGTTAACGTCCATACGAGAGACACGCTTGGGCGATTAATTTACATTTGAGACATGACTGACTGAGTAGAGTTGGTTGCCATTAATTTCTGCTGCTGACTGGTTGCCAATCAAGACTATACAATCCAATGTGTTCTACTATTTAACTCATAGCTGAGAAAGAAGAGATTGATTAAAACTTTTCACAAGGTATTTGCGCGTAAGTGAATGTAATTAATTCAACTAGAATTGGAGCTCGGCTCTTTTTCCGAGCCGATATCCACTGCACCACAGCGCGCATATTAATATATCATGATAACACTTTAAATATTGGTCAACTAATGATGCCAATCGACTATGACAGATCCTGTAGATATAAACTGCTAAACAAGCAATATGTTACTTATTTGTTTGGCTTGTACATAGCTTTTTGACACGTGCAATAAATATAAATATTCTTGCTAAGTTAAATTATTGTGTCTACATCTCGGTAAACAACATGTAGAGTACAATTAATTAAGTTCCTTCATGTGTATAAGTCTTCTCTTTTTTTTCCATTCATCTCTACCAAGAATTCTTCAAGAATTTTCTATCTTTTATTTTACTCGAAATCAGTGTTGGGTAAACTACCACAAGCGGGTCGCATACATCCATCTGATAATTTTATGCGACCTGTAAATACTTTCATTTTTCCAAAGAATACTAGTATATTGCCAAATAAATACGAATAACACATTGCTTCAGAAAAATGCTTATGTTGGCAGAAAATGCTTCAATAGATCAATAAAGATTTTATTTTTATTCAAGCATAAAACTAAACAACTCTTTTGGAAACTGGAAAAGTACAATAAAAAATTAAAAAGACTTCGTAATGATATAGAAATACAAATAAATAAACAAGATATTAAAATAAATAAATAACCAAAAGTAAAAAGAAAAATGAATAAATTGTATTCTTTTTTTGCGGCATCGTTCCCAAGAACATGATGTCAGCGTCGACTATTTAATACTTCCATCTTTCTAAAGAATACCAGGATGTAAACGAATAAATTCTATCACACATTGGTTCTGGAAATCGACTACACTTGCTGAATGTGCCTAAACAAAACAATAACAAAAGTTGAACATTCAATAGTTTCACCACAAAGATGAAGTTCAAAACTGAACATCTCATTCTAAAAATAGAAAAGTACAATAAAAAATAGATAGACATTATCGGTTCTTTTTCATTAAACTTGTCTGGATAAATAACAGCTACCTAAATATATCTTATTCATATATATATATATATATATAGTCATCCGCAGACAGTCCTGTTTTGCTCATCAGTACGGTTAGACATCTGATTGCTTCTAATCAGGATTGAATCCCGACCGATTTGACATCTGTCGGACGTTCTACTTCTAAGCTATCAGTGCATGGTGTAAAGATGCAGATTTTAGCGTATTATATACACAATTTAAACAAACACCAGTAGACAAGGCTGTTCAATTCATTGCTGAAGAACTCTGCGTAAATATTCATGTATGGCTGTCCACTAGTTTCTAAAGATGCCTGTCTACTAGGGCAGTTAGCTAATTCTTGTTGAAGACACCTGGTCAGGCACATTTATGTTTATTCAATAGCCTATAAGCTCAGTTACTTTGAGACAGAGTGCGTTATCTAGCATGAACAATACTCTGAAGAATTTTAAACCCTCGATCACGATGTAACTCATGATAGCAAATATATATATATATATATATATATATATATATATATATATATATATAAATATATAATGTATATTTGACTGGAAACCTTCTCTCAAACGTCTTTCATTAAATACGCCTGAGAAGAAAGATTTAATTATTCTTTATTAAGTTTTTCCAGTCTCCTAATATTTTTGTTTTGCAGAAGTCAAGGAAAATAAAAAATGACAAAAGTTTGTTCCAGTTATTTTCTTCACGATGAAATGGAATTTTTTAAGATGACACATTCTAAAAGTTGATATCTTTGGACATTTTGGATTCCATTATGCGTCATGTCATCGATACTTTTTATAAGGCTAAGTCACATGAAATTAAAAAATGTCCAATTCATTTACGACTATCTTATATTGGAACATATGGTGAGGTTTTAGCTAGGCGAATTTCTCAGTCTGTTGGCAAATGTTATTTTTCGGCCAATGTTCTTGTAATGTTTTTTACACGGCAAATTCTTTCCTCCATTCGTAAGGATGTTTTATCTCCACTTCATATTAATTCTGTAATTTACAAATTTCAGTGTAGTTACGGATGCAACTACATAGGTAGAACATCTCAGCGTCTGGATCAAAGAGTTAAAAAGCATTTACATCACAGAATTTTGAACTCAGCCAATATTTTAGATCACGATTAAGAAAATCCCAGTAATGAAAAACTTAATAAGCTCTATGCAAAACCGGTTTGTTTTATTTTGTTTTTTTTAGTTTTAGTATGCCATTAAAATTTCCTTTGGACATGTTGGATTCTATTATGCGTCATGTCATCGATAATTATTCTAAACTAATTCTAAAACTGAAAAAACAGTATTAAAATTGACCGAACAGAAGTTTTCGGGGTTTATTTTATGAATATTAATTAAAAAAAAAAGAAAAACTTAGCCAACATGTCTCATCCTCTGAGGGATTTTATCAAGGCAAATGTCCTTGTTCAGATAAACTCTTTCTGATATTTTTGAACGCGCGCGCACACACACACACACACACACACACACACACATATATATATATATATATATATGTATATCCAAATGAATAAGGAACAAAGAAAATATTTACAACGTTCAAAACATTAATTTAAAACAGTGCTCAATATAGAAATAGAGCTATAAATATTTATTATAAGTTATATTTATAATAATCAGACTACAATCTTCTACATGCCTAAACTACAATCTTCTAGTAAAGTGTACATTTTGTTTCGACAATGAACGAAAAATGTTTCATCAGCTAGTACGTTCACTACCTGATGAGACATTGCTCTTTCAGTGTCGAAACAAAATGTACACATTTGTATTAGATTGTAGGTTCTAAAATAAGATTTATAGCATATATATATATATATATATATATATATATATATATATACATACACAAACATATATATTGCTTATATGTTACACAAATAGTAATGCTTTCCAAACAGGAAAATGGCCAAGACGAAACCAAACACACTTCATATTTACTGTAATTTTATTTTCATGAAAATCAAAATTATGTTTCAGTCAACATATTTGAATTCGTAATATGTCTTGCAAACATCAACAACTAAACTGAAACCTGATTATGAAAAAAAAATTTCGGCTGCACAAGTTCCATTAATAGCAATAAATGTAAGAAATATTAACCTAAGAGCTCATATATTTATCATACTGTTCAAAAATTGTACCTCAAAAACGAATATGTCTAAAAAAACAAATATACTGAGAAATTGATGTGACAAGATAGAACCAATTTTTCCTATCCCGATATTTCTGTTGGTTGTAGGCATTACAAGTTATAATAAACCATAACATAATATGAATTCCTTTGTATATCATATACTTTGCTGGCTGCTACTTGTGAGTGGTCTATAGGAACCTGAAATCTTTAGTAGCGCTAAGAGAGACTGTTCTGATCAACATTTGATTAATATTGGCGTCTCTGTAGTGTCATGTCCCGCATGTGTCGGCGTTTCTGTATGTATTTCCGGTGGGTGAACCCGAGGTCTAACGATGCTCTGTCCTCAGCCAGGTTCTGGCTGGTTGGTATTACCATTGATGAGAGACAGTGACAATTAAGTTGCTCTTTTCTTTCTCTCCTCAAATTAAATATGGAAATCACAGGATAAAAACATAATAAAGGAAAAAACAAAAACCTCTTACCACCCCTCAACCGTTCTTTCTGTAATGTATTCTTCCCAATTTCTGCAACGGAAATCTTTCTCTTTGGAACGGTTGCCCGATATATTAGCCTTTTGTGAAACCAGCTTGAATTCTTGCATTGCTACTAATGCATTCTTGGTTCCAGGCTATCTTACCTTTTTCCGAAAAGATTTCAGCATTCACATATAGGTGTCCACTAGCATTCACATGTCGGTGACTAACGTGGGTGTCCACCAGAGCCACATCCTTGATTCTACGCTATTTTTCATTAATAACCTTCGCGGTGACATCAGCTCTCTTCTTGGGATGTTCACTTTCGATAGAATCCCATATTCTTGCTTCAAAAGTTTGGCTGACCAGTTTGACAAGATCAAAATATCAACAGACTTCCAAAACGACATCAAGACTGTCGTTAATGACTTTTAAATTTAAACGGCTTCAAAACAAAACTCCATTAAACCTCTGAGAGATCCCTCTCTGCTGTCCACGAGCATGGCTGATGCTAACCCCCAGAAACATCACTTGTTGCTCCTTCTCGGGTTAAGGTTCTCAGCTGATACGAAGTAGAAGGACTATATTGAATCCATTGCTAGGTCAGCTTCTAAGAACATCGGTTCCCCGTGTTGTGCAAGACATTTTTCTCTCCGGAATCGACCTTACATAGCAACAAGACCTTCATTAGTCTGTGCCTAGAATGTTGCTGCAACATATGATCTGGTGCTTCTGCTGTTTACATTGAGCTCCTTGGTAAATTTCAAAGATGAATCAGAAATATTATTGCTTCTAATCTAGCGGCTCGGCATCAGTCACTTTCACTGTCGTCGAGATCTCATCAGTTTTCATAAATTAACAGTTGAGTTGGCTAGATGTAGACTTAAGTTCAATACTAAGAGTTTTCTTACACTTTTTAATTGTGGAACTCACTACCGACTCCATGCTTTCTAGCCAACTTTAATCTGCAAAAATTTAAATGCAATGTTAACTGTACTCCTAATTACTCTTTTCTGTTTCTGTTCATCATTATTGTTTCTGTCTATATTTCTGTCTAGTGGTTATAGACTTTGGTTAGTTCCTGTGATTTGACCAAACGAGTTGTGAGTTCAATACCAGGGTACAGCAGCAGTGAACAAGTAACTTACAGGGCTAGGAGATAACTCATGACTACCAGAAGTGACACTACTACGCAAGGAATGTAGTTAATATACCCCAGTAATTGTAATAAATGTTTCGGTTCGAAATTACTGGCACCCGAAGAAGGCTGGAGCGTACAACAGCCGAAACGTCGCAACAAAGACGAAGACAATAGTCTGAATAATGTAAATACTGTAAATCATTGTTTCTATTCCCAATGTAGCCCCTAGTGTCTTAGTGGTTTTACTGCCTTACCTGGGGTGATACCGATTAAAAGTAATAAATGCATAAAAGACATTCATATGGATGATTGCTTTTTTTATATATTTTCTTCGTGACACTGGAACCGTAATTGTGATGCAGCCCACTTTGCACAAGGTCAACACACAGACCTCCTTTCTCCTTTAAGTAATTATTGATTGCTTCTTTACCGACACTCTTTGCTTTTGTGTTACTTTCTATAGCATTCATTTGCTCAGACCATTTTAAGTAGGTTATTACATGTTTCCACCTGCCTTCAAATTCTTCAGGTTTTCTTTCTTCGTTAAGCGTTCAGTTGCTTTCCTTTTTTTATTGTATTATAAGTTTCCTGGTATTTCCTATTTTATTTAACACTTCCTCGTTGCTCACATGTTCTGCTGAAGGCATTCTCCAAGTTTCTCAGTAGAAAGAATTCCTTGATGTTTGAATTCTCTTCTTCGTTTGCAAAGTAAGTGTTTCACTTTTTCTGGCAAATATGCGATTAGATATTACATCTTAATTCAGTCCTCTGATTCATTTTTCTAATAATTAACTTCTCTTTAACGATACTTTTCGACCAGTTATTTCTCTGACATTCTTCTGGTGTTTGTTCTTAAATTTATGTTTTTATGCAATCTGTTTGGTTGTATTCCATTGTTATAGCTGACTCATTCTATTCTATAAAACATTTTCCCGTGGTTGTTTTCCAATTACTGTCAGTACGCTTTTAGATAGAGCACATGTCTTCTAAAACACATACACACACACAAAAGAATAAAACACAAACAATAACAACTATACATTTGGTATCATTATCTACCTTATTTACACTCGAACTATTGTCCTAATCTTTACTACTTATATCGCAATTTTTGGGCTGCTGAGATCTCTTACCTTTATCAGGTGTCTGTCTATCCGTGTGATTCTCAGCGAATTTTGAACTAAACCATTTATTCAATCTGCGGGAGTAAGTTGCTCTCGTCACGCACTCCATATCTAGGGAATCACTCGTTTATTTTCCTTTGCTGTTCTCAATTATTGCTCGCCCTTCTTCTTCTTCTTCTTCTTCTTCTTCTTCTTCTTCTTCTTCTTCTATGTGCCCTGTCCCTTCAGGACGTAGATGATCATTGTTCTCCACGTCTCCCTATCCCTTGTGCTTCTTAGTATGTTTGCTCCTGTTACTCCTGGCAACCCTCGTTCCGTTAGCCACTTGAACAGGCCCTGCAAATATGTTATCCGCTGCCTTCCTCTGTCTCTCCTTCCTTCTATCTAGCCAGTCAGTATCAGGTTCTCCAAGCTCTCCTTCCTCATTGCGTGTCCCAGGAAATTCAGTTGTCTCTGCCTGATGCTCAGTATTAATTTCCTTTTTGTTGCCATTCTTTCCAACACCTCATCGTTGCTTGCATGCTCAGTTCACGATATCCGCAGCATCCTTCTGTAAAACCACATTTTCGCTGCTTCCAGTTTTGTCCTCATTTTCGATGATATTGTCCAGCATTCACTGCCGTATTGAAGGACTGACATCACATAGCAACCCAGCCCTCTTTTCTTTGTTTCTAGTGAAATTTCCCTGTGTGTTAATACTTTACTCAGCATCTGGAACTCGTCCTTTGCCATGCCAATTCGCCTTCGAATCTCTGTGTCGCATTTTCTATCTCCTGTTAGAACACTTCCTAAGTATTTAAATATTTTGTACTTGCTTGATTCTGGTTTCCCCCCACCTGGATTTGGCATTTTGAGTAGCACCTTTTGCTGATGACAATGCATTCACTTTTCTTAAAATTTATTTGTAGTCCTTTTTTGTCACTCTCGGCCGCTACTTTCTGTAGGAGGTCTTGTAGTTTCTTTTCCGTGTCTGCAATCAGCACTGTATCATCTGCATAACTTATGTTGTTCAAGTTGTGGCCTCCAATAACAAATCCTGGCGTGTCATCTAGGGTCCTCAAAATATTCTCGCTGTAAAAGTTGAACAGATCCGGTGAAAAGACACATCCTTGTCTTACGCCTCTTTCTATCTTTGTAAATCTACTGAAATCGTAACCTGTCCGTATGCAGGCCGTTTGCTGCCAATAGAGATTCTTGATTACTCTGATGTCTTTCCCAAAAATATCGCTGCTGCTGAGCATCTCTATCAATTCTTTGTAGCATATCTTGTCGAAGGCCTTTCCATAGTCAATAAAACATAGGTAGAAGTCTTTCGGAGAGTATCCTAATCATAAATATGGCGTTCCTTGTTCCAGTGTCTTTGACGAATCCACACTGTTCCTGTCCTATCTCTGGCCTAATTCTGCTTCTCGCTCTATTCATCAGGATTCTGACAATCAGTTTTGTAATGTGACACATTTCTTCGGCAGTGTTATAAATATCGACTTGCATAGGTCGTCTGGAATTATTCCACTATAATAAATTTCGTTTATTATGTCGGTAATTTTTTATATGCCATATTCTTCCAAGGCTATCAGCAGCTCTATCACGACGCCGTCTGGACCAGCTGCTTTGTTTCTGTTCAGTTTGGCCATTGCAGCTTCCACTTCCGATTTTAGTATTTCCGGTTCATCCACCGCCATGTGTATTTTCGGTTGTTCTCTCCTGTCGCAAAAAAGATCCTTTATATACTCTTCCCATCGCTGGAGTATTTCCTCCTTCTCCAATATGATTGTTCCATCCTTGGATTTTATGCATCCTGTTGAGGAGCAAGTTTTTTGTCCTGTCAGTTCTCTTATCTCTTTATGCATCTCTGCTTTATTGATCCTGCTCAGTCTCCCTACTTCTGCGCATTTGTTGTTGAGCCATTTCTCTTTAGCTTGTCTGCAATTGTTCTTTATCTCCCTGTGAAGTTTCTTGTACTCTGCTCCATGTTTTGGCATTATTTTTGTCCGCTTTGCATCATGTGGAGAATCTCTTCAGTCATCCACTCGTTTTTGCTTCTGCGTCTGATTTCCTCTGGGGCAATGTTGTTCACTGAAGTCACCATCGCTTCCTTTAGCGAGTCCCATTTTGAGTGTCCTTTTCCAATTTTTTCTTCATATTTCTTTCTCACGCTGTTATTGTATTCTTTCTGCAGGGTGAGGTCACATTCACAAGCGTGTTGTATTGCAGCGTTGGTGATGTACTGGGCTTCTTCAGTCTCCGCAGTTTCACCCTTAGTTTGCAGATGACTGGGACGTGGTCACTTCCGTAGTCGATACCTGGATATGTTTTGCATGGACCACTGCGTTCCTGAATCTCTTGTTTATAGTTCTGAGTTTGCACTACCTGAACCGGATATTAAACTTACTAAATCTACACACCAACGTTTTACTCAACTAGGCTGCCTTGTATCTAGAATTTGGTTCCTTACAACTAATCTACCTCCTGCTTCCATAGCAGCTCCCTGCTTGTCGCGTTTGACTTCATTCAGCAAGGCTTATTTTTTTTGAGGCAACTGATACTATTGGATCCTTGTTCTCATTTCTTTATACTGGATATATTTATATGGGAGGTTTACAAAAGAAGCTTTCATAGATTGGCATTTTTTAAATAGGTACATCTATCTACTTCTATTGAGAAAAAAATAATTAGTAAATCATTTTCACTTCAAGCAAGACGATAATGCCCATAAGATGCAAGAGACTATTGGTAACGAGATAGAATGAAAAAAAAACTAGAAGGAACCAGAAACCCAATTTTCAAGTGAAAACATGGGATAAACAGCCACTCCTGTTCAAAAGACCAGAGATGAGTATGATCAGGGCGATAGGCGGACCTATCTACTTCCAATGAGGAGAAAAATAATTAGCAAAAAAAGTTCAGACAGAGACGTTGGAAATATAGAAGAAATAAGTAGACTTCAGAAAAATCGATAACAAAAACAAGTAATAAATTTCTACTTCTGTTCAAAAGACAGCGGAGGAATGTGAACCGGACGAGAACTGAAACTTCTAAATCTGCTGATACTTTCAGACGCCTGACTCGCCTGTGTTTTTGTTGAGATTTTTCATTTTATCCCGTAGTGAATGCGGTCAAGTAGTAGCTGCGTCAGTAGCAGAGAATTGAGATTTTAAGCTCTAATTTCTAAAATTAGGAATGTCCTTGGAAACAACAGCCGAAATTGTAACTATTTTTTGTAAAACATTCTTTCGCTTTTGTCAATATTTCTGAGATTAGATAGTATTTACAGTATTTACAATATTTGGACTATTGTTCTCATCCTGGTTGTCATTTGTACGACGTTTCGACCGTTGTTCGCCCCGGCCTTCTTCAGGTGCTAGGAATTTCGAACCGAACCCCTTTATTACAATCACTGGGGTATATCATCTCCATCCCTTTTGTATGGAGTCTCTTTTTGGCAGTCATGAGTTATTTACCTCAAACCTCTAACCATGTAAGTTACTTAAGGACACATGGCCCAGTGGATATAGACGTTGGTTAGTTCTTATGACTTAACCCAAAGAATTGTGAGTTCAATACAAGGCTACAGCAGTGGTGAATAAGTAACTTACAGAGTTAAAGAGAGATAATTCATGAAAAAAAAAAAAGGCTCGACGCAAAAGGGATGGAGATGATATACCCCAGTGATTATAATAAAAGGTTCAGCTCGAAATTCCTAGAACCCGAAGAAGGCCGGAACGTACAGCGGCCGAAATTTCGTAAAAATGTCAACAAAGATGAAGACAATAGCCCGAATAATAAAAATACTGTAAACATTTTTTCGTGTTCAATTTTTTCGCTTTCTGGATTTCAATCAATCTTTGGATTTCGGTGTCACATTTTCGGTCTAAAAACGCTCCATAAAGAGTTAAGATTATGTACGTACTCGACTCAAATTCATTTCATAACTCGCATCTTGGGCTGTCTATTTTGCTAACAACCACACAAATGATGGTGAGTTTTTTCTTACCGCATTTGTTTACATTGTCTAGGCGTTCCTGAATGTTTTTATGTCTCTATCATCAAAACTGTGTCATCTGCGTTTCTTATATAATAAATGTGGTGTCCAGCAATAATAACTGCTGCTAGGATTTCTTTCTTTATTGGAATGCCTCACTCTATGGATTAAATATCTAGTTTAAAGATTCAATATCCGGTGAGAAGAAGCATCCTTGTCTTACACCACATTCCATTTTTATTTTTTCTCAATTTATTTACATTGAAACACCGATTCTCATACCTTCACAGAAGTTAAGGACCGTCGATCTTTCTCAGTGCTTCAGGTGACTACGTGAGAATACTAGGAGCAGTAAGGTTAATGTGCAGATAATGATATGGGTAATAACTCGGAATTGAGAATCGGATAGACGCGTTTCAATTACACTTATATTCACTTATACGCAAATAGCATTTTTAAATATTTTAAAAATATGAATCCACCTATTCTCCTCCTTAGACAATATATATATATTATAATATATATATTATTAATATATATATTATTAATTAGTAAAATTTACATCACTTAATCAGTGACTTTAAATAACCTCCAAAAGGTTGTTAATCTATAAAAAACGAATCAATCATTCGATTTACTTTCTATCCTTACTGCAGTCGTTTTTTTTAATACTCCCTTTGAACGAAAAAAAAAGTCGCTTTTCAAGCTAAGAAAGTCGAGCGGTGTTTTTACGGCATGGCAAGTTCTGTCCATAATTTACTGTGCTGGAAGCAATGTTTTTTCCACATGTCATATATATTCTACAAAACTGTCACCTTACACGGAACACTCCTAGTCTGGGTTGTCCTGTTTGCTAACAGCCATACATTCTGCTTCCTTGCAACTGATGGCTGTTCCTTTTATTCTCGCTTCACCTTCGCATCTTGACTAGGAGTGACTGCAGTTACTCTTTCTGTGTCTGTCATAACTCAAATTCTACAACAGAACATAGCGATAGAAAAATGTCAGGAGGTCGAGCTAATGCCGTTTAACATAAAACACACACACACACACACACACACACACACACACACACACACACACACACACACACACATATATATATATATATATATAACGTAAATGAATAAATATACACATGAGGCTGCACATATATAGAGCATTATTATTTAGGTGCTAATAAAACAGTGTTCAATGTACAAACAGAGCTGTATTTTATATATATAACTGTAAATTTGTCGTTAAACACGTCTCGAAAAACCCACCGAGTATAAACGCGGAGGGGGAAAAGTGGTAACAAAAAGAAACGAACTGAGCACTTGAACATTAGTCAAACTACTAGTGGAAAGAAAAAACCCTGAGACGAGTAACCTAACACGCAAAGCGCTCAATACACAAGTAGAGCAAACAAGAAAGTAAGTAGCTAACCTAGAGAGCCAACGAACCTCCCAAGGTTTCACCAAATTGGATCTTCTAGGAAAGTTGCCCAACTTACCCTGAAGATACAATTTGGTGAAACCTTGGTAGGTTCGTTGGCTCTCTAGGTTAGCTACTTACTTTCCTATATATATACGGCGAAACAGATCTGTCTGCGGATGACAATATATATATATATATATATATATATATATATATATATAAAGAAATATACATATATATACGTCTGTGGTAGGACTCAGAGTTATGCAATCATCAGGTGTATATTTGAAATTGAAAGTTTAATAGATTTAAATTAAAGTTCACTCTATGTTCATGGAAATTAAATCTTATAAATTTAAGTTATTGCATTTATAATAAAATAATTAAAATATTAAATATTTTACAGTTACATGTGGATAAAAATTTAAAATTTAAAATTAAAATTAAAATTAAAAATAATAAATGATAAAATAGGAAAAATCAAAGAGGCATAAATCATTAGTCTTAAAATTCAAATATTCAAATATAAAATGTAGGGAAAATGAACATTTTAAAATTTTAAATAAAAGTAAGATAAAATAAAATAAAATAAAAATGAACAACATTGAGACGTAAAATTTAGAATTAAGAATTTAAAATTAAACAATATAAGAAGTAAAAATAAAAAGGGGTTTAATTCATAGATTACATTTATCTTCTTTTCAATTGTAATGCTTGGATTTAGCTACGATATTCCAAGTAATAATTGGGTTCTTGCTGTTGCTTTTTAATTTCCAATAATTTATGGATAAAGCAATACTTTTGCTGTATTTCTTCTTCTATGTGCATTGTCCTGAAAGGACATAGGTGATCATGGCTTTCCATGCCTCCCTATCCCTGGTGGCTTTTAGCAGGCTTTCTTTTGTTACACCACCCAAACCTCGTTCTATCATCCACCTGATCAGGCTCTTCTACTTCCCCCTGTCTGTTTTCCCTCTATCTGGCCTGTTTGTATCAGGTTCTCCAAGCCCTTCTTCCTCATTGCATGTCCCAGGAACTTTAGCTGTCTCTTCCTAATGCTCAGTATTAATTTCCTTTTTGTTTCCATCTTTTCCAAAACCTTATCATTGCTCACATGCAGCATCGTTCTGTAGAACAACATTCAGTTGCTTCAAGGTTTTCCTTCATCTTTGATGATATTGTCCAGCATTCACTGTCATATTGAAGAACTGACATCACATAGCAATACAGTACTCTCTTCTTTGTTTCCTGTCTCTTACTACTCTACTCAGCTTTTGAAACGAGTCCTTCACCGTGTCAATTTGCCTTCGGATCTCTGTGTCGCACTTTCCGTTTTCTGTTAGAACACTTTCCAGGTATTTAAATTTTTGTACCTGCTTGATTTTATTATCCCCTGCCTGTATTTGACATTTTCGGCTGCTCTTTCTGCTGATGAACATGCGTTCGGTTTTCTTGCAGTTTATTTGTAGTCTTTTCTTGTCACTCTCTTCAGCTACTTTTTGTAGAAGTTTTGTAGTTTCCTTTCCGTGTCTGCTATCAGCACTGCATCATCTGCGTACATTATGTTGTTCAAAATTCCGATGACAAATCATGGCATAACTTCTAGAGTCCTCATGATAGTCTCGCTGTACGAGTTGAATAGATCAAGTGAAAAGATACATCCTTCTCTTACGCCCCTTTCTATCTTTGTATATTTGCGGAATTCGTTACCTGTCCGTATGCAGGCGGTTTGCTGTCAGTAGAGATTCTGGATTACTCTTATGTTGTTCCCAAATATGTCGGAGCTGCTGAGCATCTCTATCAGTTCTTTGTGGAGTATTTTGTAGAATGCTTTTACATGATTTATAAAACATAGGTATAAGTCCTTCTTCATTTGTATTGCCCTTTTGGAGAGCATTCTAATCATAAATATGGCGTTCCTTGTTCCAGCGTCTTTGACAAAACCGCACTGATCTTGCTCTACCTCTGGCCTGATTCTGCTTCTCGCTCTGTTAATCAGGATTCGGGCAATCAACTTTGTAATATGGATCATTAAACTAATTGTTCGGTGGAGTTGCACTCGTTTGAAACTGGCTTCTTAGGTAGTGCTATAAAGATCGACTTGCTGAGGTCATCTGGTATTACACCACTATTATAAATTTCATTCATTATTTCTTTAATTTTCTTTATGCCAAATTCTTCCAGGGATATCAGCAGCTCTATGACAATGCCGTCTGGTCCAACTGCTTTGTTTCTATTCAGTTTGGCCATTGCAGCTTGCACTTCGGACTTTAATATTTATGGTCCGTCCTCATTTTTGTGTTTTATCCTTTGCTCTCTCTTGTTGTGGAAAAATATTTTATTCCTTCTTCACATCGCTGGAGTATTTCTTCTTTCTCCAATATGATCGTTTCATCCTTGAATTTTATAAATCCTGTTGAGGATCGGGTTTTTGTCCTGTCAGTTCTTTTATTTCTTTACTAACAGTATAGCTTGGCGTTACTCGTGTGTAATGGAAGATTTAAAACTAATCCATGGTCCTGGAGCTCAGACACTTTGGAAGTTGGCACGAAAGACTAAAAAGCAATAGTTGTTTCCAGTTAAAGCGAAACCGTACATTGAAAGAAAAATGAATGGATGTAAGTCAAATTTTGATTTCCTGGTATTGATATCAATTAAGTTTTTTTCGTCGTAAACTGAATTTTGAAGGCTAAATAAGTCCTCTGAGTAAATGGTATCATGACTGAGACTAAGAACTACAATTATACCTACTTAGACCCAAACCCGAAACAAAAGCTAAAATAAAAGGGCTGAAAAAATACACACAAACAGGCAGATAAACAGACACACACACACAAACATCTTGCCTTTTATATATTATCAATTTTCTGCACTATTGTAAGAACTGCAGCATCTGAATATCGTTTCTTATGTCTTTGTCTATGAGTGTATCAAATTTGATTAAAATCGGATCACTCCTTCTATAATTCGATCTTTTTCGATTTTAGATATTTATCGGGGGTACCTCTAACTAAAACGTAGTTAAGAACACTCGCAGATCGCTGGGACGTGGTCGCTTCCACAGTTGGCGCCTGGATATGTTTTGCATTGAACAGCTGCATTTGTTGTTTAAAGACAACATGTGTTTGTTAAATCTTATCTTCCACCTGTTAGCAGCAGTACTTATGAATTAAAATTTAACGTTATTATCATCCGAATGAATTCAAGCTCTATAAAAAAATACTTTCGGACATACATCAATGGGCAGGTTTATATATATATATATATATATATATGTTATTGCACATAGATAACTATGAAGTATATATCAATAAATATACATGCTATACTTCACCGGTAGTACGACTCCGATATCCATGCACAACGCAATCTTCAGATGCTAGGCAGAAATATCCAGATCACGCAATGCTGGTGCAGTCCATATATTATATGGTAATTATGTTTTTTTGGTTTTTTAATATATATTGTATTTAAAATGGACTTTTTTTTCTATTTTCTATTTATATTTATACTTTTATTTTATATTAAATATACGAGGATTAATTTTCTTATATATTTAAAATAAACAAGGATTAGTGGTATTTATTACAAAAATATATAAAAATAGTTTGACTTAAAACTATATGAAAAAATATAAAGTGTTATTTAAATTTGGTATTATTATTTTATATTAAAGAGATTACTGTTTTTTTAATTCTGTTAAAAATTTATTTATACAAAAATAAATAAACATATAAACCGTAACAAATGTTAATAACATAGAAAATTAAAATGTCCTAATTTACATTAAAAATTAATCTGGATCGACCTATTTAAACAGTTATTTATTTTAGCTCACATGTGTCCATCAAATCATATCTTTTGCTTAATAAGTTAGGTTTATTTAAGTGTTTTAAAATAACCCATTTTTCTACATCTACGGTCTTTCCCAATTCGGTCGGGTTTCAATCCTGGCTTAAAAGCAATCGAAGTCTAACTGTACTGATGAGCTGCGAAACAGGTCTGTCCTCGGGTGACTATATATATATATATATATATATATATATATATATATATATATATATGTGTGTGGGTTTAAATACGCATAATTTCATGTTCATTTCTCTTTCTTTCGTTTCTTTTGAATATCTCGACCGAGGCTGCCGTCATCAGGGGCCATTCGTTGGCAACTTTAATTATATCGGATTGAGTCGGAAAGAATTATGAGAGATAGTACTGGAACATGCTTAAAATTACGAATATTGCAAATATGTAAAATTACGAGAAAAAAAATTACGATTAAAATACGTAAATAAAAAAAAATGATCCAGTGGAGATACGTTAGCTTTATTTTTTCCTTTTTATACTGGATCTTTTTATTCTTTATTTACGTATTTACTATATTCGTAATTTTAAGCGTGTTCCAGTACTATCTTATTTTTCCTAATCAATCCGGCATAATTAAAGTTGGCAACAACTAGTCCCTGATGAAGCGTTTGTCAAAAAGCAGCCTCGGTCCAGATATTAAAAAAAATGAAAATGAAATTATTTTTATTTTAATCCATATTCCTGTTCTGTGGCATGAAGTCATTATATATATATATATAATATATATATATATATATATATATATATATATATATATATATGCCACGCGTTTAAAAGATAGCTGAATAAATAGATAAATAAGTCAGATTATGAAACGATGTTAATTAATCAAACTCACACAACCGTAATTAAAAGACTGTACCCCGTTTGTATCCAAATAAATCCTATGAAACCAGTTTATTAAATCAAACAAAAACCGAAATCATTGAAGGAAAAAACAAAATAACTAGTTTGTTCGAATAAATAATATATTACATTATTTTGAAGTTGAATGGAATTTATTTTGAATAAAAACAATCTATACATCTAGGGTCTATCCCTATCAATAAAAGATTGCAAATTAGATGATCTTTTAAATAACGAAGAATTATAATTATATATAAATAAATGATATACAGAAATAAATAAATAATATACAGAAATCAAATTGAATAAAACAGATTATATTTGGAGTAAATGATGTCTAAGCTCTATTCATATCAATAGAAAATGTTGAAATATATATATATATATATATATGATCCGTTTAATAAACGGAAATTATATTAAGAAAATAAATTATATGCTAAAAAAATAAAATCTGTATACCTCGACCGTTTGACGAAATAACAGACGAAAGCGATCTTTTAGAAATTAATTATGTTTTCTCTCATTTAACATAAGAAATAAAGCAATTTATTCCGGCAAACCAATTTCAAATAGATTTTCAGTAAATAAAAAATACATGCTTGAAATTATCTTTAATTAGACAATAATTTGTTTCTTTATGAATTTAAAGTCCGATCAAATGGCGGCAAATTTAAATCTCGTTTTAGGATCTACTTTTAAATCTTGCATCTGTCGAATCAAGTGCCTGTATCTTTGTAATAGTTTATAATAGCTTTTCGTCTCCCTTGCCAAAACACCAAGTTGAGATTTGTTATTTTCACTGGTGATTTTCGCTGAACTTCACTCCATTATTGATGCCATTACAACTTTCAATGAATGAATCAATCAGAGATCGTGACATCGATTTATTACTAGAAAGCCAGAGGAAGAAAAATTCGGATAATTCAGCGGTCAGTCAGTCGATGGAAAATTCAAATTGGTTTTCAAATTGGTTTCTTGAAAAGACGTTTGCGGAAGCTAATAACTTTAATGTTAAGTTTAAGCGAAGCGCATCACTGTTGCTATGTGTTTGTGCGTTCAAATTAGCTTTTTATGTAAGGTTGGGCTGGAGGCCGAATAATCTTATAATAACTGCAAATAGAATTAATCAGTTGTACATAAGAATTCGTTTATGAGATTAACCGAACTGAAAAGAAAAATAACGGAAAATAGGGATTTGTTCAGGTTAGGTGAGTTGGGAACCCAGTTAAGATATGTTTCGCATCAAAGTTTTCAGTAGATTGGGTTACAGATGGTAAATATCTGAATCCCTGAGGCATAAATTTTAACTGAATCTTTATTCGTATAAAATCAAATCCTACTATTTAAGATGCATTCTGATTGAGTTAGAGGTATGGATAGTGTCTCCGACTAAGGAATCGGAGAACTGAGTTCGAATTCTAGTCCAGTTCATTTCATTCACTGACGTACTAATACCCTTGGGAAAGTTATTAATCTATCTTATGGAGAAATAGCTTGACAGATTAGTCGCAAGTAATCTAGAAAGATAACTTTGAATTCAAACAAGGCTAGAGAAGCATTTACATTATTCGGACTATTGTCCTCATCTTTGTTGCTATTTGTACGAGGTTTCGGCTGTTGTACGCTCCGGCTTTCTTCCGGTGCTAGGTATTTCGAACCGAACGCTTTATTACAATCACTTGAGTATATGAACTCCATTCCTTGTTTAAAGCCTCGATTGGAAGTCATGAGTTATCTCTCTCTAAGCCTGTAAGTTACTTATACACCACTGCTGTAGCCTGCTATTGAACTCACAACTCTAAGTCAAGTCAGGAACTAACCAACGTCTATATCCACTGGATCGTGTGTCCTTAAGGACATTCCTTGCACTTGAAGAAGGCCGGGGCGTACAACGGCCGAAACGTCGTACAAATGGCAACAAAGCTGAGAACAATATTCCGAATTATGTAAATACTGTAAGTACTGCCTCATCTCAGAAATATAGACAAATACTAATTGCTAGAGAAAGTTAAGCTGCAATCACTGCAGTAAATGTGGTGCATCTACGACCTTAGCGGTTATGGAATTTATGATCGTGATCGGGATCCATTACAACCAAACAACTCGAAAAGATCATAGAAAGTATGAAACATAGAAAGAGAGACAGCGTAATAAGCGATCTAAGAAATGGAGACGGAGCTGACCCAAGTGGAAGTTCAGTTCCACCGAAACGCATTACTCGAACAATTGTCTTTTTAGCTATCAATCTGAGAAAGCGGTTGGAAATCGCCGAGAGTTTAGCAATTTGTGGTGTGAGGCGAAACTAGCCTTGCGCCAACCTATTCCATGTTTACTTTACTTACATCTTATACTAAATTGTTTTAATAGCAGATTCAAAACACCGAGTAATTTGAAGTGTTTAGAATTTGCTAAATGCCAGTTTGTCAATTAAGTGCCATAGGTGATACAAGCTTAGGCGATCATGTCTCGAGAGAGACATGACTGACTGGGCAGAACATTATCCCGCAGTAGGTTGCCATTACTTTCTGCGGTAGACTGCTTTCCAGCCAAGGTTTTAGAACCCAATCTGTCCTGTTATTTAACCCAAAACTGGAGGGTACAGGCGGATTAATTCCTTTCCCAAGGGTATTTCCGCCAAAGGAAATGCAAGGAATTCAAATGGAATTCGGACTAGGCTCTCCGATTTGTCGTTCTGAGTCAATATTTACTGCACCACAACGGGCATCGTATTACTAACTGTATGTGCTTAATTTTATGATATTTTATCATTGTTTTATTGCATTTCCAGAACGTATTTTACTTTTAGTAATACGGTTATGTTATTTCTTCGAATGCATATACGTGGGCACGCACGCACGCACAAAGACACACACACACACACACACACACACACACACACACACACACACACACATATATATATATGTGTGTGTATGAAGAAAGTGTCTCATGAAAATAATTTAATTTAAACCGTTAATATTCTTTGTGAGACAAACATTATTACTTCTTAATTTTCACCATTAAGTTTGTTTACTTTTCAATAAACATCGCATTTATTGTCAGAGCATTTGTTGCACACCGTATATATATATATATATATATATATATATATATAAACTTATTTATAAAAGGAACTTTGTCTCTGTGTGTGTATGTTTGTGTGTGTCTGTGCGTGTTTATGTGTGTCCGTTACCTAGATACTCCGAAACGGCTGAACCGATTTTCTTGGAAATTTACACAGTTGTACTATAAGCGTCTGCGAGGGTTCTTAGCTAGGTTTGTGTCGAGGTACCCCCGATAAATATCGAAAATCGATTATCGAAAAAATCGGATTATAGAAGGAGTGGTTCGATTTTAATCAAATTTGATACACTCATAGACAAAGACATAAGAAACAATATTCAGAAGTTTCAAGGTTGCAGTTCCTATAATAGTGCAGAAAATCGATAATATATATATATATATATATATATATATATATATATAAAAGGCAAGATGTTTGTGTGTGTGTCTCTCTTTATCTGCCTGTGTGTCTGTATTTCTTCAGCCCTTTTATTTTAGTTTTTGCTTCAGGTTTGACTCTAAGTAGGTATAATTGTAATTCTTAGTCTCAGTCATGATACCATTTACTCAGAAGTTTATTTAGCTTTCAAAATTCAGTTTACGACGAAAAAAACTTAATTGATATCAATACCAGGAAATCAAAATTTGACTTACATCCATTCATTTTTCTTTCAGTCTACGGTCTTGCTTTAACTGGCAACAACTATTGCTTTTTAGTCTTTCGTGCCAACGTCCAAAGTGTCTGAGCTCCAGGACCATGGAGTAGTTTTAAAGCTTTCATTACACCCGAGCAACGCCGGGCTATACTGCTAGTATATATATATTAGTCATCCACATACAAGCCTGTTTCGCTATATCAGCTCATCAGTGTAGATCCACTTGCTTTCAGACGGAATCGAAACTCGACCGTTTTGGTGTCAGTCGGAGTCCCTACTCCCTAAGTCATAGGCGCATAGAATGAGAGAGGGGAAATTTTAGCGTGTAGTATGTATGCGGTGTATACACACGTCAGTCAGCGACAGAACTCAATTCATTACTGAACGCATATATAGACTGCGTTTAAGCATGAAGAAGATTGTCGACTCAGGGGCGCTGACTTCCATGTCAACTTTTAGCCCTGATATTGAAAATAAATATAGGACATATTAAAACAATTTCATCACACACACACACACACACACACACACACACACACACACACACACACACACACATATATATATATATATATATATATATATATATATATATATTGTGTTCCCAGAAATGCGTGCGTGTAGTTTCAGATGGTAGCACATCTATAAAGAAGTATTATAAGCAAGCTTGACGAATAACTGGAGGTCATTACTTCATAAAAACATGTCAGATGCTAGCTGAACTGACAGAATTATTAGGGGTTAAACGCGCAACAGTTTCAAAACGTTTGAGAGCATTAGGAATCATTCAAAAGCTAGGGCATTGAGTGCCTTACGAGTTGAAGCAAAGAGACGTCAAACGGTACCTTGAGAGAAATGAAATATCGTGACTGGCGATGTGAAATCGATACACTACGACAACCCTAAGCGTTTAATATCATGGGGTGTAACTCGGCCATTCATCAACATCGGTGACAAAGCCGAATAACCATGGTTCGAAACTTCTGCTCTGCATTGGTTGGGATTAGCTGTTCAATTACAAGGGATACGTTTGACATGGGCATTGAAAAAAAAAACAGGCGCTATACGAGCAGATAGGGTGATTTCATAACATGACATCATTAGGTTATATGATATATACTGCAGATTTGTGCAAACATCTTTCGTTTATATGTATATATATATATATTATGTGCATGTCCATATATATATTTTGTTTGTTATTTATCGATGTGGGAAGGCAGAAAAAATATTTTGTGTGTGTTCAATTCAACTGATCAGAATAGAGATTCACTTTAAATTTGAAAAAGTTTGTATTTTACGATTTATGCACGATTTCTTCTTTCAATCTTAACAGCAAAAGTGTCAGTTGATCAAAACACCTGTCTAGACTCCATTTTCGTTGATGTATTCATTATTGTTACAATTTTTTCTTTTAGTTTTTCTGTATCTCATCATTTTCTAAAACAAAAAAGAAATAAGAAAAGAAAAATATTTTATATTTTTGATCTAACTTAAAGATAACTTTGAGTGTAATTATACTATGTTTTTCGATTCAGAATGCATTTTACTCTAATTTTTCTAAAACTCTTAATTTGTAAATAACATTTTTAATATCTATTTGTTCATTAAATACATTTAAATTCATTTTATTATTAAATTATTAAATTCATCTTCCAAAAATAAGGGGTTAACTTTGCTCATTCTACGACTTGAGAATATTGGAAGGAGCCCTTTCTTTAATATAGAAACATATTTGACTGAATTGATGTTTCCTTCACACTCCACAAGCTCTCAGCGACCATCACTCCAAATTGCTCTCCATAAAATTACTGAAAGGCCACCATGTTTCACCGTTGGCTGCAGTATTTTTAAATCAAACTCTTGACTACAATGTCAGAAAATAATGCGAATCTTGACTCATTAGAATAAATGACAGTGGTCCAAAAGGTCAAAGGTCTCTCTACCATCTCATGAGCCCAATCCTTTCTGAGTTTGATATTGGCTGGACGGAGAAGTGGTTTCCTTCTCGCAGCTCTGCCATAGTAGCCCAGTTTGTGATGATACCTGACAGCAGTTCTGGGATTGAAATCAACTTGTGTTGATATGTCAGAGGCTTTGCAACGTGGATACTGTTCAACATTTCTTTGAACAAAACGCGTGGTTCTTTCATAGCGCCCAGGGCGGTCTGGATGAGGTTTTGTGCACTTCTTGCTCGCTCTGGTGAAATGTACGATCGCTCTATTAACAGAAGAAAGGGATATTGAAAGACTAAGACCACCTTCATGTTGGCATACGATACGTCCTCGCTGAAATTCAGATAGGTCTGATGCTTCTTTGGTTCGTGGCATGTTCCAGTATTGTTATTTGCAATTTTAATCAAATAATCTATGTAAATTATCTTGGTTATTAAAAAAATCAGAAATAAAATGTATCTTGGTGTCTTCAATTCTGTCATGTCTATATATATATATATATATATATATATATATAGAGAGAGAGAGAGAGAGAGAGAAATAGAGAGGGAGAGAGAAAGAGTGTGTTTGCGTGTGTGTATTTAGGTAGCAATCCCTTTGTCATTAATTAAAGATTAATTAAAGACGGCTGACAAATTGCAGTTAAGCTTTTTATTTAAATTTTCTTGTAAGCGTTATCTTTTCCGAACATCAGTCAGTTAAGTGCCATAAGTGATATACGCTTGGGCGATCATGGCTCGTCAAAGACATGACTGACTGGGCAGAAAATGATCCCGCAGTAGGTTGCTATTACTTTCTGCGGTAGACTGTTTGCCAGCCAGGGCTATAGAACCCAATCTGTTTTGTTATTTAAGCCATAACTGGAGGGAAGAGACGGATTAATACCTTTCTCAAGGGTATATGCGCGTAAGTGAATGCAATGAATTTAACTGGAATTCGAACTCGGCTTCCCGATTTCTTGTTCCGGGTCGATATCCACTGCATTACAAAACTGCGTAAAAACAAGTTCTCCATATCCGAGCGTTTATAGATTTTCATTTAATCAAGGATGCTTCGTATTTTATTTTAGACTGAATGTGTGCATATATATACGCCGTATTAATAATTGATATCATTGAATGTTGGCTTTTTTTTTAATTGTTAGTTTTTCCATTACTTTTTGTTTTTTTACATGTGGATGAGATTATTATACTTGTATTTTCTACAAGTGTTTTGCGGATGAAGTTGGATCGGTTTCCGTGTGAGTTTAAAGGAATCCAAAGTGGGCTCTGGTGAGAGAGGTGGAACGCAAGTTTTATAATTGTTAGGGGGCATTTTAATTCATAATATTGGTTTTTATGTAACTTAGATCTTCCAGGTGTGTTGTTATTTCTTATGATAAAGTTATATATATATATATATATATATATATATATATATATATATATATGAATTTAATCGAGCCACAAGATTAGCAACTAGGTCCCAGCCTTTTACTGTGAAACCAATATGGAATTCTCTTCCGTTTACTTACTTCCCCAACGCTTACAATACTTACTTCCTCACCACCTACAATCTCCAAGAATTTAAATGTAATGTCAATAGTCTTCTTACTAATCAGCATCCTCTCTCTTATGCTCCTTTCTCCGTCTACTACACTCTCATCAGTATTCTCATTCTTCTCTTACCCACTTCCTGTCACTTCCTATAACCTGCCACTTTTTCTCATAACATTCCTCCTATTTAAGCCCCTGCACAACAGTGGCAGTAAAATGTCTTGCTTGGAGCGATATTATTATAACAAATAAATTTTTATAAATTTTTGTAGCAGATAATTCAATTTTCTTATAGTCGACTGGAGTTGGGCTTTTTCATGTTTCTAAGAGAAAATAAATGTGGTGTTTATAGAAAATGTAAATATTATTGTTTTTTTTCTGTATGTTCAACATTGCTATTAGTTACTTTAAAAAGAGATAGTATAATCTGATGATTCATGAGGTTGATCGGAAAACTGTATATTAACAAGCATCTGTTTCACATTATTGAGTTTTTTTTAAGGAAAAGGAGACGAGGAGTATGAATTTTCGTGTGCCCGCTTGAGGATGATTTATAATCGCTATTTTATATATATTTTAACATATATGGGTGGCAAGAATAAAGAACAGTTAACAAATGTTATAAGTGTAGGACTTTGAGGACACACGGTAACATTTCACAGAGGAATGGTAAAAAAGGACATATGATTTTGTTTCAAGCATTAAAATTCTGGCTTCATTTGTTACAGTTTTTCAGAAGAAGCTTTGTAATCTAATCAACCAAGAATCTATAAAATTTGCAAGAAAAACTGGAAGCGAACGCACCTGACTGCGATTTGCGAAAGTCTAATTTTTTATACTGAAAAACAGATAGATAGATAGATAGATAGATAGATAGATAGGTATGAATAGACAGAAATTGATAAATATAGATTAACATTGATTGATAGATATGAAGAGACTGAAACTTATAGATAGTCAATAATAGGGCTCGAAGCCGATGTTATAAAACCGGTTAAAATCAGTTTTCATATGATTATCACTAAAACCGAAATAGATTTGCCAAAACCGATTTACCAAAACCGTTTTTAATGTTTGTAGTTTCCGCTTTCCGTGAAACATTTCTCTATTGTTTTTCTTTTGAAGAGATTTCGTTGTAACTTCAGTTAGCCAGGCTTTAGCTACGTGTTTGCTATCTGTTTCATTAGAACAGATCGCAACATATCACTTCTGTTGTATTGGGACATTCCACACTCTCTATCGTCTAAATCTATTAGTAGTCATATATATGGAGCACAGGAGATTCCTGTGATTTGTTTCAGCAACGAAATTTGCTTACAGACCGAGCGATTGGTCTTGAGCATGCACTCTTGTTCAGCTCTTTGCGTCCAGGCAGAGAGGAACCCAAGCGAGGTTCCGCAGAAGGGTTAAAATCTCGATTGGTTTGATAAAACAAAAGCCCGATCCAGCCTTATGCTTAGTCTACAGAATATTTTTGGCTGAGCTTTTAGACTTCCCACATAAATCGACCTTGTGTCACACCTTCTTCAGTAGGAAGGTGGCAAATACCCTTGCTTTGGCAATTAATATCCTGCAACCATATTAACTGTCTGTTTTACTCGAGTACCACATTGTCCGATTGTAACCTCTTTAAAGGATACAACAAATTCTCACCTTAAACTTGATTGATTTATAAAAATGCAAGTCATTAAATCTTGAATTTATCTTTTATTTCTTTTATTATCTGTTTTTTGTGAGATTTTATCCATTCATATGCATGAAATAAATGATATATTAAATGTTTCTTTTGGATCTTTTTTTTTTAACCAAATCCTGCTAGACCATTGTGTGTGTATATATATATATATATATATATATATATATATATATATATATATATATATTCATTTGGAAATCAGTTATTTACGCAACCTTGATTTCAACCTTTCGGTATCTTCAGGTAATTTATAATAACTGATTTTTCATCGTTTTCAAACGTAAAACACGGATATAGAAGTCGATTTTTTTAATAACTAACATTTTCATTTGCTTATTTCTTGGCATACACTTGGTTATAATGTCGAGAAAGTGGTTCGTGTTTTGCTATCTTTTACACCCTCGCACCCTGTACGTTAGAAAACGGCGCACAAGAAAAAAAACAAAATAAGGTAATTATTTAATGAAAGGTAAACAGAAATAAAGACACAAAATGTTTTGCTGCTTTAAATGAATGATATGGATTCGAATCATATGCATTTTTCTATATTGGTTGCACTGTTTCACAAAAGCATTTTTGTTACGGTGATTATAGTTTTATATATAAACATTTTATGTACATTCATTACTCTACAATAAATCAAATGTCATAGCTTGCACCAGTCTAAAAATGTATATATCATAGACTCGATGTTTCTATGTTGAAAACGGCGTACGAATAAAAATAATAACCCCAATTTAATTTAACAATTACAAATTCATTTTATTATTAATCGTGTTTTTTCTTTCATTGCATCTTTAATTCATTCTCTTTGTGCGCTGTTTTTAACATGGAATGTGAGAAGATGGGAATATTTACAATCCAGATCACATTTGAAAGTTTTATACACCCTTGTGCAAACGATGCACAAATTAAATAAATGTTTAATCTTCTAACTTCTAAGTATTGGGACCGGTTCCAGTCGGAGATCGTTTTACTATAAGCTTGAATAACGTTACACAACTTTGAAAACAATATATTTTTAAAAATATTTTTCGCGATAATCTGAAAGTGTAACGTTTAATTTATAACAATTCATTACAAAAATGTACAAAAAATTAGTGGGTGGACACTGCTCTAAGTCGGTCTAAACTTGGACCGGTTTGGTGAATACCCTTTCGTCCTTCCAGCTTTGAGTTAAATAGCAACGCCGATTGGATTCTATCGCCTTGGTTGCCAACCAGTCTAAATTAGAAATTAATTGCAAATATTCTGCCTACCCAGTCATGGTTTTCTTCGAGATATGATCGCCCAGACATGTATCACGTAATGCACTTAACTGATTTTCTATTGATGGTGTGGGCCTTTTGAGGGTAGTCAATAACAAATGAGTTTTGCACCCAAAATAGCTAAGGTCATCCTCTTCCCTGTAGACTGAATTGCTTGTCGATTTAATTGAGAAGACAAGTAAATGTGTTTCCACTGCATAAATTGCTTTTTTATCTCTGGCTTAGAGTGATGTACCTAGCACATATTCCGGATTAAGAAATGTTCAAGGAAACCAGCTGGATCTGCTTAAAACAATATCAGATTCTCATGTGTTGTGCGCTTTTAATCAGAAGTCAGAACACCCAGTACCCACTGAGCAAAATTCTTCGCCATAGCAAGTTCTTTGCGCATAATATTTACAACTCTCTGACGGATTATGCTAATCGCATTGGCTATTAGATTTTTAGTCATTCGCCTGTTATCCATCACCATGTGATGAACACGAACAATGTGTTATTTTCTCAATAGTGGTAGTTCCTTGACGTCCAAAGCTTGGGTAATATTCAAGACTCTCCCTTCTTCCCCTAAATTTGAGTTGTTGATAAAGTTAGAGCGTTATTACATAATGTAGTAACTTTGTCGGCATGAATGTCCTAAACCCTCTTTCTGCGGGTATTTCATAACACAACGGTGTCAAATTTTGTTCCTTTTCAATCAAAATTACATACTTCTGGAGGATTCTTTGAAGAGTCAGATATTAGTTTACCTGGATAAAACCAGTTAATAAGAAAAAGAATGAAAATTAATGCATACAAATTTTTACAGCACCAGAATTTACACCTTCATAATCAGTCTATAAAGAGTTCAGCGCAAATTCGTAGATAGATAGATAGATAGATAGATAGATAGATAGATAGATAGATAGATAGATAGATGTTAAAGGTGAATTAATTTTAAGTGCTTAATGATTTTTTAAATTTCTTTAAGGTTTAACAACTTTAGTCTTTGGTAATTTCAACCATCAAAAGATTAGCAATCAAACAATGAACGTTCAAACATTTCAGACACCTCTATTCGTCATCGCACACAGGATGAACCTGAATTAAACCTCTCAACAAGAACGTTACATCAGATTTTGACAAAAAATTTGTCTTTACACGCTTACAAAATTCAGTTGACATAAGAACTGAAGCCTGCTGACCATTTAAAGAGCCGTACATTCGTCACTTGGGTGCACGAGCAAAGACAAAGCATATTGGTGAGATCGCGGAGCAACTATTCAGAGACGTTATCAAGCATTTTGACCATCGAGTGGAAGTGTGCTGCCGAAGCCTTTGGGCGATATTATTTTTCACACATAATTACTATGGCTCAAATAACATGATCTTTTAATGAAATCAAAAACATTTTACCAATAACAATGTTTTATTTTCTGTTAACTTCAAGCTGTCTTAATGGAATATCCTTATAGTTTGCGCTGTAAAATTCTCAGCACAACCTACTTCATAAAATGTGATCAAATGAGCAGATTTAAGTCACAGTTCTGAAAATAGAGAAGAAAAATAAGTATTTGATTGAAAGCAATAATGAAATTCATTTAATTCCAGGTCGAATATTGATTATTCTTGGTTTTCTTGAATCAAAGTCTGCTACTTTGTTTAGAGAAATATGATCAACACGAGAAATATTTTAGCTTTATTTAACACTAAATAAGGTTAGTCATGAGGACGGCAACAATGTTTTGAAATATGTATTTTTTGTTTTTATAAATATAAACTACGAAGGTGCAATAAGGTGTTTTTTTAAAAAAGTTTTACATATGTAATTATATACATGTGTGTGTGTGTGTGTGTGTAGATAGATAGATAAGGAGGTAAATAAGTAAATAAAAAATTCAAATTGGATAATTCGAAGTAAATAAGAATAATTAAAATCGAAAATAAGCCAGTTTGATATGTCAATCATCTGAAGATTACTGGAATGCTCGAAACTCAGAGTAAAGCATAGGATAATATATATATATATATACCGGTCATGTCACGTTGAATACACCGGTTCCAGCCCAATCACAGAACCGAAGTTAAGCAACTTAGGTGGGTGACCGCTTGGAAATACCAGGTGCTGTAAGCGGTTATTGACGGATGTGCGTTGTCTGCGGTGGATGTGGGCTTGGAAAGGGAAATCGGTGAGCCGAGTTCCAATACCAGTCAAAGACTCTGCATTCACTTACGCACTGGTACCCTTAGGAAAGGTATTAATCCTCACTTCCCTCCAGTTATGGGTTAAACAACTGAACTCTGCTGTTCATGCGATCTGAGGAGAACTTCTGCACCGATTGTTTGTTATCAGCAGTTCCAAATAGTGTGGATGGTGCTACACAAGCCTGCACCACTCTAAAACAGCTCTTTATGTGGCAGTCTAACTGAGTTAGGCGCTCGTACATCGAAATCGAAGAGAGAGTTCTTAATAATAATTATATATATATATATATATATATATATATATATATATATATTATTGAAACAACTGCTTTAGTTTCCTTTCTTTCACAAGTCTTAGACCCACTGGAGCGACAGGATGTAATCGATTTCAATTTTTTTCCTTAGATGAAGTCAATGTCAGTGTTTTGCTGTAATATGAATCTATTTTTGGGGTGTACGTAGTAATTTGTGTGGCCCTGAAAAATGTTTTGTCATCCTTATTAGATAAGATTTTCATCACGCCAAGGCACTATTGTCACGACTGTTGATCAGTTGTCTTACGGCCATTGCCTGTGATTGACATTACTTTAAGAAAGCGTACATAAATTGTAACACTGAAGGAAAATACTAGCAAGCCTTACAAAGAGATCCATGATATTGTTGGTGTGAGTTTTTCAACTAACTGGATTCATCAGTCCAAAACGTAAAGGAAAATGTGGTCAGGAAAGAAAAAACAACGCCAACAGACGATATATACGTGATCAGGGAAAGTTCGAAAGATCCTAGGGAGACATTATTCGTTTTGTTTCATTTAATTTGCACAATTGTTTATGGCACGATTGTAGACGGTTTCAAACTTCAAGGTTTCCCAAGAAAACCAGGATCTAAACAAAGGATTCGTAATTGCCACACAGAGAGTCGAAGGTATTTGAAAAAAAATAACTACATTTTCTTCTGAGAATTTATGTACAATTAATACCAGTAAATCCTCATTTATTTCTTTTTGCTATAAATTCATTTTAATGTCTACAGTGATTGACTTGTTATCCCCATGTTTTTTTCTTCAACAGCGAAATAAATAACAGCCGTTCTCAATTGTGAAGATCTACTAAAAGAATTGAAACTGCATCTAATTTTTCTTTATCCCAGGGAAACACATCTTAAACCAAAGCATATCTTTATAAAATGTAACCATGAAGCCAACTGACAAGGCAAAATCAGAATTATCTGTGAAAGATTAATGTTTTTTTTTTTGTTTAGAATAGTACAAATATTTAGCTCTAGCTTCAGGTTCATACCAAAAATCGTAAACAGCTGTAAGTTTTTGAAAGGATTTTGATCCTCATTATATATTATAATTCCTATTATTAATATATAATAGTGTTATTAATATAAATATGATATTAGTGGGTACATGTGTTTTAGCTGCGATCCTCGTTCTATATTTTGGTTAAATGTGAAATCAATAACAACCGGCCTAGATGGAGTAGTCTTACTAGAGAACAATTGCGCCTCTGACATGAATCGAATCTACATTGTAACAAAACGATGCACAAAAGATAGAGAAAGAGATAAGAGGAGTAACAAATCAGAGTGAGAAATAGATAAAAAATACAGGGCAATTGAAAGTGAATGTGATAAAATAAAAATGAAGCAAACAAACGAACAGAACTAAAATGAGATAGATAGATAGATAGATAGATAGATAGATAGATAGATAGATAGATAGATATGAACAGACTGAAATAGAAAGATATATGTTGAAGTGGATTAGATAGATAGATAGATAGATAGATAGATAGATAGATAGATAGATAGATAGATAGATAGATAGATTGTCGAAAACAAAGAGATAAGAAAAATTGATAAAGGATAGAACCTGACTTAGTGGCTAATCATAAAGAGAAAGGTAACAGTGAGATATGAAGATTGATAAGCTATAAAAAGGAAGAAAGGGTTATTAAATGATTGAGTGAGATAGATCATGTGGTAATAGAGAGTTAGATAGACTGAAAAATAACAAAAAGGAGAAGAAAAGTGATAAATTATAATTTGAATCTTTACATTCCTATCCCTGTATGAAGAGATACGGAGATATAGCAAGAGTGGCAAACCAAAAACTTTCTACAAATACTTTCACGGCTCCTGCTCTGATTAGCTTAGCTCCCTGGTGCCCCCTCTGCATGAATTTACTCGCCCTACTAACAACCCTTGTATCATATTCTTTTTCCATTCCACTCTACTATCATTCAGCCCTCTTCACACCAGTGTTCTCATCATTCTCTTACCCATACTCTGACACTCCTGTAACTTGCTCCTATTTCTTATTAGTTATATCTTATGCAACACCATGCGCCCTAGTGGCATTTTTGCTTTGTTTGGGGTTAAATGATTAGAAAAAAGAGTGAGAAAAAAAATGTAAAAATACTGAATGATCGGAAAAGTAAGAAAATATAGTGAGGTAGAATAAATGAAAACTCATAGATAGATAGATAGATAGATAGATTTTTTAAAATCATTTCACCCCAAGCAAGGCATTCTACTGCCACTATTGCGCATGGGGTTATATAGGGGAAGATAAAGAGAAAGAGTGGTTAGATATAGGAAATGTCAGAAGAAGAGTGATAGAAGGGTAAGAAAACCGAGGCTAGGTGTTGGGTAGATGGGAAGAGTGTTTGAAAGAATGGATGCGAGATAGTGTGTTAGGAAGTGTCTATTGACCTTACATTTAAACTCCTGGAGATTGTAGCCGTCGGGGAAGCAATCAGGTGGAAGGGAATTCCACAGTCGGCAAGTGCGAGAAAAGAAACTGTTGGAGTAGAAATTGCGGTTACATTTTATCGGTTTCACGGTAAAAGAGTGGGATTTAGTTGATAATCTAGTATCTCGTGCAAATTCGTACCTAGGTGGCACCAGTGATCTAAGTGCCTTGGAGCAGAAGCCGTGAAAGTAATTATAGAAGAGACACAGGGAAGCCACGTCGCGCCGGTGACAGAGAGACTGCAGCCGGTCTGCCAAGTCGGTATCGATCACATTACAGACTCTCCGTTGTACCTTGTCAAAAACCCCGAGGAGAATAGCAGGGGCACCCGACCAAATGTGGCAGCAGTATTCAATGCACGGGCGGATGGTAGATTTATATAAGTGAAGGATAGATTCAGACGGAAAAAACTTCCGGGTCCTGCACAGAGTACCGACTTTCATAGCAGCGGATTTAGCAATGGATTCGATGTAGTCATTCCACTTGAGGTTCGCTGAAAGTGTGAGACCAAGGAGGCGTAGTGTTTTACTCTCTGGGAGGCAAGTCTGGTCCATGATAATGGGAGGTAGGTGCGATTGTCTATGGTGGTTAATTGATAGCAGCTTTGTTTTAGAAGCATTAAAATTTACGAGCCATTTCTTACCCTAGTCCACTACGGATTGTAGGTCCTTTTCAAGCTCGGCTGCAAGGTTAGCTTTCTCGCCCACACCAGATTTTTGATCAAGGTGAGGTTAAACTGTGGTGTCATTGGCGTACATACCTACTTGGGATCTTATGGTATCAGGGAGATCATTAATGTAGATCGGAAAGAGCGTAGGACCTAGGATAGAGTCTTGACGGACACCCGCGTTCATATGGTAGTTCTGGGAGGCATGTCCGTTTAATACTACCTTCAATGTGCGGTTAGAGAGGAAAGATTAGTTCAAACAAATTTCCAGTTATACCATAGCTCCGCAGTTTGCATAGAAGGTCAGCATGCCAAACTCTGTCGAACGCTTTAGAGATATCCAAGGCAACGATTCGGGCTTCGCCATTCTTGTCAAGAGCCTGGTATATATACTCGGTGATGGTCGTTAGCATATCAGCAGTAGACCTGGTGAACGGAAACCATACTGCTTGTCCGAGAAGAGTCTGTGTGCTGTGAGATACTAAACCACCTCGGCGTTCGAGTGTTCTCCAGTGTTTTTAAATATAGGAACTACAGAGAAAGATTTCCAACAGGCAGAAAATCAGGAAGCATATAGGCAGAAGTTGTAGAGCTTAGAATGGACAGAGGAGAGTTCAGGGGCACATTTCTTTAAGACTATGATTGGGATACCGTCCCCTCCGCCCGCTTTGTGAGGGTCAAGTTTTGAGATTATGTTAGATCCCAGCAAGCGTGTAATGTGGACGTCATTCACTTGAGCCTCAGTGCTAAGTGGGTAGTCGGGTGTAGAAACTCCAGACGAGTCCAGTCTCGAATTGGTCGAGAATCTACGAGCAAAGCATTCAGCCTTGTCCACTGAGGAGGTGAGGACCTCAAATTTATTGGTTAGTGGGGGTATTGAGTAGTTGCTCTTGTTAAGCACTCTTTTACAGAGTCGCCAGTAGTCTTTGGCGCCGAACTTAGAGGATGCTATGCGTTGCTTCATTCTGGCAGCAAACAACATCTTAGCTTCGTTAAGTATCTTTTTACACTTATTACGAGCTGAAGCGAAAAGTCGCCTGTTTTGGTCCGACGCGTAGCTAAGATAGAGTCGGAAGAAATGATTCCGGTGGGCAATGGCGGCCGTGCAAGACGAATGAGATTTAAGCTGAAAAAATTTCCTGTCTGGGATGAAAGCATCGATGCTAGCCTTAACCCAGGAGGAGACCTCGGATGCACATTCTTCGACGGGAAGACTAAAAATTTTGTTCCATGGGACGTCATAGAGGGAGTCTCGGAACGAATCCCAGTCTACTCTTTGGTAGCAGTAGGATATTCTACTGGTCTGGGTTTCTTGGGTCGGGTAGGAGTGGAATGAAATGTTGACGGAATCTACGGTGTGGTCAGAGTTTGCGAGTGGGCAGAGCTGTCTGGTAGTGCAAGAGTCTGGGATGGAAGTGAAGCAGAGGTCTAGTAGTGAGTCCCTTCCGTTAGGGTTGTCGAAGAAACGTGTGGGGAAGTCCAGCACTTGCGTAAGGGATTAGGTGATTGACAAATTCATGGTGTGGACACCAGAAAGGTCGGTGACAGAGTTCTCCAGCCACTTGGTGTGGTGGGCGTTAAAGTCACCAAACACAAATATATGAGCAGAGGGATGGGAAGAAATGGCTTTGTCGATATTGTCAGAGATGCTGTCAAGTAACGAACAGTTAGAGCAGGAAGGGGAGCATAGAGAAAGAAGAGATAGTTAATCGAGCTTAGAAGTGAGAGACGGAAGCACACGAAAGAATGATCCAGGAATTCAAGAGATGTCACCCTAGCTAGAGGGAGGTTTTCGCTGACATACACACCAAGCCCATGCATATGAACATTGGAGCCTTGGATCACTTCATGAAGAGGGGAAGTTAACCAGGAACGTAAAACTCAGAAGAGGTGATAGAAGGGTCAAGGTTAGTTTCATATAGGGCTAAGATATCGGGTGAGTTAGTGTGAAGGAATGATTCTACGCTGTGAAAGTTAGTGCGGATACCATGTATGTTAGTGAAAGAGACGCAGACGAGTTTGGGCGTTTTCAGACTAGCTGGTGTAGTTTTGCTATTATGTTTGCTTTTTTCATAGTGATTTAGTTTAGGAGAGGTCTATTATAGAATCAGTTGGTCTCTTGTTTGCAGCATGTGAAGGATAGAGACTGGCGCAGCCTACAACATGATGTGGCCTCTGGGTTGCCCACCGAACGTTCATGCAGGGACGCCCGTCCATGGGCTATATGGCACTACAAGAACCCCGGTATTATTCAACTGCTGATCAGAGCAGCCTCCCAAGACGCTACGCAAGAGTTCGGGCTCCTAACTACCAGTCGGAAGCAGCAACCAGGAAACTGCAAACCCGGTACCCTCAGAATGAAAAGACGTTGCCACCATTCTCAGTAGCTGCAAAGAGCTTCCAGCTAAACTAACACTAAGACCGAAGAAGGGTGGTTGAACCGGGAAACCCTTCCTAAACAATAAACAAGGCGATCACCTCTACTCTTGTTCAAAAGAAGGGGGTGGAGTGTGAGACCGGGCGATAGTAGGAACTATCTACTCCAATTAAAAAAAAGAAAAAGGAAAGAGTAACTGAAATTTACCAAATGTTAACTTAGTATAAGTCGAAACAAACCTTGAATGCCAAAATAATTTACACAAACTACATAAGTTAGTAAAAAAAATAAAATTAAAATAAAATAAACAAAAAGGAACAAAACCCCCAAAAGTAAAGTTAAATAAAATAAAATAGAAACAGACTGATTCAAGCGAACTTACCACGTGCAGAAAACAAACTGAAAAGTTGGTTTATACATTTCAGAAGACAGTCTTACCAAAATAAAATTTAAAACACTTTTCTGATAATATAGGCGAGTTAACTGCCTGTGGGTTGACCAGAACGGGGAGAAAGAGTGACAGAGAGTCCGATAGCTAGGTGGAGGGGGTGGGGAATGACCCATAGTCAAAGGCTACCTAACCTTAATTCTTTTACAAGACAAAATCGCTAACAAAAATAAGATAAATAATACCACAATTCATTTATATCGAAACGAAACTTGAATGCCAAAATAATTTACACAAACTACTTAAGTTAGTAACAAAAAACAAAAATAAAATAAAAATAAAATAAATAAAGGGAACCCAAAAAACCCAAAAGTAAAGTTAAATAAAATAGATAGATAGATAGATAGATAGATAGATAGTGTTGGGGATTCACCCCTATTTACACACTCTGTTGACTCGTCCATGGTTTACAAATAATCCTGCTTACAGAGAACGTGGTGGTGGTTGCAGTTGAGCAGTTGAGTGAGTTGAGTTAGATTGAGTTGTTGATCAGAGTATTTGAAAGTATTCAGAAAGAAATATAGACTTATTACCGGACTTACTTCTTTGTATATATTTTACTTCCACTAACCAGTATTCCTGAATCTACTAACCGTGTACAGGTTGTATATCTTTTTCTTCAATACACTTAGCTTTTTCTTCTCATATCTTTTTTGTGTTATTATTATATTGGGTGGTTTTCTAAACAAGAAACCACAACAGCTAGCTAGCTAGCTAGCTAGCTAGATATTTAGATAGATAGATAGATAGATAGATAGATAGATAGATAGATAGATAGATAGATAGATAGATAGATAGACATTGAGTGTAAGAAATACAGATAAACATCGAATGAAAGAAAGAACAATGAAATTTATAGGCGAGATAGAAATTGAGACAAAAATTCGGGATAGGAAATGTGACAAAAAAGAGAGAGAGTGATTGGCTAACGCAGAAAACATAGGGAAAGAAAGAGCTATAAGCAGCAGAAAGAAAGGGAGAGGAATAAAATGATTGCGGAAGATGGAAAGAGTGAAAAAGATAGACGTGGGGAATATAATGACAAAAATAGAGAGATATAAAGAGGTATCAAATTTGGAAAGTGATAGAATGATAGGATGATAAAGTGAGGAGAAACTGAGAAATAGGAAGAATGATAAATATAGAATGATAGAAAGAGTAAGAAAATGGTGGCTGGTGAGAGTATGAGTGAGAAACATTAAGCAAAAAGAGAGAGGGCGAAAGACAATAGAAAGATATCAAGAGTGATAAATCACGGAGAGTTAGGGAGATGAAGCAAAAGAGATATAAAATGCCATAAAAAAGAAAAAGAGATAGACTGAGTGAAAAATCACATAAAGGTAGTCAGATAACGATAAAGATATAGGAAAAGTCACGAAATTTAAAAAGAGACAAGGAGAGTGGCAAATTAGACAATGATACACAAAGATAGAAAAAGGCGTAAGACAAGGATGTGTCTTTTCACCGGATTTGTTCAACCTATACAGCGAGAATATTTTGAGGACCCTAGATGACACACCAGGATTTGTTATTGGAGGCCACAACCTGAACAACATAAGATACGCGGACGATACAGTACTGATTGCGGACACGGAAAGGAAACTGCAAGATCTCATACAGAAAGTAGCAGTGGAGAGTGACAAGAAGGGACTACAAATAAAGTTTAAGAAAACTGAGTGCATGGTCATCAGCTAAAGATACAACCCAAAATGCCAAATACAGGTGGGGGATAACAGAATCAAACAAGTCCAAGAATTTAAGTACCTAGGAAGTGTTCTAACAGGAGATGGAAAGTGCGACACGGAGATCCGAAGGCGAATTGGCATGGCAAAGGACGCGTTCCAGAAGATGAGCAAAATACTAACACACAAGAAGATCTCAATAGAAACTAAGAAAAGAGTGCTAGACTGCTACGTGATGTCAGTTCTTCAATACGGCTGTGAATGCTGGACAATATCATCGAAAATGAGGACAAAACTGGAAGCGGCCGAAATGTGGTTCTACAGAAGGATGCTACAGATATCGTGGACTGAGCATACAAGCAACGACGAAGTGTTAGAAAGAATGGCAACAAAAAGGAAATTGATGCTGAGCATCAGGAAGAGACAACTGAAGTTCCTGGGACATGCAATGAGGAAGGAGAGCCTGGAGAACCTGATACTGACTGGACAGATAGAAGGAAGGAGAGACAGAGGAAGGCAGCGGATAACATATTTGCAGGGTCTGATCAGGTGGATGACGGAACGGGGGTTGCCAGGAGCAACAGGAGCAAACATACTAAGAGCTACAAGGGATAGAGAGACATGGAGAACCATGATCGCCTACGTCCGGAAGGGACAGGGCACATAGAAGAAGAAGAAGGGAAATAAATATAACGAGACAGAAAAAGTCAAAAAAGATCGAAAGAGACAGGAAGAGCGACAAATCACAGAAAACACAAATATAGGAAGTTCGATAAAAATATTAAGCGCGAGAAAACAAATCAATGCCGCTGTTTTCAAACAAGAATCTTTTTATTCACCAATCTTAAACTCCAAGAAAGTTTTCTCATGCAAATTAAAATTCAATGAACGTGTCATTAGCTGAATATTAAATTGCATTCTCTCACAAACCCCATTAATCAAAAGCAGCTATTTCTCTTTAATTAAATTCGAGAATACGGCAATTTACAATACTTGTGGCTTTGTATCTATCAGTCAGTTAAGTGCCACATGCTTGTACGATCATGTCTTCGAAAGAAACAATACTGACTAGACAGAAAATTTTCCAGCAGTAGGTTGCCATTGCTCTCTGCGGTAGACTAATTGCCAACCAAGGCTAGAAAACCCAGTTAATCCTGCTATTTAACCTATAGCTTGAGGGGAGAGACGGATTAATAGCTTTTCCAAGCGAATTTGCGTGTAAGTGAATGCAATTAATTAAACTGGAATTCGAACTCGGCTCTCCTATTTCTCGTTCCCTCTTGTTATCTACTGTAACACAAAGTAAAAATGATAAAAAGAAATAAGTATTTAAATTTATTACTGGAACAGTTAATTTTCAACATGCCTGTTATCTTTATGCATAGACAGGGTAATACTATTCAAATGTTTTGGTATGTGCTGGTGCGCGTTGTAGTGTGATAAATGCCAGTTGGAATGAGAAATCGTTTCATTCACTTAGCTCAGATACCCTTCTTCTCTTCTTCTATGTGCCCTGTCCCTTCAGGACGTAGGCGATCATGGATCTCCACGTCTCCCTATCCCTTGTGGCTCTTAGTATGTTTGTTCCTGTTGCTCCTGGCAACCCCTGTTCCGTCATCCACCTGATCAGACCCTGCAAATATGTTATCCGCTGCCGTCCTTTGTCTCTCCTTCCTTCTATCTGTCCAGTCAGTATCAGGTTCTCCAGGCTCTCCTTCCTCATTGCATGTCCCAGGAACTTCAATTGTCTCTTCCTGATGCTCAGCATCAATTTCCTTTTTGTTGCCATTCTTTCTAACACTTCATCGTTGCTTGTATGCTCAGTCCACGATATCTGTAGCATCCTTCTGTAGAACCATATTTCGGCCGCTTCCAGTTTTGTCCTCATTTTCGATTACATTGTTCAGCATTCACAGCCGTATTGAAGAACTGACATCACGTAGCAGTCTAGCACTCTTTTCTTCGTTTCTATTGAGATTTTCCTGTGTGTTAGTATTTTGCTCATCTTCTGGAACGTGCCCTTTGCCATGCCAATTCGCCTTCGGATCTCCGTGTCGCACTTTCCATCTCCTGTTAGAACCCTTAGGACAGACATTAATTCATCTCGTTTCCCTTCAGCTATGGGTTCAATAGCAGGACAGATTGGGTTGTATAGCCTTGGTTGACGACTGGTCTAATGCAGAAAGTAACGGCAACTTACTGCGGGAAAATATGTCTAGTCAGTCACGCCTCGAAAGATGTATGATCGCTTAAGCGTGTAACACGTATGGTAAGTTCAAAGAAAATATTTTGTAGCTGATTTACAAATATGCCATCAGTCAGCTCAATTATCTTAGCTTGAAATGCTTCTAAAGATCGAAGTTTAGTTAAATAAACATTACTTTTACCAAAACCCATAAAAATAAAATCAAATGAAGTCAAATGCTCTAGTGGGGTTATGGATCAAGAGTAATTCTGAAAAAAATTGATTTTAAAGTTTGAAGAAATGCTTTAAAAATAACAGGCAAAACAAATAATACATATTTTCCTAATGCAAGAAAACTCTTAACATATCAAGTTCCATCATCCTTTTTACAGAGTGTTTATATCCTGTATAGTTACACATTGGCATGGCCAAGAAGGCATTTCAGAAGCTAAGCAGAGTATTAAGAGATAAGAAGATTTCATTGGAAACAAAGAAAAGAGTACTGAATTGTTATGCGTTATTTCTCTTTCTATATGGCAGCGAGATGAAGGAGAGACACTAAGCAGTAAAAATATCGTTCTACAAAAAGATGCTAAAGATACCATGGACCGAACATGTGAACAACAACAAGGTTTTGGAGAGAATGGAAACGAAAAGTAAACTTATATTTAATATCAAGGAAGACAGTTGAGGTTTCTGGAACACATGATGAGAAAATCGGTCTTGAAGAATCTAATATGGGACCGATAGAGGGAAAGAGAGACATAGGAAAGCAGCGCGAGACATATTTGATGGGCTTGGGCAAGTAGAAGGCGCAACGGAGTTTGGGAGAGATACCAAGAGAAAAAGTGTTGAGAGCGACAAGTTATAGGACAAGACAAAGTCCATGATCGCCTACGTCCTGGAAAGAAAAAAGATAGTTACACAGCTACAAGTATTTTAAACTGCACACGGACTTTATATACAGTGAGTTTTATTGAAATTACAAAGTGAATCATATATCGTAGCTAATCTAGACTACAAATGCTAAATATGTTTTATATCAGGAGATTAGCTTGACTATGAATGTCGCTTAATTGATTTTTGATGTGAAATTTTCAGTACTTTATTTGTTGTAAGGCGATAAATGTGCCATTGAATATTAGAAGAATTCTCTTGTGCCAAATGGAAATGCAGTCGCGTGAATTGATATTCTAGAACATCTAGAAAAGCCTGGAACCATTAGTAATCCAACTTGCTCACTGCACCGTAATCAAAAATGCATGCGAGCTGCGATTCAAGAAAAATTTTAAATGCGATCTCCCGTTCTATGTACTTTGAAATGTAATGAAATTACATAATATTTCTGCAAATATTGCACTGGAAAATAAATTCCAAATCATTATCATTTTTCGATTTCTTTGCATAAAATTGACTGACTTGGCACGTGTATATTGCTTTGTCATAAGAATCCATCGGCTAAAGTTGTACTATTGTTACACAGATGTCATATTCTGTCAAATCTGCCTACTATTCGTCTAGAGTAACGGTTAACAAATCGGAACATAAATCGGAACATAAAACTGACATTCCGGGATCAAATGATGACTATTCACTTGGTAGTAATTCCCCTGCAAAATCTTTCATTTATCTCTTTTCTCCTATATGCCGTGTCCATTTAGGACGTTGACGATCGTAGCTCCCCGAAACTTCTGATCCATTATAGCTCCTATCAAATTTTCTCTTTTTTCTAGCTCCTACACCCAGTTCTGAAAACTATTTCCACCAGCTAGTTAGGTAGGTTTTGCACTGTTTTACTCTATCTCAATTGAATTTTATATATCCTGCGACTATCAAGTTTTCCAAGCCGTCTTTTCTCATTATGTACCCTAGAAATTTCAACAGTCTTTTTCTGATGTCAAATGTATTATTTTTGTTTCCCTTTTTTTCTAAAACATTGTCTTCACATCTTCAGTCCATGGTATTCGTATTATCCTTCTGTAAAACGACATATATGTTGTTTCAAGTCTCTTCTCCAACTGTGAAAGATTGTTTAGCTTTTACTGCCATATAGAAGGACTGATATTACATAACAGTTCAATACACTTTTCTTTGTTTCTTACGAAATTTTTATGCTTCGTAATACTTTCTTTAGTTTTTGGAAAGCATGTTTCGCTATCAAATTGATCCTTCGGATGTCGGTGTCGCATTTTTCGTCCTCTGCTAAAACACTTCCCAAATGTTTAGTCTGTTGTATTTGTTTGATTTTGGTATCTTCAGTATTAACTTTGCATGTTGAGCAGTGTAAATTGCAGCTTAAATCGCAATTTATCTCTAAATCTTGGGTATAGAGCAGGAATTAACAAAATTGCTTAATCTAAGAACCACATACAATAAAGTTCAGATGTTTATTTTGTCACAGTTTTTTGTATGAATATTAAAAAATGCATGTATGCAATAATATTTACTCATGTATACAGTCTTTTAAACTGTTAATTTGTATTATTTCAGTAATCACAAAGTGCACCAAATAAATATACCAAATGTTTTCAAAGTGCTGACTGGTGATTGTTTTAACTATATTGAGCGTATTTAGTACGTGATAAACTATGAGAATATACCTTTTATATTGATTTTGATGAAAAGAAGAGCGCAGCCAACATATATCCCACGAGCCGCGCATTAAATATCACAGAGCCGCATGTGGCTCTCTAGCTGAAGTTTGTCCATATCTTGTAGAGAAGAAATCTCCAAATGTAAACGATCCAGATGATAGATAGGCTTTGATAGGCTGCAAAAAATGTGGTTTGTCTACGACCCGAACATATATGATTTCTTTCAATTTTTTTCTCATCATATGTAGAGACTTTTTTGGTGACACGGATATAATCAGTAGTAGAAGAAATTATTAACTTCCTTTGATTACTGAAACATATGATTATGCATCTCCCAAATAGATTATTTAAAGTCGTGATTTTTCTATACCAGGATATATAGAGCATATAGATAAATATTGATCGTGTTTATACTTGAGTATATAGATAAATGTTAGTCCGGGCTACACTTGAACCAATAGGCTAACATCTCTTGGTTTTGTACTTGACTGTATTAGCAAACCTAATTGGGTTTTTATTTAAGTTTATCGGTGAATATTTGTCTCGTTTATATTTTAGTCTATAGCTAAACATTCATCATGTTTATATTTTAGTCTTTCTTATAACAGTTTTGTACCTGAGTCTATAGTAAAAAATATTTGTATTTAGATAAACAGTAATGGCGTTTATACTAGAGTCTCGAGATACATATTAGTGTGCATTACATTTAAGCCTATAAGTTTTGTACTTAAATATAAAGGTAAATATCATTTGAGCTATACTAGAATATATAGTTAAAAATTGATCGGTTTTATAGTCAAATCTATTGATAAACCTTAATCAAGATTATGCTTGAGCCTTTAGACTATAATTCATCAGTTTTGTACTTGTGTTCATAGTTTTTATGGTTTTATATTTGAGTTTGCAGATAAAGAATGGTCTGGTTTATACTTTACTCTGTAATTAAAAATTCGTCGGGTATATACATGAATCTATAAGCTAACATCTGTCTGTTATATACGTAAATCTATATATAAATATTAATTCATTATATTTGAGTTTAAACATTGATAGCGCTTATACTTTAGCTATAGCTAAATATTCGACAGGTTTATACTTTAGTTTATGGTCAAAAGTTTTTTAGACTTATACATGTGTTTGTATCTTAACATCTCTCAGTTTTGTACTTGAGACTATAACTAAACTATTGTGGAATTAATATGACAGCCTATTAGAAACAAGCAGAAGAATATTTAAGAAATGCTATAATAACCGAAAAATATTTATAAAGTTTATTTTGTTATACAGGAGACATCAGAGTGCCAGATATGTTGCTTGAGAAAGAACGGAAGTTCGATCGCTATTAATCAAGTAATGATCGCTATTAATCAAGTAATGATCGATATTAATCAAGTAATGAGTCACTAGACATACACGGACATATCTTAATGTCAGGGACTTGAAAACCGACTAACAACTCAAAAACTCGAAACAGCTTAAAAACGAACGAAACTTGTTTGTAGACATCTTTATATCGACGGTGTGCCAAAACATTTATGGCTCCTTATTTAAAAGTACAGAGAAAATATTAAAAAAAAAAAACGGTGAGTGGGAAATACATCTACAGAATCTCCTACATAGAATGGGGAACGAAATAAATATAATAGGATAAATGCGACTAAAAGAAAAATTTGTAAGTGAGGAAAAGGAAGAGAATAAGAAAATATAAAAGAGAAAATCAGTAGTAACGAGCAGAGAGAATGTTATTTAAAGAAATTAAATATATCATTAGGGATAGAAAAGGAAGGATAGGCACAGAAAAAGGTTACAATGGATTTTTTATTCATTTCATTCCGAGCAAGGCAATAAACTAATAAGAAGCAAAGGGGTTTATTGAATTTTAGAGAATATGAGAAAAATACTAATAAGTAGCATAATAATAGAACAAAAATTAAGAATGAAAGGATAACAATTGATATTGCGTAAAAAATCCACCTGCTCAGGCCTTCCAAATATGCTATCTACTGCTTTTATCTGTCTCTTTCTCTTTATCTGACCTGTGAGTATCAGATTCTTCAAGCTTTTCTTCCTCATTCCATGTCCCAATAACTTCAGCTGTCTCTTCAGTATTAAATTTCTTTTGGTTTCCATTCTTTTTAAAACCTCATCATTGCTCACATGCTTGATCCATGATATGCGCAGCATCTTTCTGTAGAACCACATTTCAGTTGCTTCAAGTTTTTCCTTCATCTTTGATGATATTGTCCAGCATTCACTGCCATATTGAAGGACAGACATCACATAGCAATCCCACTTTCCCTTTATTGTTTCTAGCAAAATTTTCCTGTCTCTTAATACTCTGCTCTGCTTCTGAAATGCGTCCTTGGCTATTCCAATTTGCCTTCGGATCTCAGTGTCACCCTTTCCGTCTTCCGTTAGAACACTTCCCAAATACTTAAATCTTTCGGTTTTCTTTAGTTTATTTGTAGTCCTTACGTCTGACTTTTATCTTCTACCATTTTTAGGAGGTCTTGTTGAAAAGACATTATGTAATACATGAACAAATCTTTTTGTTTTTACTTATTTTTAATGAAGTAAACCGTAAAAAGTTAATTTTTAATAAAGTAAAACAGTTTTTTTTGTTTTTAATTATTGTTTTCATAAAGTTAATCGCGATGTCATTTACTTTTTTAATAAAGTAAATTCTAATTTTATTTTAAGAAATAATTCAATAATTTATGATTTACTTTATAAAAAAATTTAAAACAAAAAACTGGTTCATATTTTACATAATGCATTATCAAATTCCCCATTTGGAGAAAGATATTCAGTAATTAAGGTTTTAATCTTCAATAAATTACATTTATTCGGTTATAAAAACAGTTATGTTTTTCTGGTGCTGAGTTGTCTCGGTGTTGAGTTGTCTCGGTGCTCGGTTGGCGGTGTTGACTTGGTGGTGTTGATTTTCCTGATTGGCCACAAAACTTCAACCCAGAACCCAAGTAAAACTCATTTGTAGCATTCATTGCTAAAAATGCTGGAGAAATGGTCGGCTTATTGTATCGTTCCAGAAAGTATTTGGCTCCTCCTATCAAGGTCTATATTTACAAAAATCAAATCAGATAAAACATGAAGTATTACTACACTGTCTGGGCTAAAAGTGCTCAGTCGTCACTATCTAGCTAATTTGATCAAAGGTTTATGCAGTGTCAGAAAATTTACAAAGAAAGCAAATCATATATTGAAAATGAAAAAAAAAAGATATTTTGGTCTATTGTTTTCGAGATATAATAACACTAAATTTAGCTTTAGAAATATATTTTAAATTCCTTTTTTATTTCTCATGGATTTAGACTTAGAATTTTGATGACACCTGACAAAAGACTAAGAAAATCAATAAGTATCGACATATTTATTGTCGTTTTTAATCATCCTGAAATTATTCGGTTAGTGTAAAAACCCATAAGTTGTTTCAAAAGTTGACATAGTTTCGTTTCACACGTGGTTAAAATTTATGAAATATAACCTAAAATATGACATTCCAACACGTCTCTTTTTATGATGTGAATGGAATCATGTGTAAATTGTGAATTTAAACTATTCACACATTAAATTATTAATGTTTTCCTTTAAAGAGATTCCCTACAATACATGCAGTACTCAGTTATATCATATCCTTACCTCTAGCCGTAAAAATCTCTTTCAGATAATAGAAGTTCTGCAACCATTTATCGCCCAGAAAGATGCTAAGTTCTGCAAGTAGGCAAACATGACTATTCCTTCTAGGATGCCAAAAGATAAGGGAATTAAATTGGAACATATGTGATCGAATAAATGTATTTCCAATAGCTAAATACTATCATTGAAATTTGCTGCAAAGAACTACGAATTTGCGAGTTGACCCAGTCTTTAATTCAAATTGTCAAAACCTATAGACTATTTAAAACCAATTAAGGTTTTACATCACGGCTTACTCTATTTACCTCGTTCAGACTGTTGTCCTTACCTTTATTGTCACATTCATGAAATTTCGGCCGTTTTACTCTTCGGTCCTATTTATGTAAAATTTGTCGGAATTTCGAACTGAACTATTTCTTCAGTTCATGGGAGAACATTGTTCTAATTCCGAGTGCCGTGATTTTGGATATCTCAGTTTTTGTAAATTTGCCTTAATAGATTTTTTGATCTCTCCGATAATTCCAAGGATTTAACTCACAACTCTTTAGGTCAAGTCACTTTTAGGATCTATCATCAAACACTTTTATTCCCTAGAGTATATATATATGGAGACAATGAATATTAGGACATCAATGTAAATAGTTTACTTACAATATCTGGTCTCAGAAATATAAACAGATGATTTACCCCATTTATCACACGATTTCTGTAACTACTATTGCAAAAATAATAACTGCGTTGCGGACAATCTGACGATGACCCTGTGTTCATGGCTTCGAGCAGAAAAATCATTAGCAAGAACCCAAGGAATCACATTACTATGAGACACTAACCGATTTTGTTGATTCTCCATCAGTTTCTGACGTGGCATTAGAAAATTAAACTTCGTCGTTCATCATCTCTTGTATTCATAATTTTCTAATCAATGTTCCGAAATATACAACGCTAATTTATCGACATCAGAATTGAACTGACTGACCAGATGAAATTGGGATGACGCTGAGTGGTTAATATGAATTTTAAGTGGAAAGCGATACATTCTTATACATTATCCATTCTTAAAACAAATTTGATGGCGAGTGCTGATGCAAATGTCACCAAAATATGCATTGGAAAAAGTAGGTCACATATAATAATTCTCTAAGTGCTGCATATAAAAGTGTGACAAAGTATGCATTGACAGGAATTATGTAAGGCAATGCTAATATGAACTGCATCAATAAATGGAAACAATAAGTTCTAGTCAGAATTTATCCTGCACATTTATAAATCTACCATTAGTCCGTAGAATACAGTTGCCATACTTGGTCGGATGCCCCTGCTATTCATCTCGAGGTTTTCGACAAAATCCAGAGGAGGATCTGCAATGTAATCGATCCTGACTTGGCATCTCGACTTCAGTCATTTTCTCACCGATGTTACGTGGCTTCCCTATGTCTTTTCTACAAATATTTTTATGGCAATGTCTCTGTCGAGCTTTTTTCCCTTGTGCCATGACCACATGAATTGAAGTGTGCTACCTACTAGATTGGCGTTTTAGTCCCACACTTTTGCTGTTTAAATATATGAATTTAACTTTCTCTTCTGCTCTAACAATGTCTTTTCTCGGACTTCCTGCTTGCAGAATTCCCTTGCATTTAATTGCTTCCCTGATAGCTACAATATAAAAAAGTTTAAATGCAGTGTCAATTGCCATCTTCTATCTTGAATCTCATTGTTCTCTTAATCTTTCTTCGACGCTTCCTGTACCCAGTCTTTTCTCTCACTGTAACCACTGTGCACTAATAGCAATCATGTCTTGCTTGGGGTGAAATGGTTAAAAGAACGCATTCATTTCTAAACTTTTGTTTGATGTCATGTGGAAAGTCAACATATTATTATTTTCTTTTCATCTTATAAGTGATATCTCTTTTAAGTGTTGTTGCTTTTGAAAATCCTCAAGAGATATGGAATTTATTATTTCGTAGTTCTTTCTTTGTGGTTCTTCAAGGACAGATGATCCCCTGTAAGTCCTTAAGATATTTATTCACTTGGGTCTATTTTTAATCATTGATCTGAGAAAAATAGTTGTATACATTTTATATAGGCGTAATTAACAGACAAAGCCGGATATCAACTTTAGAAGCGTTATTCTCTTAAAACTGAACTGTTATTCATGAGACGGCTATTATACAAAGTGGCTAATATTAAAATGAGTAAATCGAGATAGTTCATTATCACAATAGGCACATGAAAAAGATATTGAAGAAGAGAGGTCCGTCACAGTTTTATGCAAACTCTTAATTTTCTTGTTCCCTTGCCTTTTTCACAATTTTCTGTTCAGCGTAATACTTCTTTTAACATTTATCACTTTGCATATGATATCGACTTGAAACGACCAATTGGAAAGACGAGTTAGAATTCCAGTTGATTTCCTTTCACTTACGCACAAATACCCTTGGGAAAGGTATTAATCCGTCTCTTTCCGCCAGGTATGGGTTAAATACTAGGACAGAATGGGTTCTATAGTCTTGGCTGGCAAACAGTCTACCGCAGAAAGCAATGGCAACCTACTGCGGGATAACCTTCTACCCAGTCAGTCATGTCTCCTTCGAGACATAATCGCTCAAAGCGTGAATCACGTATGGAACTTAAACGATGTGCGTTAATTTGCTGCAAAAATGTTTCTTTCATCACTGAAGGTGACTCTGATGTTTGAACAATAGTGCGTTTGAATTTCTAAGGTGTGTTGTCCAGCTATGACAACAGAAAATACCTTTGAGTGAAATTGACAATAATGTCGTTGAAAGGTATTGAAAAATAATCCAGCGGAAAGGAAAGTAGCATTAATAATGCAGTTTTAACCCTTGGTTACAATTGTAACCAGTATGCAACAAAGGTTAAAGAAAGTTACCAATTGTAACTAATAAGCAACAAAGGGTTAAATGTTATAATGGTTATCATTCAAATTGATTGGGCTCAGTCTATTCTATATTTAACCAAATGTTAGCAGGAAAAAGGAAATATATTACGCATTTACAAGGGCAAGAATATAAAAATGAACGCAGTAGACTATACCTGAACTTGAATTCCGCTCGGCTATTCCCTTTACATATCGATAACTGTTACGCTATCCGCATATCCGATCGGTTATTTAGAAGGAAAAAGTGTCGCTGCTAGTTTATATGCAAACGTCAGGATGTTCTACGCAGTTAACAAATGACTCGTCTGCATCTAAAACTTCAAAGTAAAGTGAACTGTTTGATTGACAATTGAAGCCTTTTAAAAGCTGCTAGAACCACCTGTATTCAACGCCAGTTCCTCGAAGGCTTGAAGAAACCCGGCCATGTATGAGGATACCTTTGATAAAATCAACCGCCTCTCACTCAGATTCTGTCTTGGTCACTGATAAATTTCTTCTAATGTGTGTGAAAGCAGAAGCTACAATTCTTTTAAATATGGACGTCCAACATCGACACTTGTTTAGTAATAAGGTTCGATGTTCTGTAAAGAGAGAGAAGAAAATAAAAAATAAGATTTTTTTCTAATTTATTTCTTCATTGTGTGACGTCTTCCTTTGATATGATTGTTATTATTTCTCATTCTTTTTTTGGGAAGCATTTTTTCTAAGAGAAAGAATCAATAAAAAATATTGATCTGTTCGTTTGTAATAAAACAATTTAATAGTTGTTTCTTTATAACAAATCATCTTTCTCCAAGTTTTTTGTTGGATTCTTTTTTTATATTTTATTTACTTCTTCCTCTATTGTCTGGTATTTCTCGATTAAGTATTGTGTTGTCTCGAAAATTCATGCCGATTTTTAGCCATTCATATTCCAACACATTAGAACATTTTGAATTTATCGACAGGTATAATATAATTTCCGATTAGAACACACTACAAAATATCACTTCAAAAAGAAAATTTAAAATTACCTAATTCGTGTCAATGTTGCATCCTTATGAAAATGTCAGATTATAAGGTGCATTTTAGACACTTGATGCGTTTTTTATTACCTTAAAGGTAAAAATGCCTCGCATTCAACAAAAAGATATTTACTGTGTACGGTGAAGGTGTTTTAGCTGATAAAACTATATGGAAGTGGTTCGCTTTGTTTAGACTTAGTGACAGTAAACTTATCGATAAAGAACGCCAAGGTAAACCCTCAACTACAAATGACGATTAAATCAAACATTGAGTGAAAATAATCCGCATGAAACATCGCGGGAATTGGAAGAAACACTAAATTTATCAAAACCCACATCCATGAGAATCTGAAACTTTGGTATTCAAATCACTATGATCTGTGTGAAAATATTTTTGATAGCATTTCTATCTGTGAGTTGTTGTATAAACGCAATTGAAAATACCCCTTTTTAAGAAAATAGTGAGTACTGATGAAAAATAGTGTTTACAACAATGTGCAGTGAAAAAGAACCTGAGGTAAGCGATATGAGCTAACTTTTAACACCCCAAATTCAGGTCTTTATCCTAAGAAAGTCATTCTGTGTATCTGGTGGAATTTTAAAAAATCCTTTATTATTAGTTTCTGCTAAGTAACCAGTCAATTGATTCCGAAAAGTACTAAAGGAATTATTGGCAGCAATTCAAGAAAACCACCTCGAAGTAGCGGACAGGAAAGACATTGTTTGCCATCAGGATAACGCCAGAGTTCACGATTCTTTGGCAACCCGGCAAAAATTGTTGCTGTCATATTCATCAGCCATTGCTCCTTCAGATTTTTATTTTTTCAGGTCCTTGAAAAAAAATCTCAGTGATAAAACTGTTAATTATTTGGATGGCATAAAAAACTTAATGAGTTCTTTGCGGAAAAACCACCGAAATTCTGGAAATTCTTTAACTTAAAGGAACAATGGAAAATGTTGTGAAACAAAATGGTTCATATTTAGTTGAATGAATATTTAATGGCATAATTTTGTTTTGCTTTAATTTCCATAAAAGATCGGTATGAACTTCAATTTCCCTTATAAATAAGGCTGAACTTTAATTTTCCTTAAAAATCGGCATGAGCCTTCCGGGAAACCCAGTATTTACATTATTATTAATTTTCTAGCAGTTTTAATTTCATTTTATTCCTCTTGTTTTACGTGTAACAATGATAGACCTCAAATTTAGACCGTCTGATATTCTTGAAACTATGTCGGTATTCTTCTTTTTCAACTCTGTCACTTCAGAACGTAGACGATCATTGCTCTCCACAACATCCAGTCCTTTGTAGTTCTTGGTATTTTTTCTTTTTACTATTTCTTCTCGTCCCTGTCCTCGTTCCTCTGATTCTCGTAATTTTAGTATCTACTTTGAGTGGCAAGTTCTCTGAGCCCTCTTTCATAATTGTTGGACCTAACAATTTCAGTTGCCACTTTTTTATTAATTAACCTAACCTTTTTGTTTCCATTTTCCTTAAAACGTTCTCATTATTCACGTATTCAGTCCGTGGTATTCTCATCATTTTTCTGTTATGAGTTCCTTTCTTATCTGTACGGAGATTGCCCAGATTTCACTGCCATATTAGAGGATAAGTGTTAAATATCTGATCAGTATACATTTTTTGTTTCTACCAAAATTTCGTCTTTCCTAAGATTTTGCTTAACTTTTGGAAAGCATATTTTTGGTATCCCAATATACCTATATATATATATATATATATATATATATATATATATATATGTATGTATATATATATATATATATATAAGATTTGGTGCCACATTTTCTTAGACTTAGATATTTACATTTTTGTAAATGCTTCTGTTTGGTGTCTGTATTACGTAGTTCGAAGTTTGGCCTTTAATCCTGACACCCATTCATCCTGACACCATTTCATTCTGACACCCATTCATCTTGTGTTCTTACAATTGATGTTTCGTTCATTCTTCTTGTTTTGCTATGTCAATTTTAATATTTATTTACTCCACTGTCCTTCATTTATTTTAGGTGTAGGAGTAACAGACATATTTCAACTATGACGTCTACAAGCAACGAATATCAAACAAGCAAACAAGATGAAAGAAACATTCGTAAAAAATTATAAATGACAACGCTTGGGAAGCTTATAACTTATTACATATATATGTGTGTGTGTGTGTGTGTGTGTGTGTGTGTGTGTGTGTGTGTTAGTGTGCAATCATTTAACATACTCTTTTATATATATATATATATATATATATATATATGTAAGAGTATGTTAAATGATTGCACACACACACACACACACACACACACACACACACACACACACACATATATATATATATATATATATATATATTTTTTTTTTTTTTTTAAATGCCAAACTTTACAACGGTGGTAAGATCTACAGATTGTGTCAAGAAGAAAAGCAGCCATAATATTATTTTCAGAACAAAAATTTACTAAATGGAAGATCCGAAGTGATTTCTAGATGTAAACACACCAGGTAACATATTTTTAGATCATACGAACCTGAATGAAAATGTTTAAGATCCTTAAAAACTAATTTTGAAATTTCAGTTATTTTACACTTCCAATCGTGCATTCGAAAACATCCCGTTGTACGTTTGAAAATAATACAAATGTTAGAGAATCAGCTGTTAAATGTATGAAGATACCAAAACGTTGAAACAACTGACTTCCAAATGAAATAAAAATTCAAAAGCTCTACATTATACAATCTATATGCATTGATCACTTTTTAATACAACTGTATACTAGTCTAATTTAATCATTACCAAAAACTAGACAGGTTAGCAATAATTATATATATATTCGCACGCATATCAAAGTTACTAATTTATAAAAATAATAATTTTGAATGGAATAATAGCATATCAATGATGCATACAATTACAAATACTGCAACAAAGAATCTAATTACCGCGATAGAGTTCTAGACATTTTTCATAAATCAATCCAATTTAGATTATCTACAACTCTAGTAATAAGAAATTTTTACAGATCTTAATTAATCTGTTAATTTATACATTAAACCACACATAATTCTCTCATAGACATAACTTAAAAATTTGTCCATAGTTTAAATAGATTACACGTGCATTATTTTACATACCTATATGTAAAGAGACATTTATATACACATTTGTAATGAACATCTATTGCTTTTATTACATGTGGCACAACATGGGTTTATATATGATATAAAGAGACATGAGTTTCCTATATTTAAAAAGAATCATCTATTGCTAATATAACACCTATCTGAAAACCTAAATCAAACTTCAATCAACATACTGTCTCTGCTTTTAAAAAATTTAATACGTGTCTTATTGTCAAATCTCTGAAGAAGCAGTGAAATATGCGAGATTAAAGAGACTTTTTTACCTTTTCTTTACTTATATATATATATATATATATATATATATATATTCAAGTCGGAAGGCACGAGAGTGTGAAACTCGGGTTATGACTAGAATCATCCTTTCATACTATTTAACATAGTTAAGCGTTTTTGCTCGGTGTAGTCGATCTTTACTGAGTAAGTCTGAATTTGCCCTTAATTCTTTTTTTTGCTTTCTTTTTGTCTTCAACTAACTTTTTATTCAAGACTGTATGAACTGACCGTTCTAGCATTTGAATTTTGGCTTCTCACGTTGTTTGTGCTAGTTACATTTTACAATGCCGGGATGCTATTTTTTATATTTTAATTATCTAATTTTGTTTAATTTGAACTAAATCATATATATGCAAGGGAAAAGTAAAAAGAAAAAATAAGATATACCCACTTAACGGTCAGTACATGACCGAAAGTATACTTTACATAGCTAGTTTTTATTCTGATGGTGAAATTAAATTTTATTTTAGCTCAAGGGAAAACCAATGGAAATACCGTTACTACTATCATAGAATGAGATTAATCAATATTAAATACAGTAACAGCACTTCCCTCACAAACATATTTCTGGAAATTAAAAACAGCAACAAAAGCCTAGTTATTATCTGGGATAGCATCGCAAAAGCCAATCATATAATGGTAAAGGTACTAGATGTAATTTATGCCTCTTAAACATCTTGTTACTTTAAAACACTTAAGTAACCCTTATTTAGTAAAAAAAAAGCAAAAACAGTTGATGATTACATACAGAAAAAAATATAAATATTTATTGACTTGAATTAATATAAAGTCTTCTAACTAGACCTTTTCACATTTGTAATATTATTATTATTATCATTATTATTATTATTATTATTATTATTATTATTATTATTGTGTCATTTTTCATCATATTTCGATTTCTGCTTTGGTCTCACTACCAACCAAGTCTGCGGAGAGACCTAAGGCAGGTAGTGGCGTGTTGTTATGGCTCCATTTCATGTTTTTCTATCTTCCCTATCATCTCCAGCATTACATAGATAAAGTTTTCCTTAGTGTGTGGGCTGTACTTAATAAGACAATTTTTGTATATCTCTTAAGCTGGGGTTTCCAGGGATTCTTTCAATGTGTTGTTTTGTTCCATTTTTTATCATTCCAAGTGCGCCTACTATCACTGGCACAACTCTTGTTTTCAATTTCCACATTTTTCCTATTTCAATTTCCAGGTCTTTATATTTTGACAGTTTTTCAAATTCCTTGATTGCTATGTTACGATCCGCTGGACAAGCCATATGAATTAATAGACAAGTTTTCTCCTTCTGGTTTTTAACAATAATGTCTGGCCTGTTTGCTTCAATTTTTCTGTCTGTGTAGATGGTGCAATCCCATAGAATGGTTACATCTTCTATTTCTGTAACCGGTGCCGGGCGATGTTCATACCAGTGTTTGCCTACAGCTTTTCCATAATGTTTGCATATTGCCCAATGTAAATATTGCCCAACTCTATCGTGGCGATTTTTATATTCATTTGGGGCAAGCACAGAACAGCCTGAGATTAGGTGGTCTATTGTTTCTTGGTGTTTATCACAAAACCTGCATTTTGGATCCATATTATTATGCATAATATTTGCCTGAAAGTTTCTCGTGAAAAGACTTTGGTCTTGTGCTGCAAGAATAAAGCCTTCAGTTTCGGGCTTTAATCCAGATGCACGTAACCATCGATGAGTATTAACTTTGTCAACATTGGATTTATTGGCACGTACTGGATATTGGCCATGCAGAGGTTTGTCTTGCCAGCGCTGTTTCATCTGTTAAAGAGCTTTATCTTTGGCTTTCATTTTCATATTCTTTGCCGCAATAGTCGGCTCTTGTCTTCCGTTCTGCTTTTCTACAGAATCTACTAACTGTAAATCTTGTGTGTTAATATTTACTCTTTGATAATGGCTTATGTGAGTCGAAAGCTTAGACCCGATAAAAAAAATCAACAATTTCTGTGATTTTTTGTTGTCTTTCAACGATATCACCATCAAGTATATCAGACGGTATGAACGGATCCTACACAAAATTAATAGACAGAATTTGTCTATATTATTCAATGAAACCTGCATTAATATATATATATTAGTATTATTATTATTATTATAATATTATTAACCTGCATTAATATATATATATATATTATTATTATTATTATTAATATATATATATATATATATATTATATTATTAATATATATTATTATTATTATTATTTTTTTTCTTTTGTTTTTCCAAAAATAAAATAAAAAATTATCTCCCTTGACTCATAGGCACAAAACGTATATTTCTGTTCCAAAATTTGAGATTTTACTTTTACGTTTCATATTTATGGTTTACTTCAAATTAAATAAAATTAGATAACTACAAAATTAAAAATAGCACCCCAGCATTATAAAATGTAACTAGCACAAACAACGTGAGAAACAAAAATTCAAATGCAGGAACGGTCAGTTCATAGTATATATATATATATATATATATATATATATATATATATATATATATATATTAACATGCCCTCTGGATATAGAAGAATCCAAAGGAGTATTCTTTACATATAATGGTAGGATAACTCTCTACGAGAGCTGTAAACATATATGCATATAAATACATATAGAGCAAATATAAGAAAAATTAAGACAGACGCGTTATTTCATCGTAATTCGGAAGTGTTGGCCTATTTCAGGCGAGCCATCTTCAGCTTCCGTCTTTATTCAACAAAGGATTCCACATTCATAGGCCTATACTTCGGAATTACCATGAAATAACGCGTCTGTCTTAATTTTTCTTTTATATATATATATATATATATATATATATATATATATATATATATATAAAATGAGTAAAGCATGTTAGTGGACCCAACGGAGAACTTGCCAAAACCTAACACTCTTATCCAGAAATTATCACGAATAAAAAGATAGTTACAAAAAAAGATAGTAAAAAAATCCTAAGAGCAAACTGACCTTCTCAGTAAAGTGGTGTTGAGTAAGAAATAAACTCGTTTTGCTGAAACAATTTACAAAAAATGGCATTGTTCCCGTGATAATTAAAACTACAGACATAAAAAGTTAAGAATTTTTAACTGAAACCTTAATTTCTTTTACTGACGTAGATTGCTCTCTTTCAATGAGTCATGACACTTCCTGATATCTTAATTATTTATATCTGACTCAATATTCTAAATTTATTGTTCAACACTGCTGTAGCGAGGTATTGAACTCACAACTCTTTGGGTCAAGTCTCTGGATCTAACCAACGCTTTTATCCACGGTCCAGTTGTCTATGAGAACTCGCTGCTCCCAACCAACCGTTTTATTCACTGAGCCATAAAGGTTTCAGTTCAAGGTTCTAATCACATCTAGAAGGTTTGACCGTACAATGGTCAAAACGTGGTAAATATGGTAACAAAGACGAGGACAACATTCCGGACGGACAATGTAACTAGTTACTATATATCATCTTAAATATATAGAATATATTAGACGTGAATATGATTATAAAGGTGGGTACAACAGCTAGAACAATGTAACTAATTACAATACCTCATCCCAGAAATATAGAAAGATATTGAAATTGAAAATGGAAAAAAATGAAGACGACCTACTGAACAATGTAAATAGTATTAATATAACAATAGCTCATGTGAAAAATATAGATAGATCTTGAAGGTGAATATGGTAAAAAAGATGAGAACAGCAGTCCAAACAATGTAAACAGTGTAAATAATTACAATAACTCATCTAAGAATCATAAACAAATATCGAAGTTGAAAATGATAACAAAGATGAGGACAACAGTCTGAAAACTGTAAATAGTGCAAATAATTACAATACCGCATCACAGAAATATAGACTGATATTGAATGTGAATATGGCAACTAATATGAGGACAAAGTCCGAACAATATAAATTACAATACCCCATCGCCGAAATATAGATATATATTGAAGATAAATATGGCAACAAAGATGAAGACAACAGTTAATGTAAACAGTGTAAATATTTACAATGCCTCATCTGACAAATATAGACAGATACTGAAAGGGAATGTGTCAACAAAGATGAGAAAAACCTTATCAACAAAGTAGTGCAAACAATTACAATACATTATCTCAGTAATATGAATGTGAATATGACAATAAGGTTTAGGACAACAGTCCGAATAGTGTCAACAATTACTATACCTCATCTCAAAAATATAGATGGACATTGAATGTGAATATATCAACAAAGATGAGGACAATCGTCCGAACAATGTAAATTGTGTACATTATTACAATACATGATCTCAGAATTATAACAGATATTAAAGTTGAAAATGGCCGCAAAAATGAGGATAACAGTCTGAACAAGGTGAATAGTGTAAATAATGGCAATACATCATCTGAGAAATATAGACTGATATTGAAGGTGAAAATGGCAACAAAGATGAGGCCAGCAGTCCGAACAATGTAAATAGTACAAATAATTACAATACTGCATCTCAGCAATATACACAAATATTGAAGTTGAATATGTCAACTAATATAAGGATAAGCGTCCGAACAATTTGAATAATTTAAATAATTACAACACCACATCTTATATGTAAAGACAATATCGAAGATGAATATAGCAACAAAGATGAGTCAGCACTTCAACTCAACAACATAGACAGATATTAAACTTGAATATTGTGGCAACAGTTCAAACAATGTAAATAATGTAAATTATTGCATTACCTCATCCCAGAAATACAGACAATTATTGAATATAACTATGGTAAAAAAGATGAGAAAAACAGCCGAACAATGTAAATGATGTAAATAATTACAATACCTCATCTCATATATTTTATTTTACCTAAACATATATTGTGAAATATAACTGAAAATGGATATCTATGTTTAATTATGAACCGTTCTAAACATGGTATTTTGGTTTTAATATATTTTAATATATTTAACAATACATTTAGAATATTATTGACTGCCACGATACACTATATTAGGTACCTCCATTACGTAACAAAAATCCAGCATAAAAAAAAGTTTTGTAAATTTCTGGGAGTAAACAATTATTAATTGACTGAAAACAGATAAAGGTAAGTTTTAATATTAAAATTTGACTTAAATAACGTGCTAGCGCGGTAAATTTTATCTTTTCATGATTTTTAAAAACAGAAATTTGGCTACTGTTTATGTAATGAGCCAATCAATCAACAATGGCGGTATTTTTTTAAAAAATGATAAAATTTTAAAATTTTAGATTTAAATCAATATAATTTTGGTTAAAAATACACCAGTATGTTTTTTGCTCACTAAAATTATTAAATTTAATCTGTTGGTTTTCAATTAAAGTCAATTTTAAAGCTTGAAGATAACTTATTTATTTTTAAAATTTAAATTTAAGTATAGAAGAATTGACTGGACTCCAGTGGAGGCACCTACACTATATATATATATATATATATATATATATATATATAGAGAGAGAGAGAGAGAGAGAGAGAGAGAGAGAAATCTGTTTTATTCTTATTTCACTATTTGTTTGCACTGCGATGTACTTTTCATTTGTTCTTTCTTTTTATCGTTGCTTTTTCTTTCTTTTTTCTTTATTCTTTCCTTCTTTTTTGTTTCTTTCTTTCTCCTTAGCTTTTTTTTTCTTCTCTTTTAGACTCTCTTTTTTACTATGTCTTTTTCTTTCTGTGTTTTTCCTCTTTTTCTTTCTCATTCTCTTTCATTCTTCCTTTCACTCTCCTTTAATTGTTCATATTCTAGTAAATTTCAATACTTTTTTCAATGTAATTAAATTTAGATTTACGTTTTTTTCTTTCTTTTCCCCTTTCCGTTTTTCCTTTATTTCTCTAGTTCTTCTTCTTTACATTGCCGTACACATTAGAGTATATTGCGAATTTTTATTGACAGTTTTTTTTTTCTGCACAAAAAATAGGCGATTGCACTAAAACACAGGTAATACTTTTGAAGACGTGAATCGCTATCTTCTGCCTTTTTTTTTAAATATTATTCCTTCTTTGTTCGTTCTTCCATCATCCCCACTAAATTTTTCACACTCTCTTTCACTTTCTGCAAGGTCGGTTAATTGTGTAATGCCAGGAAGTTTTTCCCGTCTGAATCCATCCTGCACATATATAAATCTACCATCTCTGCTATTCACCTCGGGTTTCTTGACAAAATCCAAAGGAGAATCTCTAATGTTATCGATCCCGACTTGGCGGCTCAGATGCAGTCACTTTCTCGCCGGCGTAATGTGGCTTCCCTATATCCCTTCTACAAATAATTTTACGGTTTATGCACCAATGAACTTAGCTTTCTGGTGCACCCTATGTATGAATTTACTCGAGCTACTAATCTAGCAACTAGGTCCCACCCTTTTACAGTGAAGCCAATAAAATATAACCAGAACTTCTACGCTTACAGCTTGTTTTCTCGTACTTCCCGCCTTCGGTATACTTGCTTCTCCGACAGCTACAATATTCAAGAATTTCAATGTAAGGTCAACAATCATCTCCTATCTCACTGACTCACATCCTTTCTCTCGTTCTTTTCTCTGTCCACTCTACTCTCATCACACCAGTATTCTTATTTTTGTCTTACCCACTTCCTGACACCCCCTATAACCTGCTCCTCTTTCTCATCACTTTCCTCCTATGGAACCATTTGCGCACCAGTGGCGGTGAGACTACCTTGCTTGGAGTGACATCATTAAATAAATATTGCCTTGCTTGGTGTGAAACCATTAAAAAAAGTTGAAATCATGTATTATCTGTGACCGGTTGCACTATACAGGTAATTTCTTTTCAGGAATGGTTGAAATATATTTTTTAAAAAATAAAAATAAGGGGTCGTACGGTATATGAATCGGCTGATACTCGAATATAAATGATACTTTTGTTTCCCCTGTCATTCCCTTCTTTTTGCATTGCGTTGGCTCTTTTCTTTCTTTCTTTCTTTCTTTCTTTCTTTTTTTCGTTTTTTTTTTCTTTTTTTCTTTTTGTTTTTCTTTTGCCTTTTGTCTCTTTTCGGTAATATTTTTATTCTTTCTCCTCTCTCCTCTTTTTTAGTTTCTCTCTTATCGTATTTTAACATGAGGCGGGGTGCGCATTGTGGTGCAGCGGATAACGGCTCTGAACAAGATATTTGTTGTATTCACTTACGCATATATACCATTGGAGAAAGGTATTAATCCGTCTCTTCTCCCTCCAGCTATGGTTTAAATATCAGGACAAATTGGTTTCTATACCCTATGCTGCAAAAAGTAATGAAAACTTACTGTAGAGAAATTATCTAATCAGTCATGTCTCTTTCGAGATATGATCGCTCAAGCGTTTATCAGGTATGGCACCTAACTGGCTGACTGAAAGTTATCCTTGAAATCATTGATCAGAACAAGAGACTATGTATCGCAGACGTAGAATTATACTTTATTCATGTTATGGTGCCTTCCTACGAGAAATGGACTCTTCCTCTATGTATACATAAATTACCTGCGTGACTGCCAGAGAGGAGTTACGAGCAGTTAAAACAGTTAATCGAGAGCAGTTACCGACCAGGTACTAATCAGGCAGCGTAATAATACTTTCGGACTTACTTATTTCTATATTACTTATTTATTTACACTTTCTTTGAATATCTTGTTTCTTGTTATACTAATACACCGTTTTGAACCTACCTTGTCTTACTTCCGGCACAAACCGATCACTATAAGTTTGCGACGAAGTTACGCCCCAACACCACAACAAATTGACGACGAAGATCCACAACAATTCACCTTCGGATTTCGTCAATAAGTATTGGTGTCAGGGCGTGTGTGGTCTTGGAACATTCTCCGAACGCAGATTTTCTTCTCACGAGGATGTGAGAGAATCCTCGCTTTTCTCACTCAGACGAGCCGCTTATATATATATATCTTCATATTTTTATCTTCATCTTTTGTTCTACGAGTGCTTATTTTAATTGGAGTTGGGATGACTACCTGTTTACATGTCGAGGGCAACAGTTGTTGCACGAATCTGCACCGGCTGGCTAGGAAGCCAGTATTCAGGCCAACCACCGGTTCACCTAGATTATATGACGCTTTGAGGTGATGCAGAGTGCAAAATGCATTTTGATATGCCTTAAACTGAATTTAGTAAATGTTTTCGTCTCCTCAGATCAACTTCTTTAAAAACAAAGTTTTCTTATCGACAGTAAGTTTCATTCGAACCAAAAATTGTTTCGTGGTTTGATTCACATGCTACAGTCCTTTTATACATTGTTTTCTTTATATTTGCGTTCTTTTAGTCTCTATTTTCATAATTTTTTTTCATTTCTTTCCTTTTCGCATGTATCTTTCTTACCCTCTTTTTTCTCCTCGCATTACTAGTCTTTATATTCTTTTAATCACTTTTGTTCATATATACTTGCTTTCTTTCTTTCTCCCTCTGTCCTTTCTTTTTTGCTTCCATTTTTCTGATCTCATCATTCGTTTTTATCTTCTTTTAATCTCTTTTGTTAATAAATCCCCTGTCACTTCCACACTTCCTTCATTTCTTTCTTACCTCATTTTTTATCCTCTCATTATTCGTTTTATCTTCGTTTAATCTCTTTTGATCATATATCTTATTCCCCCTCTTTCATTTCTTTCTTTCCCTCTTTTATCTCATTCCCTTTTAGTTTTATCTTCTTTTAATTTCTTTTGTTCATATCTCCTTCCTTTCTTTTCCCCTCCTTCATTTCTTTCTTACCTCCTTTTCTCTCCTCTCTTTGTTCGTTTTCATCTTCTTTTAATCCTTTATATTCGCATATCCTTTGTTTCTTTTCCTCTTCTTCATTTTTTCTTACCTTCTTTCTTTCTCCTCTCTTTATTTGTCATTAACCTCTTTTTGTTGCTTTTGTCCTCATGTTCTTCTTCGATTCTTCTGGTTTACGACCATGTTACGCCGAAACACTGTTTCCCGTATGAGCATCGAGTTTAAACAACGTCGACTCTAGTCAATTTCTAGATAGGTGATCGCCTGAGAATGCCAAAGGCTGGAAGCTTGGATGTGTGAGTGGCGTAATGGATAACGGCTCCGAATTGGTCATAATCGAGTCGGGTTCTGTATATTCACTTATGCACCAGTATCCTTAGGAAAAGTATGAATTCACTTATTCTGCTCCTGTCAACTTATGGGTTAAATAGTAAAACTTTTATTAGCAAATCAATATTATCTCCTAAAAAATTGTTTCAATATAATAAAAAAAACACTGAAAATAGCTTTGAATAATTTGCAACGGTTTGATAAGTCGTAAACAAAATAAATCAGTTGATTTTTCTTTCTTGTTATTTTCTCATTTCTTCTCATAATTTTGTCATTTGGTTATTTTGCATAGAGATGTGGTGATATAAATATAGCAAGCACAATTTACCAAAGTCGAGTTCTGTGAGAGGAATTATGTGACAAATATCAGAATTTATTCATGTCATGCGCATTTTGGATAACAGCAAAATATATAAAAAATATTTGTTCTGGCATATGCACATGTTTACTATCGTATCGTGAAGCCATTAATTTTATTCACCAAAAATATTTAACATCAGGTTGTTTAAAGGAAAAGAAAACATACGTATTCATCGACGTATAAAATAAAATATCCCCTTGTTTGGCTCTCTAACTGGTATGTAGTCATCTTATATGACGTCCATTTTCCTCTTTATTAATGTAATGCAGAATGACAGTGTCAGTTATAATTAAGGATAATGCTGTGAAATTCATTGCAAAGGTCATCTATTCCGTGTAAATATTGCTGTTCTCCATATGTTGGCTTTTTTCTTTCTTTTTATGCATTCATTTTTAATTCCCAAATATAATCCATTTAACTATTTTCATGAAATTTACTAATAATATTTTTAAGTTTTTCAATTTGTACGTTTTCGTCTTTCCTTTCTTTTTTTCTTTTCCTCTTTGTTTATTCTATCTTTCGACATTTTCTTTCATAATTTTTTTTCTTCTTCCTCGTTTTTGTTTACGTTGACGATCTTTTTTCTTTTTTCTTTTCTTTGTTTTAATTTTGCGCTCTTTTCTTCTAATTGTTCTTTTTGTTCGCCTTTTTGTTTTGTAACTACGGTTTTCTAGAAAGAAACACATTGGATTGCGTTTATCTATCGGCATTTTCATTACACACGCAACCACATACATACCGATGGCTAGCAAGTTCTTTTCACTAGCAAGTTTAATTAAAATCGACCGATAACATTTAATTTGTAAAGTTGTCAAAATTCATTGTTTATTCCGCATGCAAATTGAATATGCTTGCACGTGTTGCTGCTGATTGCTATTTACAATCACTTTGAGGCTTGGTTTGTTCCATTTTCATTAATTTCATCTGTTTAGCGTCGTTTTAATTCTCAAGTTACTTTTTAGCTCTAAAACTTCTTCGCTTATTTAAGGACCTAGTTATTTTTAAACATCTATGTTTCTAAAAAATGTAAACACGATCATTTATAAAAATATACAATATATGGACCATAAAAATTATGTTATTCTTAGGATCTTTTAAATTAATGAGACTTACGGCTTTTTAGAATTATACTTGCTATATAAATAATTAATATTTAATTTCAATTAAATTAATTTTAAGTTTTAGATAATGAATTTGAGACTTCTTTAATATAGAAATTGGAACTGAATTTAAGCCCGTGTGAGCAAATTATTAATTTATAATTAACAATTCAAGTAAAAATAAGAGAACACCTAAATTAATCAATAAGGGTAGTTTGGGAATATCATTTCCTTAAATTTTTCCGCGTACTTTTTTTTTTCAATCAGTGTAGATTGGTTCTTCTGTCACCCTGTTCACACTCTTTTCCGGTCTTTTGCACAGGTGTAGACGTTTATCACTTTTATAGTTGATTCTCCTAAGATCTTTTCATTTTCTTTCACCCTCCCTCAGTAATTTCTGGTATGTTAGTTGCATTATTAACATGCTTAGGGTGAAATGATTAAAAAATAATCGGATAATTTTTTTTGTATTTTGCAAGTTTTCGAAATTGAAGAGCTTCTGTATATATATGTCGTGCAACAGAAGTCTGGTAAAGGATGGCGTGCCCACACTGAAAGACTGGCCATCTCAGATCGCTGACATGAATTTAATCGAGTAAATTTATTAAGTTAAGTGACATACGTGATACACGCTTGGACGATCATGTCTGGAAAGAGACTTGACTGATTCGGTAGAAAATTTTCCCACAGTAGGTTGCTATTACTCTTTGTGGTAGACTGGTTGCCAACCACACTAGAGAATATAATCTGTCCAGCTATTAAACCCATAAAGAAGCGACGGGTTAATATGTCTCCCAATTGTATTAGCGCGTAAGTGGATGCAACTGAAATTTGAACTTGGTTCTCCGATTCCTCGCTCCGAGTCGATATCACTTTCACAACAACGTACATCTATCTTGACAGAAATAGAAAGAATAGATGATGAAACGAATTCCTTTAATGTTGAAATTTTGTAAGATCTAATCCCATACTTGTGGCAGCAGAAATTCAAAGTTAAATAATGTATATATTCCACAAGTTTAGGCCATCTTTACTTATCAAGAAAGTTAACGTTATCGTCTCAACAGAGAAAGACGTTCTTAGTTTTATCCTGCTAATTTGAAAAAAAAACTTACATCTGATTTAGTTATACGTGTATCATATATGAGTGATGATATACAATAGAGAGCATAAAGATCAGAACAATGTTAAGAAAAGTCTAAATGTGAAATAACTTTATATTTTAAAGCTTCATTTTAACATTCGAATAAAATATATGATCAAAAACATCAGAACGATTATGAAAATCATACAAACATACTATAAAATTGATACATCATATCCAAATGAAAGTAGCTTTCATAATTCATTAATACTTGATGTGTAAACCTTTACTTTCAATAACAGCTTGACAACTTTTGCTACACGAGCGAATTAATATCTTGCATTCATTAACGGATATTTTCTCCCATTCTCCTTTCAAATTAGTCTATTTGTTGGATTTTTTGCCTTGGCTCTTTAATGTAGTAACTTCCAAACATTCTCAATAGGATTCATATCAGGACTTTGAACAGGCCTCCCCATAACAGTAACATCTTCCTCAGAACAGAATGTTTTAACAGACTTTGCTGTTTGACATGGCGCGCTATCTTGCATAAATACAGCTGGTTGATTAATTGCAGTTCTCAAAGTAGGTACATGTTTCTTCGGTATATCTTTGTATACAGTTGCGTTAATTTTACCGTGTAGCCTAACAAGAGGTCCCGTACCAGCAACTGAAATCATGCCAAACACCATCACACTTCCTACTCCAAATTTAACGCTGCTTTTAGTGCACTGAGGCAAATATCGTTCCTTAGGACTGCATCGAATGAACCTTCTCCTGTAACAACCGAACAGGTTAAACTTTGACTCATCGATGTAATGAACACAATCCTACTGTTCTTCTGTCCATATGGCGTGTTCAGTGGCAAATTCCAATCGGATATTTTGATTATATTTAGAAATTTAAGGCTTCATAGAGGTTACTCGACTGTTCAGATTTCTTTCATTAAGTCTTCGGGAAATAACGTTCCTTGATATTTTCATGCCAAAGTTAGCATTAGCTTTTTCTTTATTCTTTACAAAATCATCTGTCTTCCCTTATAGTAGATTTCCTATGCCTGCCAGGTGGTCTCTTGGCTTCACATGACCCAGCTTCCTCAAGTTTTCTTAAAATACTATGAATAACTCTTTTAGATTCCCCACACTCTTTAAAATATCCCCAATCAAGTGTTTATCTTCATTACGTAACTTGACTATCAGTTTTCTAAGTTCCAATGACGTCACAGATTTTTTCGCCACGTTGACATTGTAAGAGCCAATAAAGTGCCGCTGTAATTTAGTAAAATATCCAATTTTATATTCTTACCCTAAAAGGTTTTCAATAATGCAAAATAATTATTAAATATTATGGATTTGTTTAATCGTTCTGATATTTTTGATCATCTATTTATTTTTCGAATGTTATATAATTATTCTTATAACTTTATCAAAATAAGTTTATTGAGTTTTATATTTTGGAATTATATAATTTACTTTTATAACCTTTGTTTCCTTGATAAAAAGTTCTTTGGGGCCTTAAAATAAAAGTTATTTATACTTTTCCTTAACATCGTTCTAATCTTTATGCTCGCTACTCTATGTGGAATAGTTTACAACTATTTTCCCCTGTCTTAATAGTAAGTCTACCTGGTTCGATAAGGTCAAATTGGTAGTTGATGCAAAAAAGATGTTATACAATCTGTTGCTAACTTGTGGAGGAAAAGCTTAATTTTAACGCCTCTTTCTTTTAATCATCGGAAACAACCTTTTTAGCCTTCCACCAACATGGGTGATGCTAATCTCCATGTGAATGGCTCATTACGCCTTCTCAGACTTACGTTTCCCACAGAAATGAAGTGGAATTATTATATTGAATTAAATTCTAGGCCTGCTGCTAGGAAAGTTGGTTAATTGTGCTGTGCCACACAATTTTTATCTCAATCTGTTAGCGGTTTATCATTCATCTATACTTTGAGTACTGGTGTTACAATTTATCCTGTGTTTCTTGTATGTATTTAGAGATCCTTTATAAAATACAAAGAAGACGCTGTAATATTATTGGCCTTGACCTACCATATCCTCTTCAATCACTTTCCCACCACCGTTGTGATCTGGACTGCTGCCCTCAGGCCAGATCCTGGTCAAAACGGCCAGTTTGTCTAATGAGACGCTTGTCCTTGCCGACGGTCGTGACGTTCCCAGTTGTGACACTGCCACCCGGCTGTACGGTTGCTTTGGTCGTTGTTGCTGATCGTGACGATCCAGCCCGATGACGTCTCCACAAAAGCTGGGTTACAGGACGTCTTTTGCGACAACGGGCCAATGTTCCACCTTGTGATTAGATCCCAGAGGTCTCGTCTTGCAATCTTAATAGTCGTTCCTTTTAGCTAGTCCGGACACCGGTGTACACTTGTGGTTTGAAAAAAATAAACACGGCACAAAAAAAAAAATTAATTAAATAAATGAACAAACCGAATACGCCTGGAGAGCTACGAAGTCTTTATATAAGAGAGAAGAAACAAAAAACAAACTTTCTTTTCCCAGGAAAACAGTTGTCGAAAATGATATACAATCGTCGGAAATGATATACAGTTGTTTAAAATGCCGGTTGTAACGGAGAGAGAAATTTTGCCAAAAGCATTATAGCTTCCAATAGTTATATGAAATATTTTGTCTAAGTTTCGTTAGCGTTAAAATGTACTTCTAAAACAGCAAAGTTCTTTCGGGTTCTTGACGGAATCTGACGGAATGTGCCTAATCGGGGCGGCCGCTGGCGGAAAATGTGGCGGTGTAGCTCTCTGCCCGAAATTTGAACAAACTGCTTCCCAACTGAACTTTTCGTGTCGAGCATCTCTTTTTATAACCAATTTCGATCCTCTCTGGAGAACCGGCCGTCTCAGAGTTTTTGGCCAATGAAAATCGGTCTCCGCCCCTTAGATTTGCGGATGTCTTAGCTCGAGCAATGAGATCATGCCAATTCACATCGAACCGAATTCAGCTCGGGTCACTTCGGACTGTTGGGCTAAACAGCGGCCTTGGTCCCCGGGTGACCTTATCAAATCACTCTGACACTTGTTTTTTCTACGCGTTTTAAGATTAGCAGAATCAACATTTCAAATCTAAGGGAATCTATATGAACAAAAAAAATTCAATTCATACAATCATGTAAGACGAGAAATGATTATTTTCCCAAAATAATCAAATTTTATGTTCCCGTGTTTTTAGAAGCACTTGATGGTACTAATTTTTTTTCTAAGCTCATATCGCGTGACGCAATAAAACATTAATAATATCACCAATATCAATTTCTCTCTCCGTTCTTTTAAACCAACCAAAAGAAAGTATCACCACGAGAGAAGGGAAAGCATCACCGTGGGAGACAGTGTCACACTGTAACGTAGCTTCGTTGTGTCTTTTCTATAAATATTTTCATGGTAATTGTTATGTACTTTTCTTTATGGTCATTTTTAGATGTTGTTATTTTATCCTCCCCAACAGACAAATTATACACACTGGAACTAATTAGCTGTGGAATAAACTAACTGTAGTAATAATGGTAATTAAGAATGCATTGTTTTTGTGTAAGGGATACTTTGGTATGTTTGGATCAGTAATAGTGTCTAGCTAATTTTAAGATGTAGTGAACACAAAATTAAAAGCAATTCCCTTCTCTACTAGTTGTCTATATTTCTGAGATGAGGTAGTATTTACAGTATTTACGTTATTCGTTCTATTTGTACGACGTTTTGGCTGTTGTACGCTCTGGCCTCCTTCAGGTGCTAGGAATTTTGAACCGAACCCTTTATTACAGTCACGTTTCGGCCGTTGTACGCTCCGGCTTTCTTTTCCTTAAGGACACATGCCTCAGTTGATATAGACGTTGGTTAGTTCCTGACTTGACTGTTAGATTTGTAAGTTCAATACCAGGCTACAGCAGTGGTGAACTAGTAACTTGCAGTGTTAGAAGGAGATAACTCATGACTTTCAATCATGGATTTACGCAAGGAATGAGGATGATATACCCCAGTGATTTTAAAAACGGATTCGATTCGAAATTTCTAGCACCTGAAGAAGGCAACAAAGATGGGGACAAAGTCCGAATAATGTAAATACTATAACTCTCTTCTCTTCTTCACTTTTTACAAGAATTCACAATTACGTGTAAAATTCTAATTTTGCCGAACAAGAAAAGGATTGACCGCGTACTAAAAGAAGCCAGATTTCGCGATCAAACGTTAAATTAATTTTCTAACCAATGAAATGAAGCGATTTGCAAACTGAGAGAAAAGTTAGCAATCAAGTGTAAAAGCACACAAAAAAAACTAAATATCTTTAAAAACAGAAGGAAAGTCAGAATCAATCAGTAAGATGCAATAAGCGATATTATACACCAGCAACATGTGACAAAATGAAGCTTCAAGTCTGACCTGGACATAAAAATTCCCGGCACACATTCGCTCTACGTCTTCACTTGCGCTATTTTCCTTTTACCTCTTTTTCTCCATCCTCATCATTATCGCAGTCAACAAAGACGACGAGGACAACGACAAGATACTTCAACTGAATCATAAAAATTAACGACCGATAAGTACGATTTCTTTTATTGCTTCACCTTCCTTTTCACTTTATCGCCGGCCATAAAAAAAGAACACTTTATGAGTAACTTGTTAAACTTTCTGCATAAACACATTTGCTACTTACAACTAGAATTCTGGACACTTTACACCTTACTACTATTTCTCTTGGAACATTTAACTACGTACTACACTTTCTCGTTTAACTTACAGGTTCATTAACTACGTACATTTTCTCTTTCATTATTTAACTTCTACAAATTGATGCTATTCTGTTCTTTTAATAAAACTCCACTTATTTTACAAATCACTTTTATTCTTCCACATTTCAACCTTCTGATAATTCTGATGATTACGGATGAACACTAAGTTGTAGGAAGTCCGGTTATGTTTGACTCAAGGCCAATTTAATAAACATTGATTAATTTTATATAGTTTGTCAAACTTTTGCAAGTTATTTAAAGCCAGAAAATACTTTCAGATTCTAAGACATTTTTTATGACAATGATTTATTGATACAAGTTTTACTAATAAACAAATAGTTGTGTAAGAATACATATTTTTCCAAGATTATATATGGTTAAGTGAATATAAGGAACTCAGAAGGAATTAGAACTTGACTCTCCTATTAAAAATCCGAATCCATTATTCTTTGCACCACCCTCACATCCATAACACCACCAGTAAGTCCAAGCTTACGGCACCTGGTATTTCTAAATAGTAACCCTTTTTTGTACTGACTTGGTTTCACGTTGCTTTACATCGGTGATCGTAAGGAAACATAAGTTTCAACGTTATGTGGGTTTAATCGTTTAAATACATAAAGTATCAACGAGATTGAAATTATTTGTTTGAATATTATTTGAGTAGATATTATAGTTGAAACAGTATATTTATTTATATTTACGATAAATATTTATATGAAAATGTACGTCATTCGGCAGGATTCGAACCTGCGACCTTTATCAACATAGGGGAAGCCACCAATTGATCTGGTGCGTCTTAGAACACTTGAACACGAATTATACCATAGTCTAAACGAAGTCAAATCAAGCCGCCTATATAGCACAATTTTCGTTTCTACGCAAGCAACCATCTCTGCTCCGAAATGGATCGTAATGTCAACAAATGTAAACATACAATGTTATGAAAAATCCCGAAGATTAACGAAATGGTTTTAACAACCGACATATTGAAATTATTTATTAAAGATATATAGATGTGTGCATCGTCGTGTCATTGAATAAAACGGAAAAGAAATATTTTGTAAGTTTTATTTATTTATTTATTGTCCTAACATTTTTTTTCTTTTTTGCAAGGCTAAGTGTGTGGAAGAATTTCTCATCGTGTTTATTGTGCCGATATCTTTCGGCTAATTTTTCAGACATTTTCAAGGGGTGGGGCTTGTGGTGGTAACAAAGCTTCTTAGTGTATTTACTTAGTTTCTTGTAGACGTTTGAGAAATGTTGATGTCATTTCTGTCGAGCTATTGTTTAGTTTTTACACTGCCGAGACACACTACCTTCTTATGAAAAAAGTGCTATGATGGCTGGGTTTGTTTATTTTTTTAGTTCTTATTAGAAATACTTTTAATATCTTTATTCGATTTTAAGCTAGATAATCTTTATATGTCTGGGTTATCTACAACTATTTTCTTATAGATGAGGGAGATGTTGGTTGTGTGTGTATGTGAGTTTTCTTATCGCGCAGAAATCACTTAAGTGGTTGGTCAAGCTTCAAGAAAACATTTTTTTATATATGTATTTTAAACTTTGTTATCGCTTTTTCGTAGGTAACTACTTAGTTCTGTATGTTCACTTAAAAATTACACACTTCAGACATCCTACAGGCGAATCATTCAGAAAGAAAATCGATTATTTTCATTGTTTGGACTGTTGTTCCCATCTTCGTTGCCAGATTCACGACGTCGGACATTGTACGTTCAGGATGTGTTTAATGTTGCAGTTGATATCCACTCAGAACGAGAAATCGGAGAGCCTATTTCGAGTTCAAGTCGAATTTGTTGCATTCACTTACGCGCAAGTACTTTTCGGAAAAGTATGAATCCGTCTCTTCTGCCTCTAGCTATGTGTTAAATATGAGTTGGCAGCCAGTCTATCGTAGAAAGTAATTGTAAAATACTGCAGGAAAATATTTTGCCTAGTAGTTATGTCTTTTTCGAGAACTGATCGTCCAAGCGTGTATCACGTATAACAATTAACTGACTGCTTAGGTGATTGGAATTGTGAACTGAATCTTTTATTTATCGCCCAGGAGATAAAAGCTTTGGTTGAATCCAGTAACTCGACTTTAAAGTGAAATACCTGACTACAGCAAAGTTGAACAAAAAACTTGGAGAGTTAAGTTAAAAGGAGATAACTGCTACTTAGTTATCCAGAAGAGACACGGTCCGTGGAACTAGAAAAATCTTCCCTGGTTGACGAGATAAAGGTTTGAGTTCGAAATTCAGATCCCCCGAAGAAAGCCGGAGCGTAAAACTGGCGAAACGTCTTGAATATGGCAAAGAAGATAACAACAGTTCGAAAAATGTATATAGTATAAATAATTACAATACCTCTTCTCAGAAAAAAAGGCAAATAAAGAAAATCGAATTTCAACTTCACGTTAAATATATTGGAAAATTTATAAGAAGAAATTAAGTGTATTTGAAAATACGAAATTTTGCTTGACTTTTGAAAACTAAAGTTTTTATATCATGTGGAGGTATGGCCTTTGTAATTATTTTTACAAACTGCGAGCGTTTTCTATGGAGGGATCTTAAGCAGTCCTACCGGCTGCTGCAAGTGGGTCAACTAGAGTTGTCGCAATGAAGGCTCTTTGGATCACGAAAAGAGAAAATTAACATAGTGTGTTGTCCGAAAAGTTCATGTCGATTTTCGATGGTTTATGTTCCAACACATTAGAACATGTCACATTTTTCGACAGATATATGCTTACATTTCCATACTTCAAAATATCTCTTCAAAAAAAAAATTAGAATAGCTTGATTCTAGTTATTTTTTGTATCCCTGTGAAAATGGAACATTATGGACACTTGAGGCTTTTTATATTACCGTAAAGGTAAAATGTCTCGCAAACAGCAAAAAAGATATGTACTGTGTATGATGAGAGTGACCCAGCAGACAGAACTGTACGGAAGTGGTTCGCTAAGTTTAGAGTTAGTGATTTGTAATTTTATTGATGAACAACTCTCAGACAGACATCCACTGCAGATGATGACCAAATCAAGACATCCATTGCAAATAATCAAGATCCACCATCCATGAGCAATTAGTGAAACTTGTAAGAAAATCGCTACGACGTTTGGGTACCACATGATCTGAGTGAAAAGAAACTTTTCGATCGCAATTCTGCCTGCGGTTTGAAAAATAAACTCAATGAAAATACGCGCATTTTTAAGCCAATGGTCACAGGTGATGTGAAATGGATCATTTGCAACAATGTCCAGTGAAAAAAGATCCTGGTGTAAGTGATATGAGCAAACTCTCAACGATGGCTGTTGGGATTGGAAAGGAATCCGGTATGATGAGCTTCTGTCAAGTAACCAATCAATTAATTCTGAAAAGTACTGATCGAAGCTTGACGAATTAAAGGTAGAAATTAAAAACAAAAGCACAGAATCGGCGAACAAGAAAGGAGTTGTTTAATCTCAGGATAAGGTGAGCTGTGACAATGGTTTCAGTTAGCCCGAGATATGTTAACTCAACCGCCATATTCATCATTTATTGTTCCTTTGGATTTTCATTTATTCAGGTCCTTGCAAAATAATCTCAATGGTAAAATTTTAAATACTTTGGTTGGCATAAAAACCACCTTAATTAGTTCTTTGCCGAGAAACCACCCAATTTTTTAAGTTAAGAAAAAATGGAGAAAGCTTGTGCAGCAAAACAGTTCATACTTAATTGAATAAATATTTAATGGCTTATTTTAATTTCTTTTAAAATCGGCCATGAACGATCCAATATTTTTAAAAAATATACATATTTACCGCTTCTTTTTCATTTTTTATGTTATCCAGTACCGTTCTTTTTTTTTTTTTTACAGTGACGGCGATTTAAAAAATGAGATTATTTTTACTCAGTTACTTAACGCAAATGAAAACATCTGTTGTATAACAGAGCGACGTATGTTGCATAACCTGCAAACCAAGGTTGATGATTGGCTTGAAATATAACGACGGACACGAACATAAAAAATATTAACTTATTCTCTTTAGTAACGGTTGTGTGAAGAAGGATAGTCAGAGGAAGCACGAACATACAAAAAAATGACTGCTGGAGTTGTTTTCCTTGAGTTCTCTTTGAGTCACTGGTTTCGTCTACTCTTTTGACCCCGGAAAACCTGGTCTTATATATAAGTCCAGGCTCAGTCGAGCTTCACACAATTATGTCATCCTCGGCAGGCATACTCGCCTTTTGTTGTCTTTGGTCAGTTGCATTTTGACGTAATCACATTCTTGTTTATTTTATTGTTCAAATTTTATACAACTTTGACACTCTAACGCAACGCCTGTTTATTTGTCATTGTTTCTGATACCAAAAACCATATTTTTGTCGACTTACTAAAATGTAATTAATTCCTTTCTTCATCGTTTATATTTTCGGCCCTGAACGTTGTTTCTTTTATTTATTTATTTATTTACTTCTGACCGAATAATTTGATTAAATTATATTCTGAGGGTCACAGACCGCATTCCATATTCTGTGACCTTCAGAATCAGTGTTTTCGAGACAATGCACTTTTTTTATTTTTCTGCATTCCAGCTTCGATTCAAATCATTTGTTTTTCGTTTTTGTTTTTTTTGTTTTTTTGTTTGCCTTTGACAGGAATAAATTCTTTTAAAGTTCAATTATATTCTGTTGGTCCCCAGAACATACAACACATGTAGGATTATTTCATTAAAACGAATGGGGTTAATCCTCTGTCTCTCTTCGCAACCACTCAAAGGCTCACCATCCTTTGTGTGCACTGCAACTAATACTAATGTTTAATCCTCATGGGGAATGGTGATAACTTTGTAGTCAGCTAATAGCGTACCCGTTCGTTTCAGAGTTTTATTCTCAAGGGCGTTCACTCAACCAGAAGCATTTGACATTAATGCTTTCTTTTCCTTTTTACAGTGCAAGACAGAATTAACATCCGAGGATAAGAAAATACACGTACGCCATTATTGTTTCTTTACTGAGTCAGTTTCTGTTGAATTTCTTTACAAATATCAGAGAACCATAGTTAGAATAGAAACACCCAAAACAAAATAGAATAAATATCTTTCCATTTCGATTTCATTGTGAATAAATTTGAGCAATATTTAACGTGAGCCATTGTTTTTTCTGCTTATCCTTACTATGTTTTATAAGAAACCACTATATAGAAAAATAAATATCCATGATCACGAATCCTATAACACATTAGAGTAAAAGTGGCACCACATATATTCCTGCCGTAACAGCTCTTAATGTGTCTAGAGAAAAATAACCTGACGAAATCTATTCCTCTCAAAACTGGTTTTGAATATTTGGCCATCACCTAGACTAGCTACCCTATCAATTCAAAAAGACTGTACTACTATTCAGACGGCATTATAGGCTCATAACACTTCTTCTCATATAGTATTTATATTATACGGACTATTGTCCACATCTTTATTGCCATTTGTACGACGTTTTGGCCGTTGTACGCTCCGGCCTTCTTCAGGTGCTAAGAATTTTGATCCAAAATTTTTATTACAATCATTGGGGTATATGATCTCCATTTCTTCCACAAAGTCTCGATTGGAAGTCATGAGTTATCTCCCTCTAATCCTCCAAGTTACTTTTTCACCACTGCTGATTGTAATAAAGGGTTCGGTTCGAAATTGTTAGCTCCTAAAGAAGAACGGGGGTACAACGGCCAAAACGTCGTACAAATGGCAACAAAGATGAGAACAATGGTCCGAATAATGTAAATACTGTAAATACAACCTCAACCTAGAAATAAAGACAAATACATTTATTCTCTTATACTGATTACCTGCCAAGACTAGTGATTCCAATTTGCTTTGATATTAAACCCATAGTTTTAAACAGACGAAGTCTTGTCTTTTCCAAAGATATTAGTGTGAAGCGAATGAAACAGAATGTGTCAGAATATGAAGACCACTTATAAAAGAAATTATTAATCGCTGTAAAAAGAAATTAGGCTTATTTTTTAATTATTAATTTAAACTATTTTTATTGATGAAATTCAGCTCCAGATAAATCTACTATATCATTCGATTAAATAAATTGTTAAAGCAGTAGCTGATGTGTATTTCGCACCGTATTTACACTACATGTAAAAGTATTTGCAAAAGTCATTAATTAATTTCATTCTTAAGAATCGACAAATGTAGTTAGTGCTTCACGCCAGGAAATATCAGAGATTTGAATAGGATTTAATGTCCATCAGAAACTTTTGACCTAAGATTAGGGGACATTGATAATCTGAATATGTACTGGATTCACGCTAAGAGATACCGAAATTAGCTTTATACTCAGTGTTACGTCATAACATCAAAAGAGCTAGGTTCCTAAGGGGTTAAACCTATAAGGCGCCCTTTAAGTATTAAATCAGACCTCAAATGATGACGGTTGATGCACTGAAGAGGAAGATCGAACGTGCGAAAAATTAATTACCTCCAGTGCGGAAGTTAATTTGACGGAATCTTTAAGCGTTCAAATAATTAATTTACGCTTGAAAAATTTAGTACTGTGTTTCGATCAGATGTGAGTAACATAACATTATATATTCAGATCCTTTTAACAGAAGTAGAGGATTAGCTGTTGTTTCCTGTTTAAGATTCGGTTTCCACTTGCGTCTTAGTAGCCTTATCTTCTTGCTTGGTGTGGACTAATAAAAAACAGAAAGAAAACAAAAAATAAACTCAGACGTCATTGATAGTAGTTTATCGTGAATTCTTATTATAGTCATGTACCAAAGTTGACATATCTCAGTTAATGTTTGGTTTAGAGAGGTTCCGTGGCAAACGCTAGTTGTTATTTTCTCAGTCCTCTTGACTACGTTCCAAGGAACTTCTCGGAATTAATACAGAAGTAACGTTGTGTTCTTCTGAAAAACAGCCAATCAATTCATTTCAAAAGGCTCTTTATTGATTCCTCGAGTTTTTGTCCATTAAGTCTGAGATAAATTATTTTGGCAGAGATTAAATAACAAAGTCTCTTTTATCGAAATCAAAAGACTGCTGATATTTTTTAAATAGAAACCACGGGTAGTTTTGGAATATCTAAGAAAGAATGAAATAACATTTTCCTGATGTCGTTTCTTAATTTTCAGTTTTCTGTAATTTTATTCCCGTCTGAAGTGTTATTTATTTCGTGTTTCCAAGAAATGTGTGAGAGGACAGTAAATTTGGCACAATGTCATGGTTACAGCGTATGTACTCAGAAACGAACTCTCAATGAAAACTTTATGATTCAATAAATTCAATATAATTTTCACTTCGGCAATCATATCTTAATCTAACATGATAGCATAATAATCCTGAAGTGGGATTCCTAGCAATCAAAATTTCCAATCTTTTTTCGAAAGAAAACAGTAATTGCTTTTTTCTTTCTTTTTTCTTTTTTAATTTTTAATTTTTTTTTTCTGAGAATGTTAAAAAAATTGTTTTATGAGACTGTGTATGTTAGTGCCATGGCTTACGACCATATTTCATTGAAACAACAAACACCGAAGTTAAACAACGTTGAGTACCTAGACCATTTGGGAATACCAGGTACCGTAAGATTAGATGTGTATGTGGTGTAATTGTTAATCTGAAAGCCGAGTTTCAATTCTAGTCGGGTTTGTTATATTCCATTAATGAGCAAACACCATTTGAAAAGTTATGAATCTACCTCTTCTCCACCAGCTTAATTAGTAAGACTTCTATCAATTAAGCATTATTATCACCTAACAGAATAGTCTAAACATATTTTCTGGCTTTAAATAACTTGCAAAAGGTTGATCATCAGTAAGGAAGGAATAAATAAAAGCAATAGAGATTATAAGGCTACTGACTCACAAAGCATGGTGGTGCTGTTGTGGTTTCTGTAAAAAGATAGTTTTAAAAAGTGGAATTATGAGCTACTTATTGGATTCGAGAACTAAACTGTAAGATTTAAGAGTGTTTAGTTGATTTCTATCTATGACAATGTTAATGAGCCGAGATATATCACTTTTCTAAAATTAGTAATACCATAAATATTTAAAATAAGCCAGAAAAAGTTATTTACCCTTTTTTTGTGAAACGTTAGATTGTTAAACTATTTTCTGTGTGTGTAAAAGAATTCTATTTATTTCATAACATAAGTATACGCGAAATAAAAAAAACGTAAGTGTATTTTAAATCGAAACACAAATATTCACTATAGGATATTATGTCAAAATATATTATTTTTATGGGAGGAGCAGAAAAAAAATGTATGATTAGAAATCTTTAAAATTTAACATTTCATTTAGCATCCGCTTCACCGGAACTGAACGGTACAGTTCTATTAATATAATTTTTTTCAATAACTGTTTCACCCTAAGCAAGCGGGAATCGCCACTGGTGCGCAGGGGTTACAGTGAGAGAAAAAACAGAGTACAGGGAATGCCGAATTTTTTTAGACGAATTTATCCCTGCGTTAAATACTGTACGGGAAATCTGATACCGACTTAAAAGTTCTAACAGCAGAAAAAAAATCTATGACTAATTAGGCAATAATTAAGTCACTAATACGTAAAGGACTAATAGGTAATTCTCTTGTTCAAGAGAATTCGATGAGAGTAACAAATACTGATGTCAGCCTAATATTGATTTCTTCTTCTGGTGAATATTCGACTAATATTTTAAAGCAACCAGTTACACGCGGCTTCTCACGTAGCGAAGAGGTTATTGGACAACAATTGGGATTAGTGAGTCGTGCTATGCTAGTTTTTGCATAAATATATTTTGTCCCCAGCTAACGTTTCATGGGAGTTTAGAGTGAGCTCTCTAATTCTTGTTGTTAAACTCACATTCGGAGAAAGAGGAAATCTGAATTCAAAACAGCTTTTGCGAAGGTTAAATAACCTTTAAAAACATAAAGTACAGGTATTATAGCGAATTTTTAAGCTTAGTTTAGATGTGGCACAAGGCCGAAAGTATAGAGCATCAGTGAGGATCGAACTCACTACTCAGTTGTAGTTGTTCTAGAAAGACAAGCTTGCTAAACATTACATCACGTCGAGGTGTCCAAGTACAGGTAGTATGTCTGTAAATCAAAATCACTACTGCTGCCCCTATGGCGGAGACATGTAGATGACACCTTCATACTCTGGTCACACCAGGAAGTGGCCCAGCTACTACCGGACCATAGGAACGCAATAAGATTATCGATAAAGTTCACAATGGAGAAAAAAAGAAAGAACAGTAAACCAGAATTACTGGATGCATTATCTCCAACAGACAATGGTTTCAAAACATTCGTATATTGCAAGCCAAGATTCACTGGACAATACATCAGTTTCAACTTTCACCATTAATACAGTGTAAAGAAAGGGATCGTCCATGGTTTACAACATCGAGCAAAAGTCATAAGTGGTGACTCAGATATATATCTGAAAAAGAAATAGTCAATACAAGCAGTACCCTACGACGTAACAGGTACCCGGGGTACATTACAGAAGCCCCAACAAACGCTGGTAGAAATGTGAAAGAGGATAACAGCACTCAGCAAACATTTGATTTTCCTGTTTTATGTGAAGGGATTAACAGAAAAATACAAAATATCTGTAGTCCATATAACATCAGGATGACCTTCAAAAGACGTCAAACACTTTGCAGTTACCTCTCCTGACTAAGATCTTCAATAGAGAACATGACTAAGTGTACGCCATCCCATGCAGCTGCGGTAGAAAATATAAAAAAGAACGGGCCGACCTTCTTAAGATAAGACTGCAAAAACACATGGCTGTAAAACGAGGTGAAATAGAATAATCAAACATAGCTGAGCACATATAGAGGAAAAAGAGAGATCACGGTCCCTCGTAGGATGAAGTTGAAATATTAGATAGAGAAACCCACTCAAAAATTCAAAAATTTAAGGAATCAGTGCATATACTTGATCACAAAAATCTCCTAAGATAGACAAGCATAGAAATGAATACAATATGAAAACAAGTAATAAGGAGTTCTAGAGAAAACAATTACAAAAAAAACTCTCTGGTAAAAAAATGGTTACCGAGATATAAAGTTTAAAAGTCCCATACACTGATGTCTTCAAGGATATATTTCCCAGGGATTAAGCGAACCTTTTATGGTGCACACCTATTTACTAACTACCAGATAGGAAACCAAAGATGTAGACGCGTAGGACGGGCGCTAGTCATTTTTTTTAATCAGTGTCATAGTACGCGGAAAATGGAATGAACATACGGGTGATTTTCAAATACGAGTTTTTCGGTCTGTCGCGGAATTCGGCATCAACCAGAAGTTCAGAAGAGATAGATAGTTGTGTGTCTAGCCGGAAGCTAAACGATAAAAAAATCTGTTTTCATGATATCCTCTCGGAATAAAAAAACTGAGAATAATGGGTGTTTTTTTTTTATACATAAATTTGGTGCACTTTCATACAAACATCCACGCACAAACACAGGCACACACGCGTACACACATACAGAAACACACACACACAAATATATATATATATATACATATTTCATATATATATATATATATATATATATATATTTCATATATATATATGTATATATATATATATATGTATATATAATTATATATATATATATAATTATATATATATGAAATATGCATAAAATATTTTCAAACTTAATTTCGCACAAACACCAAACTCTCTTGTACGTTTTCTCTTCACTTATCGAAACTTATTCGTGCATATATCAATCATAACATAGCTACTAATCAAAATATGACTATTAACATAACAAATTTTGTTAAATAAAGAAGACCAGAGGAAAATTATGTTTTTCTCTCTTACACGTTTCGTGTCAAAGAGATTAAATGAATTCTGTATTTGTCTAGATATCTGAGATGAGATAGCATTTACATTATTCGGACTATTGGCCTCATCTTTGTTGCCATTTGTACGATTTTTCAGTTGTTGTATGCTCCGGCCTTCTTCAGGAATTTCGAATCGAACCCTTTATTACGATCACTGGGTTATTCTCATTCCTTGTGCGAAGCCTTTTTTGGTAGTCATGAGTTATCTCCCTCTAATCAGACTCTCTAAGTTCAGCAATGATGTAGCCTGGTATTGAACTAACAACTCTTTGGGTCAAGTCACCGGAACTAACCAACGTCTATATGCACTAGACAATGAACAACTGAACTTCTGTGATATAAACGTTATGTCCAGTTACCATTTTCATATTAAAATTTTTGTTGTTAATCTTTTCTCCAGTATTTTACCAGAGTTCATATTGCAATTTTTATGTTAATGGTTTTCTCTAGTATTTTTTTACCAGAGCTCATATTGCATTTTTTTACACTAATTATTACTAAACTGTCAGCTGCACACAACCGATTTTGAAGATCAATGAGGAAAGAAAGCTTTGAGCGAAGGAATGAAGAAAGACGGTATTATAAAAAAATAATCTCTCTTTGAACAATGTCGACTGACGCTACAGAATCACAAACAAAAAACTGTACCAAATAACATTTCTTGAACACTACCAACAACCGCAACAACTAAAATGGATAACAGATGTAAATCGAAGAGAAAATATTGACATTATCCGTATGTTAACATTCCAGACGACTATTTGAAATCTGGTAAAAGGTTAATAACCATAAATACTCGAAAGATTCATAACATTTCCTGGACTTGAAAAACCTGCTTTTCTTTTTACGTTTTAAGAGATGTTTTATAAATTTCAACCGAAAACAGTACTGGCTGCTCGGTTAATGAATGCCTAATGTTTCCTTGTAGGGAAACGGCTGTATATCATCATAACTTTATGGTGCTCACAGGCATGAAATCACTCATACGATACATGTATATTTAAAATTGAAAAAATCATTAAAAAAATACCAGGTTATAGTTTCCAAAACCTTTTAGCTATTATACTGACATTTCTTCTTTTTATGTGCCATGTAATTTTAGGACGTAGGCAATCATTGACATTTATTTACCTCTATATCTTGTCCCTCTTAACACTTTTATCTTTGTATCTCTCCTAAACAGTGCTCTGTCATCCATTTGCACAAGCCCATGAAGTATGTCATGTGTTGTTTTTCACTATCTCTTTTTCTTTTATCCATCTCGTGAGCATTAGATTCTCCAAGCCTTCTATCCTCATTAAGTGTCCCAGAAACTTCAACTATGTCTTCTAGATTTTAAGTATGAGTTTATTTTTTGTTTGCATCTTCTCCAAAATATTGTCGTTAGTCCATGTTAGTCTTGTTCGGTTCATGTTATCTTCACAATATTCTGTAGACAACATTTAGTTATTGATAATTTATCACGGCATTTGAAAGTACACGAAGAAAGACAGAAGAAAAATATAAATTTTGGGCATCAACTTTTGCCCAGATGTACAGGGACTTATTCAAAAATTAAACGTAAAAATAGACAGATATCCTTTCCAATTGACAAAAATAAAGGTAATTACTAAAAAACGAATAAAAATAATTAAAAAGAAAATTAAAATTTTGATTGCATTTAGAACCTGTTTTAAACACAACTATATATATATATTTAATTTATTTTTTTGAACATTATTTTTAAACGATACTCGTATTTGAATAGATATTCTGTTTTTAATCAAACATTTTTTATAGAGATATTTATTTCTACCGGCCTGATTATTTACAAGAAATTATTGTTAAGAAAACTTGTATCATTCGACAGGATTTGAACCTGCGACCCCTAACAACAAAGAGGCAGCCACCACTTGAACTGGTGCGTTTTAGACCGCTCAACTTTACAAATTTATTTGTAAAAATTGAAAATCGTCTATATAAGAATTTTGATTAAATCCAAACAACAAGGTCCCTCTGCTCTATTTTTCTGTTTTATTTTTACAATTTTTAAATAAGATGTATATCAAAATTGTGGATAAATTATTCCCAGTTCAAGTTTATTTTGTTCATTTTGTTATTTTTAATAACCATGTGGCGCAGTAGATATCGGCTCGGAGTTAGAATTCCAGTTAAATACTATGCATTCACTTACGTGCAGATGTCATTGGAAAAGGTAGAAATCCATTTCTTCTTCATCTAGCTATAGGTTAAATAAAAGACTAGATTGGATTCTATATTCTTTGTTGTCAACTAGTCTACTGCCAAAAGAAATGTCAACTTCTACAGGAAAATGTTCTGTCTAGTCAGTCATGAATCGAAAGAGATATGATCGGCCAATCATGTATCACGTATGCCACTTAACTGACTGTAACCTTGCCCCACGTATGAAGATGTGTGCCTACCATCAACGCTCCTACCTGTAAAACAAAAGCCAATTTACAGAAGCATTAACAACTACCACGTCGACTGTGAGGGGTCCTTTTTGGCCTGTGCTCCACTCGGAGCAATGGTGGGGTTAAACATGTTGTAGGCAAGATTCTGTTATATTCAAATGGGTACACTTTAGAAGGCTCATAATTTAAAATAAAACACGATGACATCATGTTTGCGTGTTCTGAATAGGGAAACCACACACAAAAATAAAGAATCAGTGTTATGAGCTTTTTATACACACATGTACACACATGCTAGTTAAAACTGTCACAAGACATACTATCGTCTTGAAAATGAACATCTTTTTTCCTATGACGCAAATTTGTCCCTAGAACATTTCTTAAGCACACGAATATATGGAGATCTTATGCCTTGAAACTACTCACCTACGTGATTAAATTTCATAACCTTCTAACTCTTTCATAATCAGATGAAACGATTCATGTATAAAATCCTCTTCTTAATGGATTATATCACTTATTATCGCGAAAACCTTTAGCAAGAGGGCTAGCTTTGTGAGGCTGTTTCCACAGTAATTATTCAATTTATGAAACACAAACGACGTGATCTTATCTATCCACTTATAAAAACTATAACGAAAAGGAACCCTCGGTAAATCAGACAGCGTCTCTTAAATCCTTCTGGAACCAAGGATTGTAAACTTGGTTCATGCTATCCAAAACTAACTTATTCAATTTCGGTATGCATCCTTCTCTCCATATATTCACTTTATCAAAGTTTCTAGTATCCTGTGAAAGATCTGAGGATGTGCGTTGTGGTACAGTGGATATCGGCTCGGAACGAAAAATCGGGGAGCCGAGTTCGAATTCCAGTTGAATCCATTGTATTCACTTAGGCGCAAATACCCTTGGGAAAGGTATTAATCCGTCTCTTCCTTCCAGTTATGGGTTAAATAGCAGGACAGATTGGGTTCTATAGCCTTGGTCGGCAACCAGTCTACCGCAGAAAGCAATGGCAACCTACTGTGGGATAATCTTCTGCCCAGTCAGTCATGTCTCTTTCGAGACATGATCGCCCAAGCGTGTATCACGTATGGCACTTAACTGACTGAATATGACAAAAAGGAACTCTTGTTAAATTAGATATCGTCAATTAGACCCTCTTACAACTCAAGATTGCAATTTTTTTTTCATATTGCCCAGAACTAACTTTCTCAATTCCGGTATTCACCCTTCTCTTCATGTTTCCGCGTTCGCAAGTTTCTAGTATCCTTAAAATAAAAAACAACAGAGACACCTAATGATTTATCCTCGTAATATGACAAAAAAGTATCACTGTGTAAATCAGATAGCATCTCTTAGATCAGCTTAGAATCCAAAATAGCAAATTTAGTTCATACTATCCAAAACTAACTTCCTCAAATTCGGTATTCACCTTTCTCTCCATATGTCCGCTTTCGCAATTTTCTAATATCCTTTAAAAAACCAGAGACACCTAAATCACTGGGTAAATAAGACAGCTTTTCTTAGATCAACTTAGAACCCAAGATTGCAAATTTTGTTCATATTACCCGAAACTAACTTCCTCAATATCGGTATTTACCCTTCTCTCCAGATATTTGCTTTATCAAATTATCTAGTATCCTCGTAAAAATCAGACACTGCTAATTATTTATCCTCGTAATATATATTTGCTTTCAGGTGCAAATTTGAATAATCTAAACTTATTTATAAATAAGTGTGTGTCGTTAGCTATAGACTCCGAAACGGCTAAACCGATTTTCTTGAAAATTTACACAGTTGTACTATAAGCGTCTGCGAGTGGTTTTAGTTAGGTCTTTATTTGAGGTACCCTCGATAAATATCGATAATTGATAATCGAAAAAATCGGGTTATAGAAGGAGTGATCCGATTTTAATCAAATTTGATACACTCATAGACAAAGACATAAGAAACGATATTCAGAAGTTTCAAGGTTGCAGTTCTTACAAAAGTGCAGAAAATCGATAATATGTATATATAAAAGGCAAGATGTTTTTGTGTGTGTGTGTGTCTGTTTATCTGTCTATATGTCCTTTATAAAAATCCACAATTTTTAACCGATTCTCACCACACTTCACAATAATTATCTTTAGGCTGAGTCTGAGCTCCAGAACCATGGATTAATTTTAAAGCTTTCATTACACCCGAGCAATGCCGGGCTATTCTGCTAGTATACCATAGTGGTTATCTCAATATTTAATCATTTCTATAATATTATTGTACTTTCTTTATCTGATTATATCTACGTTTAACACGAACAGCAGTGGAGCAGAATAAATATATTTAAAACCTATAAAAATATATGTACGAGGTTAAATTACAAAATAAAGGTCATTCTGAAATTTATCAGTAAAAACAACGGTTAGCCGCTGACACGAAACTTTACTGGATGGCAAGTAGCTAGCTACCTCTCAATTCCATCGTTCAGTCAAGGTAGCAACGAGGTCAGAGGTATGGACGATCCACTCAACAATTGTTCCATCGAGGAACAACGCTACGTAGTGCGCTTTCTGTGGGCAAAGGATATCACATCTGCGGAAATCCGTTGTCGGATGTTGTCGTAGAATGGAGTATGTGCCATGAATCCACGAAACATGTGAGTTGATAGAATGCTTTAAAGTAGGAATAACAATTGTAACAGTCAAAAGTTAATCTGGTCACCCATCAGCATAGTGCACGAAAGACCACACGCATAGGAAATAACTATACCTTGATCAGAGAAGACTGAAGAACCACCTTAGCACAAGTGTTCTTCAGCTATAGATCTGTTCAAGCCATAGTTCTTGATGACTTGGGGTACCATAAATTTTGTACGCGTTGGGTGTCTAAATATTCAGAATAGACATGACTTCGTGAATTACTTTTATGTAGCGATGAAAATCTCATGGCACGATATCCGAAGTGCATCACTGTGCAGGGCATCTATGCCGAAAATTGGCATATGTGCACTGTGGTGCAGTGAATATCTGGGAGCCGAGTTCAAATTCCGGTTGAATTCCTTGCATTCACTTCCACACAAAATCCTTTGAGAAAAGGATTAATCTGTCTTTTCCCTCCAGTTATGGGTTAACTTACAGGACAGATTGGCAAGCAGTCTACCGAAGAAAGTAATGGCAACCTACTGCACGATAATCTTCTGTCCAGTCAGTCATGTCTCTTTCGCGATATGATCGCCCAAGCGTGTATCCCGTATGGCACTTAACTGACTGAATTTTTTTTTATCGGTGTAAATAAAGTTGATGCATGGATGTTACCCTTATTTATTATTTACCGTTGTATATATATATATATATATATATATATATATATATATATATATATAAAATTTCCCAAGCAAGGTGGGACCGCAACTAGTTTGGAAGAGGGTTACATTGAGATAAAAGACTGGGTACAGAGGTATTGATGAAAGGATAAAAGATTAATGTTATTTAAGAAGGTAGCAACCGACGTTACATTTTAATTTTTGGAGATTATAGCTATCATGAAAACGAGTAAACAGAATGAAGTTTCCCGAGGAGGGAAATGCAAAGAAATAAACTGTTGGAGTAGAAGTGGCGGTTACATTTAACGATTTCAACGATAAAATGGTGAGAGCTAGATGTCAATCTAGTAGCACTCTTAAATCCATGTGAGAAAAAGCCCATCAGAACAGTTGCCATGGAAAAATTTATAGAAAAAACAGAGAATCCACGTCATATCGGTGAGAAAAATGACTGAAGTCGAGAAGCAAAGTCAAGACTGGTTACAGTGCATATTTTTTTTCAGAATAGCAGATATGGTAACATTGTTCAATGCACGGACGAATGTTAGATTTCTAAATGTTCAAGATGGATTCTGATGAGAACAATATTCTGACCCGACACAGAAACCAAACTTTCCTAGGAGTAGATGCAGCTATGGATCTGGTATATTTATTCCATTTAAGGTCGGTTGAAAAAGTGAGACGAAGAAGGAAACCTGTATCAGCCATGTTGATGGCTGAAAGGTAAGTTTTCTTATGGTAGTTGAAGAAGAGCAGTTTTGTTTTAGGGGAATTAAAATTTACAAGCTATTTCTTGCCACAGTTAACCAGTAAATGGAGGTCAGTTTCAAGAACCGCAAGCATGCTTACTTCGTCATCCTTGGTAGATTTCCTATTAAGAAGGTAGATTATATATATATATATATATATATATATATATATATATATATATATATTATTTAAAGATTTATTTTTTGTGGATATCCCACTTTTGAGGAGAAAATCCCGTTTTTAAACAGTGTTTTTTTCGTCTACCGAGATGAATTAAAAAAGGTAAGAGAGATAAGTACTGTTTAAAACAGCAGGACGTTCTACTCAAGTACGGATTTCAATCAAAAAACGTTTGGAGTAATAAAAGTATGTCGGAGTAAAAATCATTTAATTTTTTAAATACACACACACATACATATATCTCATTACGATTGATCTCTCTGGAAAGAAAACATTTATAACATTTACCACTTCTGCGATTTACGCGTTACTCTACAGCAATGAATTGAGTTTTTCCGGTGACTAGCGTGTGTATATATTGCTTATATATAACACGTTAAAACTTCACTTCTCTCATTCTATGGTTTAAGGAGTAGAAACTCTGACTTATTACCAAATCGGTGAAGTTTCGATCCCGGCCAGAAGCAAGTAGATGTTTAATCAAACTGATGAACTGTTATATGTGGATGACAAATATATATTTATACGTGTGTGTGTGTGTGCATGCGTAAAAGTTAGTTATTATTTAAAATATATATCTGTAAAAAGACAATATGAATAATTAATTTTTTATCAACGCGTTTCGTCCTCTGCTCAACTTTATCCAAGCAAATGTAAGGATATTATTTTTCAACATGTATTTATAACCAGAAATAAAAACATCCTTCCGTTTACAATTTTTTAAAAAAATAAGAATTCTCAAAACATTCTTAAGGCTAACTGCGGAAACCAAGGTAAACTCCGGAGAACACTAATTGATATAATTTAATAGTATAAAAAAGGTATAAACTTGAGTTCTTTCGGTGACTGGCATGTGTATACACGGCTTATATACAACACTTTAAAATTTCCCTTCCCCCCAGTCATTTCATGCACCTATGACTTAGTGGGTAGCGACTCCGACTGACATCAAATCGGTTGAGTTTTGATCGCGGCCAGAAGCAAGTGAATGTTTCTAACAACACTAATGACCTGTGATACAGCGAAACAGGCTTCTATGTGGATGAATAATATATATATATCGGAATAATGACTTGATACCACAGAAGAAATGTATAGATCTGAATAAACATAATTTTATGTTCATTATTTTTTATAATATTCGGACCTAGGCTGCCTTTTGGCCAACACTTCTTCAGAGATACAATCCCTGGAACAATTATAATTGTATTAGACTGAATAGCAAAGAATTTTATGAGATAATGCTGCAACACGTTTGAAATTACGAATATTATGAATACGTAAATTTAAGAAAATAAATAAATTTACGATTAAAATAAATGCGTAGATAAAAAGATGATTCAGTGAAGCATAAAAAAGAAAAAAAATGATGCTCACATATCTCAAAATAAATGTAGTGATCTTACTGATATATATATATATATATATATATATATATATACCAGTAAAATATTTACTGGCTTGAGTAGCAGACGGTAGAATAAAAAGTGCTCAATGAACAATCAAAACAAAATAAATGAATAGACAGAGCTAACATTGTGTCAAAGAACCGAACACAAACCACTTACTTGCTACCTATGTTTTAACCATGCCGGTCAATTTATGTGCGTTGTGGCGCAGTGGGTATCGGCTCGGAATGAGAAATCGGAGAGCCGAGTTCGAATTCCAGTTGAATCCATTGTATTCACTTACACGCAAATACCCTTGGGAAAGGTATTAATCCGTCCATTCCTTCCAGTTATGGGTCAAATACCAGGACGGATTGGGTTCTATAGTCTTGGTCGGCAACCAGTCTACTGCAGAAAGCAATGGCAAACTACTGCGGGATAATCTTCTGCCCAGTTACTCATGTCTCTTTCGAGACATGATCGCCCAAGCGTGTATCACGTATGGCACTTAACTGACTGAGTACTTTGCCTGAAGAGACCAGCGTGGTCGAAAGCTAAATAGCAAGTAAAGGGTGCGTGTTCGATTCTTTTATATACAAACATTCACACTTGCGCGCGCGCGCACGCACACACACACACACACACACACACACACACACACATATATATATATATATATATATATATATATATATATATATATATAACATTGTCCACTTGGTATGTAATCCTGGTAAATTCCGAAAGAGATGAACTCAAGAGAACTCAATGTTAAATTCATTTACTTAATTTAAGAGAGTAATATAATTTATAAAGGATTTTAGATCATTACTATGGATAATGCATATTTCACCGCTTTGATGTTATTATCACGACTCATCAGACACAAATGGCACAACACTAGGTAATCAAAATATCACCCCACCAAAAAATATTATTTTCTTTTATGTAATTTTACATGTCCATATCAGAACAGACATTTGTAACGGTTATTTACGAAAATTTCTTGCTCATTCGAAAAAAAAACAGAGAAAGAGGAAAGCGAGGATAAAGAAAAGATAGACAATTGATTAATGCAAAGAAGAGAAAAAGGTTGAAAAAGAAAAAAGGGGAGAAAAAAGAAAAAAGAGGAAACAGAAAAAACAGAATGGAAAGCAAGAACAGAAAAAAGAACAAAGAGATACAATAACAGGAAAAACCGTATCACGAGATATAAATGTTGACACAATTTCTCCTAATAGCGTTTCAAAACGCCTAACTGTTTTCATAGAAAAACCTGGAAAATTTAACTATGAAATTTAATTTCAAATATACCGGGATATATTTACGGCACAAAAAATATTGCATCATAATTTTAATACAATTTGAAAAAATAACTACTATTACTATTAATTTAAAAATTAATGCTAATTTAAAATAATTGAAAATACCAAAATTAAAAACATGACTAGAGAAACAGGAAAAAATTTTATAAACTTAACAGAAGGAGGAAATACACAAAAAGAAAGAAAGTAAAAAGGAGAAATCACGTTGAAACGGATTTTAAAATAATAAAAAAACAAAAAAATATGCTAGATCGAGACCGACGTATATAATTCATTCTTAGAAACGTTACAAGGGATTTTTACCCTTTAATTAAAATATACCGACGATAGGGCATATTTATGGTGAAAATAAATAATATGTCCTAACATAAATTATATTATAACCACTAGTAGTAATTTATTCTAACTATAGTTAAAATATTAACTCTCAATAGGAAAATATAATTTATTAAAATACAATCATAAAGATTATCTAAAATACTATCAATACTAATAATAGATAATAATAATCTAAATAATAATAATAATAATAATAAATAAAACAATAAAGAGATAACAAATATATGTATACATACATATATACATATACACACGCATATATATATATATATGTATTTACATACACATGCATTTATATATACATGTATGTATGAAACAAAATTTCTCTCAGACGCAATGATAATTATAATAAAATAATAATAATAATAACAAAAATACTACTACTGACATTACTACTACTAATAATAATATTCATTCTATCACATAAGAAGACAAAAGAAATTACAAGAATATAAATATAATCAGTATAACCAAATAAAAATAAAAATCAAAGAAAAATTATATATATATATATACATATATATATATGTGTGTGTGTGTGTGTGTGTGTGTGTGTGTGTGTGTGTGTGTGTGTGTGTGTGTGTGTGTGTGTTAACAGGTTACCAGAATAAGTGGCCACAGGATAAATAAGGTTTTCATGTATAATCAATTTCATTGATGAAAAATTAATGTATCAAGATACTTGTTTTTTGTCAGTTGTTTATTATTATTATTTTGTTTATTTTTTATTGACTTTGGGGTACAATTATACGAACACTAACATATCTATCAAGTCACCCAAACTGATAAACGTTCACTGGCCGGCAAACGTTTTGTGTCAACTACATGACATTATTATTCACAAATATTTTATTAAAAAGTTAATGTTGCTTTTATCAATTATGTCTTTGAAGTAGACACGAAAATTTGAAAAGCGCTATGCAAAACAATGGAAGATTTGACTTGATAAAAGCATGATAATATTCTAATTTCTAAGTAGCTTATTAATTTATTCCATCTTATTAATTTAAGTGTAATGCACCTTGGCAAATCATGCTAACTGAACATTAGTTTTCTTTCTTTTTTTCATTTTTTGCTCCATTAACATACTTAAAATATCTGTTGAAATAAAGAAAAAGATTGTGATTCTGAAAAGGAAATGACTCAACCAGAGATAGCCAGGCGAATATGAGTTTTCAGAAAGAGCATTCATAATCAGTTAAAAGACAAGTAGATGTGATTTAAGTGCAAATTCAACCAACAGAAATGAGTGAAATATTGTGAGAGTCTCAGGAGGCAATATAGAATTAACATCATCCAAGCAAGTAAAGAGTAAATAGACTATTAAAAAAACAATTGAACTGACGTATAGCAGCAAACAAGCACAATTAACAAAAAAAAAATAAATAAATAGAAGATTGAAATTGTCAAAATAACATTAACCTTGGAGATGCTGGAAAGTGGCAACAATTATATTTTAGTTATGAATGTAAAATAAAGTTACATTCTAACACAATAAAATCTGCAAAAAGAATAGTGAGAAAACAAAACAATGCAAGATATAATACATAGACGGTATAATTTGGTAATGGACACGTATAGGTTTAAAATTGCATAAAAATTATTGAAGTCTGAACAACGAAAACTATATTACTCTAGTATAGCCCAACGTTAGGCAAAAAGTTTCAGCATTACGTGCTCCTTGCCACACTTGCAGCAAAAACATTTCTTTTAGATGAAAATGTTCAACGTTTGAAAGACTGGCCAAAAGAATGTACTCTGACCTCAATAAAATTGAATCATTGTTATAGAAATGGAAGAAACAATTGTACCAACAAAACCTACGGAATTTCCAAGAATTTGATGATTAATCTCAAGAAGAATAAAAAAAATTCCGACTCAGAAAATTTGGACTTTGTTCCATTCTATGGCAAATTAAACTGAGATAATTATTCGAGTCAAAAGCAGCAACCATAATTACTAATTGTATTTTTTAACTTTTTGTACTTTCTGTTATAATAAAAATAACTTTTTTCCTGTTTACCTTAACAAAAAGGCTGAAAGGTGAAATTTTCGCTGATGATCTAGTATTTTTGCATAGAATTTTTTCAGCATCGCTATGCTAAAAATGCATTAACATCCACCATACAGTATTAAAGAAAATAGATTACCTTAGTGTTCTCGCCCTCAAAGGTTATAAAATGTCTTTCATTTAAATCAAGCGCCTTATTCATCATGGATATTTTAATAGAAAAATTTACCATGAGTTGCTTTTGTGTCTGTTATTGGTAGAATATTTTGTATAAAATTTTCTTACCAACTGTCATCGGGCATTGTAACCGATTTTTGACTGTTTCTGTCAGTGTTAATGTAAGATTTCATGTAGGTTTTTGAAATGTTGAATTAACATCTGTATTCAAACCATTCATATATATGAACTTACCGTTACAGTTTGCATCTTGTATCAAAGCCACTGAAAGGAGCATCTATTAGGCCCTAGCTATGGCGAAATAGTTAATCCCCAAACAAAAACCAAATATTATGAAAGTATGTAAATGTATTTACCAGCAATACATTTTTACATTGAAAAAATTACCAACATTACATATTTAGACTAATAAAAAACAGCACATATCTAAACTTATTTATAAATAGAACTTTGTCTGTGTGTGTATGTGTATGTGTGTGTGTCCGTTATCTGAAACGGCTGAACCGATTTTCTTGAAAATTTACACAGTTGTACTATAAGCGTCTGCGAGTGCTCTTAGCTAGGTTTTGTGTCGAGGTACCACCGATAAATATCGATAATCGAAAAAATCGGGTTATAGAAGGAGTGGTCCGATTTTAATCAAATTTGATACACTCATAGTCAAAGACATAAGAAACGATATTCAGAAGATTCAAGGTTGCAGTTCTTACAATAGTGCAGAAAATCGATAATATATAAAAGGCAAGATGTTTGTGTGTGTGTGTCTGTTTATCTGTCTGTATGTCCTTTATACAAATCCACAATTTTTTTCCGATCTTCACCAAACTTCACACAAATATTCTTTAGGCTGAGTCTGAGCTCCAGGACCATGGATTAGTTTTAAAGCTTTCATTACACCCGAGCAACGCCGGGCTGTACTGCTAGTATTGAGTAAAATTATCAGCAACACATTTAATGGTAGACTTACCAACAATACATTTTATTTCAAAATGGAAAACAATACATTTTATCTTTAGTTGAGGCTAAAAAATTATGTGCAAGATATTTAAATTACAGCATTAAATAACCCAAAGAGATTGATATACCCCTAAAAAAAACCAAATAACCCACAGTTTACAGCGTACTGTAATAGTAAGCTATGAGGAAAGAGAAATTGAAGAGCCGAGTTCGAATTCTGACCCAATTTGCTAAGATCTCTTTCACAGAAAGTTAAGCCTATGAACCCATATTTTCTTCTGCCAGTTATGGGTTAAACATCAGTGTTAGCTAGGTTCTCTCACGTTGAAGTGACAGCTAGTCCAAAAGAAAGTAAAGGCTAAATTCAAAACAACGTTAAGAGGGTTGGTATCCTTCAAGTTATTTTTCCCGCGATACATGTGCCACATCAACTACTCCAATGAGTATCGGGGCCTGTGACGTAAAGGGATGTGTAACACTTTCTTTTAACGGCATATCAATTCTTGATGTGTCATTAAATGCCCAAATTTAACTTTCTTTGAATCTTTGAAGTAATAAAAATATGGTATATGTTATTCTGCTTTCACAGTGGAGCATATGGTAGATGTTACTTGTTTTTACTTATTTGTATTGTCATAATTACTAGAGGCAGATAAAACAGTGAGTTATTTGGCTATAAGATGTATTGTTGGAATTCTACTATAAAATTGCATTTCTCGTCATTTTTTTAATGTATTGTTGGTAATTTTACTATAAATATGTATTCGTGGTTATTATTTAAAAATAAAAATGTATTGTCGATAATTTTACTATAAAATTTATTATTTTTATACTTTCATAGTGCTTGATTTCATGTTCGGGTGTTCACTATTTACCCACTATTTACCCATAGCTGGGACTCTAAAAATGCTACTACTCTATATTAGAGTGGAGCTGGGTGAGTCAGTTAAGTGCCATACGTGAAACACGCTTGGGCGATCATGTCTCGAAAGAGACATGTCTGACTGGGCAGAAGATTATCCCGCAGTAGGTTGCCATTGCTTTCTGCGGTAGACTGGTTGCCGACCAAGGCTATAGAACCCAATCTGTCCTGTTATTTAACCCATAACTGGAAGGAAGAGACGGATTAATTCAACTGGAATTCGAACTCGGCACCCCGATTTCTCGTTCCGAGTCGATACCATTAGACCACAACGCACATCCTCAGTTGGGTACATGTGAAATTAAGAGGCGGTTCCAAACTCCTCATAATCTTTAATTGCCCCAGTCTACCGCCTTCTTGCTGGATGTAGTTTATTGTCATACCTAGGACTATGTAGCATTTGTTTTATGTTGGGTACATCTTTTTTACTACTTCTTATAGTTGTGTTTAACGAGGTTTGTAATAGAAACGGACATGGTGCACAGATTGTTAGCCCCGTGACTTATCTAGATTATATCTATGGTTTATCTAAGTGAGGCACATGGTCAGAAATCTGGTGTCCAAATTTAGAAATGTTAACACGTCTCATGATCTGCTCAACAGACATTCTAAGACAGAGGCGACGTGCCGAGACGAAGCTTTCGATCGAAGAGTAATTATTACACAGATCTGCAAAACAAAATATTGACATCTCTCTCTGGTACATCTCCCTTGCGGCTTGCAAATTAGACTCTTTAAAAAAAATTAAATAACGCTCAATTATGACTGCCGGTAATATTTTCCCGCTGGGTAATAATGGTAATATCAGAGTGGCAAGAAAGAGAAATAAGGAAGAAAAGAATACTCCTGCTGTTACACTTGTTGTTGTTGATGTTGTTTTTGAATATGATGATGATGATGAAGATTATAATAATGATGACACAAGGTCATAAAAATAGAGGAAAATACTTTGAAGAAGACAAAATATAAGAGAGCGGGCGAGAATTAATATTGAGGACAAACACGTCAACCCGAATATGGTAATATTAGTCAATTCCTTATAAAGAAACATTTGAAAATCATTACCCGAGCAGCCAGTGCTACTTGACGTATCCTTTTAGCACTCCCTGGCCATCGGGCTGGTATCAGAGTTGGACCCTTTCTGTTTATTTACCCCAAAATAAAAATAATTTCACACCAAAATAAAAATAAATTCACACCAAAATTCACAAATGTCCTTTAAAATTTGTTCGATAATGCAATTATTGTTTTTTTTTTCTTATGTCTCCAAAGTAATTTACACAAATAAGAATCTATTATGCGTTGATGAGTCCAGAACATGGAACTATTCTACATTTTGGTGTTCCTTCGGGTACTTTCGATTGCTTACGTGTGAGCTGATGTTTCTGGGCCAACAAAATTCAAACTGAGATTTAGAGTTAAAAATTTATAATTTCAAAAGAACGTCAAAGATTTATTAACAAAACAAGCAAACTTTGGTTTAAAATGCATAATTTCTTCGGAAAATTGATATTTGCGATGAGTAACTTTAACATAGACTATTTGGGACAAATTAACAGAAAAGATCCCAAAGTGCAGTATGTGTTCTTTTTTCTCGTGGTAACAGTAATATCAGGGATGTGCGTTGTGGTGCAGTGGATATCGATTCGGAACGAGAAATCGGGAGCTGAGTTCGAATTCCAGTTGAATTCCTTGCATTCACTTACGCACAAATACCCTTGGGAAAGGCATTAAACCGTCTCTTCCATCCAGTTATGGGTTATATAACAGGACAGACTAGGTTCTATAGCCTTGACCTGGCAACCAGTCTACCGCAAAAAATAATGGCAACCTACTGGGAGTAATCTTCTGCCTAGCCAGTCATGTGTCTTTCTAGACATGATCACCCAAGTGTGTATTACGTATGAGACTTAACTGACTGACTGAACAGTGTTATTAGCCGTTTTATTTATAGCAAAACATTTGACATTCATTAACCGAACAGCGAGTGAAATTCTTGCATTGCTTTTCTTACTCCCTGGCAATCGGATTCTAGTATCCATTTTCCTCATATATAATCGTTATGGTAATATTAACCATTTCTTTACAAGCAAACATTCAGCATTCATTTACTTAACAGCCAGTGCTAACTCGAGTTATGCTTTCCTTCACTCTTCGGCCTTTGGGCTGCGATCAAAGAGTACTATCTGCCTTCGGAGGATAAACTACATTTTATATCTCAATTATGCTTCTATCTTCTGATAATAAACGAGTAATGCGTGATCTAGAGAATTTCAACTCAGTGTCAGCACGTCTCTCATTACACCAAAGAGACAGTCGTTGAAATATTGATGTGAACGTGAAATTGGTTGGAATTGGCACATGCGGACGCGCCTGGGATCATCATTTTAAACCGCCCTTATACAATATTCCATCAGCTTGGATGGGATCGGGATAGCGGGTAAATGCCAAGTCTAATATCTATTCTTTCTCGCATGGTAATGGTAACATTAGCCGTCTTTTTATACGGAAACATTTGGCTTTTATAGACCAAGTAGCCAGTGATACTCTAGTCACGCTTTTGTTCAATACTTGGCCATAGGACTGGGAACTGTTTCGTTCTCCTACTTTCAAAATGTTTATTGTAACAGGCGTTTCCTTATAATTATTCAGTATTTATTGACCAAGCAGCCAGTGATACTCTAGTTATGTTTTGTTCCATCAGACTTAGATCAAGGTGTAGTATTTCTTCTCTTTATCTCTCATAGAACTAGTAATATTAGCCGTTTCATTATAAAAAAGATTCCCCACTCAGTGACCGAGTAGCTAGTTGAGATTTATAAAGTCATTCTTTAAAAGCAAGTTTTCAAAAACTTTCTTGCAAAACTCCACTAATTGTTATTGCTGTTTCCGCTACGGATGAGGAGGGGTCTTTCCTAACGTTTTGTTTAAAATAGTGGACGTTATCTCCTTGATTATAACAGAAAATAAACAATAATAACCTTTATTTATAATAGGCAAATATGTGGGTAGTATATGGTTATCAGTGTCGAAAGGGAAATGGTTAACTCCTTCAAGTTTCGTTACCTTCCTTTACGTTCGTCTATCTTTCGATTTACATTTCTACCCGGTATTTTGAACACTGCTAAATGTTTATTTCGTGTTTCCTGTTTAGGGATGAGTTTCCGGTTCCTTATAAAGTTTTTGTTTTATTCTTGTTTACTACCAGGAATCAAGGAATAAACCACCAGTCTTGTTCAAAATACCGGGAGGGGCGTGATTTGGGTGATAGGCGAACCTTGCATTTTAGGGTCGTTATCATGCTTGGAGTGAATTGATTAAAAAATAAAACAAAACAAAACAAAACAAAACAAAAAGTAAACATTATTTAACATGGACGACCAGATTCTTTAGAATTGTTTTGCTGCAAGACTAAGAGGAAAAATACAAAATGCAATGAAAGCAACGAATAAACCACTTTGCTGTCTTTTCTAAGAAAGAATCATGTCAATTCACGATAAATGAAATGTGTGTGTGTGTGTGTGTGTGTGTGTGTGTGTGTGTGTGTGTGATCTATACAAGTAGGCGAACACATTTCTGGTGACTTGTAGACTCATTTTTTATTAAAACTAGAAGATCATACATTGTACGTTACTTTTCATTTAAAAGTAATCAATAAACCAATATCTTTACCTTAAAAAAATAGGTCGGTTCTATCCAATTTTATTAGATGCGCATTCATGTACATAACTGAACACACACAGACATAATATATATATATATATATATATATATATATATATATATATATATATATATAAAGCATGACATTCGTATTAGACATCGATTTTATAATGAAATTACATTTTCTTCGTGGATTTGTTAAACAATATTTCGTCTCTCTCAAGAAACCTTGAATGAAGAATTACATTAAGCTGACTCCTCATTAACTACTGGCCTTTTACCTGATTGTTCAAGACTTAATAAATAGCTATGATTTCTATTCCACTAATGTCAAAGCACTTTTATCCCATACTCTTGATCTATCTATCTATCTATCTATCTATCTATCTATCTATCTATCTATCTATCTATCTATGCGCATGTGTTTTGGTCTTCGTTCTGATCTGGGGAAATAGTAGAAAAATGCAAATAGATTTAAGTACTGTCAGTAAACATTTTTAACATTGACTGACTTACGTTTGTATATTTGCCAAGTATTCAAATGTTTGTATTCGTATATATTAACCAACCAGCGACGTTGTACGTAACGCGCGGTATTCTTTGAATTTTCAAACGGGAAAATATCCTAGAATGAAATGTTAGAAGCTCAACTTCAGATCAACAATATTTCCGTCCTTAAAAGGAATATTTAGAAATTAGGAAAATAGATATTAACCAATAAGCTTGAGATTAATAAATTACATCCCAAGCCTATCATTTTTGTTATAAATACGATCAGTTCTTGTTTGTTAACTAGTCTTTCAGTGAACCTTTAACCAGGGTTAATTGTTCGATTGTTCGTTACACAAACGAAACTACATTTCTCGCACCCACATTTATTACATATTAATTCGAGTATACAATATATAAAAAAACTAATTTTAAACGATAGTTTGTTTATCGCGTCAAGATTTGCAACTAACTCCCCTGTCATTATTTCATGCACGTCACTGTTGAAAAGTTATACCAAAAATAAACCTATGCCACATACATCTGCACATATATGACGCATTTTCTCTTTACCCTATACAAGCGCATTTTATTGGCTTGTAGTGTAAAATATACACAAAATGTTTTAATATATATTTTGGTTTCGTTTTGTGGTTTATCCCCTCTGCCACATTTCGTATCGCTATACATTTTAATATATATTGAAAAAATGACAATTAGACAATAATATATATATATTGTTTTTCTTTCGTCCGAAGTGGAAGAGTAGGAAGGTAAATTCCAAGAACCTGATCCTAATTAATATTTTTTTAAAAAATTTAATATTAAAAAGTGATGCAGGTGGAGATCACAATGTATTAAGAATACAGAGCCAATATAAATTAGAGAAAATTTTCAAAATTCAAAGGTGTCGGATGCACATTTCGACATGGGATCTCTAACAGAGATTCCACGTCATCCGACACCTTTGAATTTTGAAAAATTTCTCTAATTAATATATATATATATATATATATACTAGATTTTGGTTCATAATTAATTAAATTAAACTAGTATACAGTTGTACTAAAAAGTATTCAATACAATTGTAGAACTTTTGAATATTTTTAATACGTAAACGAGTTATATTAATCAACTCTCATGTTTCTACCATCTGGCGTCTTCAGGCAATTTACAATGTTGTAAATCGCCTGAAGACACCCGATGTTAGAAGTATAACTCGTTTCCAAATAACATATATATTTTTTTCTAAACATATACTGTTTTAATATAACAGACGATGAATGTCGATAATGTTTATTCATGAGCCGTTCTAAACATCGTATTTTGGCTTTAATTTAAGGTGAAAATAAAGACAAAAATCGTCCTCCATTTGGATAATTTTTCATTATGTGGTTCTAAGCTTTCGGCTCACATGAGCCATCTTCAGATAGGTTACAGGGAGGTTAACATCATGACGTCCACCATCAAAAATGATTTTATCTTGTGTTGACATAAAACACTACTATGCAACGACAACAACTACGGAATAGTAGACCCAGTTCGTAAATTTGTGATGCGGTTCTATGATGTCCCACCGCGCGAGAACCGAAATGTTAACAAAACCATTTGTCTAAATGCAATGTAATGTGTTGTGGCCAGACTGAAATATGATTTTATTAAGTGTGGGTTGTTTTGATTTAATGGAGATGGCCACCAATATCCGAAGGTTCTTTTTGCTATATATATATATATATATATATATATATATATGAGATTTTACATGACATAGGCTTTTTTAGGCTTTTTGCAGGTTCACTGTGGATATGTGATTGTGATAAAATGTAACATTAAATGATGATGTATGAGTTTTTGTGCTGACTGAAAAAGTTTTAATGGACGAATGTGTCGTAAATCTGATTAGCTATGTATGTCTAGAATAGTTAATGCCGACCAGCCTTACCACACTTCCATTTGGTCTTGCGCCACATTGCTTGTTTTTTACAGCAATAAATAAACTTTCAATGAACTTGTGACCATGCTGCTTGTTCGATTGTTTTGCCACATAAACAGAACTAAATTTCTCACACCTAATTAATTACATATTTTGCATATTCATTCGAGTATAGAATATTACAAAAAATGATACTCAACAATAGTTTGTTTAGATGCGTTAAAAATCGCAACTAACATCCTTGCCTTTAATTCATGCGCCTGACAGTTAAAATTTCACACACACACACACACACACACAGCTAAAACAATTTAAACCTGTGTCACATACATCTGGACACATATAGACGAATTTTATGTTTATCCTATCTTCTTCTTTTTCTTTTCTGTGCCATGTCCTTTCAGGACGTAGGCGATCATGGCTTCCCACATCTCCTTATCCCTGGTGGCTCTTAGCACGCTTTCTCCTGTTGCACCAAGCAATCCTCGTTCCGTCATCCACTTGATCAGGTCCTTCAAATATGTTATACGCTGCTTTCCCCTGTCTCTTTTTCACTCTATCTGGCCTGTTAGTATTAGGTTCTCGAAGCCCTCCTTCCTCATTGCATGTCCCAGGAACTTTAGTTGTCTCTTCCTGATGCTCATTATTAATTTTCTTTTCGTTTCCATCCTTTCCAAAACCACGTCATTGCTCACATGCTCGGTCCATGATATCCGCAGCATCCTTCTGTAGAACCACATTTCGGCTGCTTCAGGTTTTTCCTTCATCTTCAAAAATATTGTCCAACATTCACTGCCATATTGAAGAACCGACATCACGCAGCAATCCAGTACTCTTCTCTTTGTTTCTAGCAAAATTGTCCTGTTTCTTAATACTTTACTCAACTTCTGGAATGCTTATTTCCCTATGCTAATTCGCCTTCGGATCTCATCGTCGCACTTTCCTTCTTCTGTTAGAACACTTCCCATGTATTTAAAATTTTGTACCTGCTTGATTTCAGTGTCCATCACCTAAATTTGGCATTTTGGGCTGCCCTTTTTGCTGATGTCCATGCATTCGGTTTTCTTGCGGTTTATTTGTAGTCCTTTCTTGTCACTCTCTTCAGCTACCTTCTGTAGGAGGTCTTGTAGTTTCTATTCCGTGTCTGCTATCAGCACTGTATAATCTGCTTACCTTATATTGTTTAAAATGTGGCCTTCGATGAGGAATCCTGGCAAAAATTCTAGGTTTCTCAGAACAGTCTCGCTGTACAAGTTAAATAGATTCGGTAAAAAGACACATCCTTGTTTTACACCCCTTCCAATCTTTGTATAACTGCTGAATTCGTTACCAGTTCGTATACAGGCAGTTGCTGCCATTAGAGATTCTTGATTACTCTTAGGTCTTTCTCAAATATGTCGAGGCTGCCAAGAATCTCCATCAATTCTTTGTGACGTATTTTGTCAAACGCCTTTGCATAATCAATAAAACGTAGTTACAAGTCCTTCTTCATTTGTATTGTCCTTTCAGAGAGCACCCTAATCATAAACATGGTGTTCCTTGTTCCTTGTTTATCCTATACTAACGCAATTTATTCAGTTGCACTGTAAAAAAATACACAAAATATTCTGTGTGAATCTGTTCACAAAGAATCTTTGTAATGCGTTTCCTTCAATTTCAAAGAAAAATTAATGCTCAAAAAATAAAAAAAGTGATGAAATTTGTAAATCCGTGTTTGAAAATTCTTAATTCTACGTTTATACATCGGCTTCTGCTCCGATGAACTTAGCTCACTGGTGCCTCGTATATATGAATTTACTAGAACCACAAGATTAGCAACTAGGGTCCAAACTTTTATTGTGAAACCAATAAAATGTAAACACATATTCTACTTCATCAGCTTCTTTTTTCGCACTTCCCGCCTGTGGAATTCCCTTCCATTTACTTGCTGCCCCGACAGCTACAATCTCCAAGAATTCAAATGTAAAGTCAATAGTCATCTCCTATCTCACTAACCTGCATCCTCTCTCTCATGCTTCTTTCTCCATTCACTCCACTCTCGTTAGTATTCTCATCCTTCTCTTGCCCACTTCCTGACACCCCTATAACCTTTCACTCTTTTTCATATCTTTCCTCCTATGTAATCCCCTGTAAAACAGTGGCAGTAAAATGCCTTGTTTGGGTCGATATGATTATAAAAATAATATTCCGCTAAAAATAATTGGTGACCACCGGCAAAGAACAATCGAAAAATATTTCTAACCGATTGACAAAAACTATATTCCAATTTAAACACACAAATTCAATCATCTGCAAATAAAAGATTGGGGATCTATCGATTACATTTGCAAATGATTGGTGACACCAACAAACATTGTAAACTGGCCAACATCTCAATAACAATTAATTTTATTTAGACAGTATATATATATATATATATATATATATATATATATATATTACTGATTATTTTTTTAGATATTTTTGTTAAGAAAATGTGTGTATATAAGGCTTGATGTACTTTGTTCAAACTGTGGAATCATTTGTGGTCGAGTGGTCTAAGAGGCAATTAGTGGCTTCCTCTATAATTTTAATGGCCGCAGATCAAAATTCTGTTGAATGACACACATTTTCGTCACAAAAATTTCTCATAAGTAATCAGGCCGGTAGAAATATGTATTTAAATATGCCGTTTACTTAAAAACATAATATCTACTCAAATAAGAGTATCGTTTAAAAAGGAATGTTCAAACAAAGTAAATATGTAAGTTGTTAATTCTATCTAGTTACCCTTAGGAACTCTCCGTAACATTTTCTGATTGCATTTGTTTACATTACGATAATTTCAGACAGAGGCAGAATGTGACACAAGGTTGGGTTTAAGCTAGAGTTTCATAGCGCGTGCACGCGGTTAAAAAAAGTCTCAGCGCTTGTATAAGCGGAATCTTGATTGTCTATTTTTCTTAGTCGGTCTCTGCCCAAGATTTGCAAGAGCGAATTCGAGCGGAACTCTTACTCTGAACTCTCTTTGATTTCTTTCTTGAATTGTATTACCGGGGTTATTTTATTTACTGCACAACATCTCCACTTTTGAGTATTTTGTTTTATACCTAAATATTTTATTTTAGATTTGAGTATTTATCTCTTCTCTTTCTGGCGTGTTCACTACGTACTGAACGTTGTATTTCTTTTGTACATTTCCTTTCACTGGTACTTATACGGGTAAGTTCAACAAAATCCTCTGGTTTTGGCACCTTAAAGATATAGAGAACTTGCATAGTTACTTTCTTGCTTCCAGGCCGTTCTTCAGAAAATAATTTCTTTAACTGATTCTAATAACGTTTGGGTTCCATTCTTTCCTTTCACTATATAAATTATTATTTCATTCGTCACTTTATTACGCTGTCTTCCTACATTAATTTCCCATTTTTACATACTCTCAAGAAACACTTCTCCAATTTTACAAAGTTTTGTGTTTGTTATTTGTTCTTATTCTTTTTGGAACTGGTAACAACTTGTCGAACACCGATTTAATTTTTCTTGCAAACATCAATTCTTCCGGGTAAATGACTGATGGTGTATTGAGATTCAGGGTTATTCAGTATAATCTCAATAATTTTTTAGTGTTTCTTCACTCACTTGCTTTTTCTCAAAGCTCTCTTAAAATTACCTACAAACTATTCAGCTTGTCGGTTTGACCTTAGATTATAGGGCGAGGTAGTAATATGTTCAATCGAGAACATTTAACAAAATTCTTAAAATTCGTGAACAACGAATTGTGTACTATTATCCGAGACTGTGACATCCGGGATGCCATATCATTCAAATAGTTTATGTAACAATTTCATTATAATCATGGAAGTTAGGTTTTTGCACGTACTAATTTTAGACCGCTTAGTAAAGCTATCCACTACCACCAGATAATGCGACCGGTTTATTGAACCTGCAAAATCAATGTGAAATATTTACCACGAAGTACCTGTCTTTGTACAAGATTGTAATTTCGTTGAAACTGATTTTTGTGCCAGAGACATCTGCATGCTTTTACTAATGTTTTAAATGTCTTGATTCATTTTGGTCTAGTATACATAACTTGTCATCAGAAATTCCATCCTTGAAATTCCTTGATGTCTACTATGAAATTGATTTAATATTCGCTTTTGTAATATGACACGTATTACTACACTATGTAAAAACATTAGTACTCGTTCAAGTTTGGATTTGGTTCTAACAATTGCCTATCTTTCTTACTTTCTTCTTAGCATTTATTTTCGAAATAAACATGTCTGCTTTTACTTGTATTTTTTCTGGGTAACTAGTAGCTCGCGTACTGCATTGTATAATATAGTTTTAATCTCTATTTTAATGCTGAAATCACATTTCCTCGAATGGTTAACTACTTTTGGTATTTTAATACGATGGTACCCGGTGTTGTAATTGTATGCATTTGAATTTCTTTTTTTTTTAACCAAATATTGATAATAAGTTTATGGTCTGTCTGTAAACGAAAACTTCTTTCTCTTTTTTACTGCAAATATTATTGCTAACGCCTCTTTTTCGATTTAATTGTAGTTTTTTTTCTGTCAGTAGTAGCGAACGCGAAGCAATGTGACAGCTTTCATCTTACCGTCATCATATTTATGTAGAATTACTGCTTCTATACCATAGTTACTAGCATCTGCATTTCGCTTTCGGATTGTTGTTTGCTAATGATAAGTCTGATGTAAGTATTTTCTTGATTTCTTCAAACGCCTTTTAACATTTTTACGTAAATTGTTCAGTAGAGCTCTCAAATTCTGTATATTAGGTATGTAGATTTGATATAATTTGCTTGTCCTAGTAATGTTTGTAGCCTAGGAACATTTGTTGAAGAAGGCATTTTCTTAATCGCACTTGCACTCCACGGATGTGGTTGTCGGATATTTTTTGTCAAGAATTTGTTCTAGGTAATTGATTCTCACGTTTTCAATTTGAGTATGAACTTATACTCTCGTTTATTTTCAAAAATTCTTTTTACAAACTCGATATGTTTTTCCTTAGATACACTTTTGATAAATATATCATCCAGGTAAAAAACTGCGAAATCACAATCAACAAGTATAGTGTCCATAACTTTTTTCTCTGTTTTTCCTCTGTAGTTCCTATATTTAAAAACACTGACCCTACAAATTACCGCCCTATCAGCCTTCTTCCGATCTTTGGCAAAGTGTTCGAAGCCATTATCAACGCCTAGGTGGTTCAGCATCTCACAGCACACAGGCTCCTCTCGGACAAGCAATATGGTTTCCGCTTCACCAGGTCTACTGCTGATATGCTAACGACCATCACCGAGTACATATACCAGGCACTCGACAGGAATGGCGAAGCCCGAACCGTTGCAGTGGATATATCTAAGGCGTTCGACAGAGTTTGGCATGCATGTAAACCGCACAATGAAGGTGGTATTAAATGGACATGCGTCTCAGAACTACCATACAAACGCAGGTGTCCCCCAAGGCTCCATCTTAGGTTCTACACTCTTCCTGATATACATTAATGATCTCCCTGATTCCATAAGAGCACAAATAGGTTTGTACGCCGATGACACCACAGTTTACTCTCGCCTCTTACAAAAATCTGGTGTAGGCGTCAAAGCTAACCTCGCAGCCGAGATTGAAAAATACCTCCAATCCATATTGGACTGGGGTAAGAAATGGTTAGTAAATTTTAATGCTTCTAAAACGAAGCTACTCTCAATTAACCATCATCGACAATCTCGATAAGGTTCAGAGGAGGGTCTGTAATGTGATAGATACCGACTTGGCAGACCGCCTGCAGTCTCTCTCCCACCGGCGCGACGTGGCTTCCCTGTGTCTCTTCTATAAATACTTTCACGGCTTCTGCTCCGATGAACTTAGATCACTAGTGCCCCCTAAATATGAATTTGAACCAGATACTAGATTAGCAACTAGATCCCACCCTTTTACAGTGAAACCGATAAAATGCAGCAGTAACTTCTACTCCAACAGTTTCTTTCTTCGCACTTCCCGACTGTGGATTTCTCTTCCAAACGGTTGCTTCCCCGACGGCTACAATCTCCAGGAGTTTAAATGTAAGGTCAATAGACACCCCCTAACACACTAACCTGCTCCCATTCTATCAAACACTCTTCCCATCTGCCCAACCCTCATCCTCGCTATCCTTACTCATCTGTCACCTTCCTTCTGACATTCCCTATGTCTAACCACTCCTTCTCTTTACCTTCCCCTATGTAGCCCCATGCGCAATAATGGCAGTGGAATGCCTTGCTTGGGGTGAGATGATTAAAAAATAAAAAAATAAAAAAAAATAACTTTTTGAAATATGGCTTGAGCTAATTTATCTTAAAAGAAATTCGGTTGAACTGATACAATCCCTTGTGCGTATTATCGTTACTAAATTTGAACATTCTTAACCACTTTCGAAAAATATTTCACTGTTCAATTTCCATTAATATGTTGTATACACTTCGATGAAAACGACGATTATTAATTCGACGACGAGTTCCCTAAACTTGTTATGTTCTCTCTTAAAAAATCGCTTACCTTTTTCATGCTGATAAAATGACAATATTATTACTTAATTTGTTCAGCCCAGTCAAAAAATCAGCACAAGGACAAATTTTACTATTTCTTTCGTCACACACATTGCTGGTGATGTCCATTCTGAATGGCCAGTTTATTTTCAATTATACGCAATTTTTTAAGCCTGTATAATTCTTTGTCGACTTGATGCAAGGCTGCGAAATGTACACTACCGTCCGGTTTAAATACTAACGTTGACCCTTTTTTTCATTTATAATTTTGCTTTGGCATTGTAAAACTGACCCCAGATCATCCGACAGAATACCCAAGGAACATTTTTTCAAATATTCTTTTAAATTTTTAATATTTTTATAACTTATATTTTTGCAATAAATATAATTATAGGTAAATCCACTAAGTCGAATAATTCCATAGAGTCAGTGCGGAATAAGTCTCTAGCAATTTTTATTCTTAGCTTTTACGCACTTGTAATGAAAGGAAACGAATAACAAATACTTTCTTCCCTGACACCCCATGTGCGATTATCGAAGTTCTTTCTGATATAGGTTTTCCGTTTGCTTTCTATTTGGCTCCGTGTATGATTGTGATATCACTACCAATATCTAGTTGCAGGTTTACATCCACTTTATTAATTTTCGCATATACAAATTATTTGGTTTTTCTGTAATTATTTTTCCGTCTTAACGCTGTGTACGATTATTTTTTCTTTGATAACTTTTCATTAACTTAGTTGTACAGTGTGACATTTTATGCCCTACTTTTCCACACTTGTAGCACTTTAAATCATTAAAGGGACAATTGTCCTCGAAATGCAATCTTCCACATCTGAAACATCGATTAATTTTTCTTTTACATTTCTATTTGGCTTGTATACATGCGCATTCTTTTCTTCAATTTCTTCCAAATCGATCTAAGCTTTACGATTTTCTGACATTTATCTAATACTTATTGTAGCTTTATTTTTATTCTTTTTCATTTTTGTTAGAATTGAGTACATATTTTTGAGTTTGTTTTTTACTATTAATTCCTGAAGAAAAATTAATTCTTTGAAAATATCCAGAGTAAGTTTAGTCTGAATCTTTCACACGCCTTGTTAATTATTCCATATGATGAGATAAAATCTTTTTATTATTTTTTGTTAGATTCATATACTTCCAACGGGCATTGAACAACGAACTTTTCTTGCTAAAAGTTTTAGTCATAATATTTGTCATTTTTTAAAAGCAAGTTTCTCTTGGTTTTCTCGGTATTAGAAAATTACAGTATTTTTCATATTCTAACTTTTATGATGCTAACTTTTTCAACAAAATCTTATTTTTTAATCGTCCACAAAGTCGTTATATTCTTCTCTATAAATTTGCCCGTATCTTCTAACATAAGTAGAACAAGTAATTCTATCATCTGAATTGTATGTGATATTCAGCTATGGTTTTTGCAACCGCGTCGAGGTGGTAAAGAAATTAGAGAATTTTCCGTTTTCTTCTTAATTATTTCAATTAACGTTTGTTTTTGTTTCTGCGGTTCGAACTCCAGTTGTTACTGTTGTATTTTTAACAGTTGGATTAATAATTCTTCCATTTTTAAAAATATGTTTCTTTTGAGTTCTTTATTTAAGGCGTCTTGCTTAATTCATTTGTGTTAATGGGTTTGTCTGACTTACTCCACAGAATGATCTATCTATATAAGTTTTTTCATTATGTATATATATATATATTTGTAAAATATATAAGACTGTGGTATTATTAGTGGTTGAGTGGTCTAAGACGCGCCAGATTAATTGGTGGCTTCCCCTATGTTGATAGATGTCGCAGATTCGAATCCTCCCGAATGACGCACATTTTCGTACAAAACTTATCGTAAATTAGAAGGCCGATAGAAATAAATATATAAATATACTGTTTGATTAAAAACAGAATACCAACTCAAATAGAGTATCGATTAAAATAATGTTTAAACAAATAATTTCTATATGTCAGTTGTTAGAACTATTTCGTTAATCTTCGGGATTTTCCGTAATAATTGTATATGTAATCTCAAAATAAATGTTATCATTTACTTTTCACCTAATTTTAGACTACCCTGTATAAAATCAAAGCGGTGTTAAGGGAAAAGCGTACTTTTGATGCATCATTTTTACAGTCACGAAGGTTCTCGATTACTAAAATATACTTCTATTCAATCTCTTTAAGGTCTATCTAATGGAAAATCTCCACAAAACGAATAAGTTTTAGTTCTTTTTCTCTCTTTATAAACATTTAATCCATTTTTCAAAGAAACCTTAAAGATTCAATACTATGCTTACAACCCTCTCCATGTTAATGATGACGCAGTCGAAGAAAAACTTAGATGTTCAAACTTTCTCTTAATGGTGCTAATATTCTCCGTTAAGATAGTGAACCAACTTTGGTTGGCTCAGAGTAACATCAATAGTAACAAAGATTATTCTTGATTTTAATAAAAATTCTTAACTATTGATTTCAACATCCAAACCAATTTCTGTATCCTGAATTACCTCCATTACAATTTCCTTTGATTTCTTACCAAGCCACAGAAAGCCATCGTAGTCCAATAAAGCGAAAAAAGAACGTCAGAAATGCAATATAATTCGTGTAAGGCATATTATAACAAATAATTAATATCTTCGGAAAGAATCACGAACTTATTTATTCTAGTTTGATTTTCCTAAGACTAGGTACGCCTTGTTTTTAAATTCTAAAATAATGCATCAGATTTTTATTTTTTAATCATTTCACCCCAAGCAAGGCGGTACCGCCACTGATGCGCAGCGGGCTACATAAGAGCGTTAAAGCTTTAGGCAGGAGGAGAGTAAAGAGAAAGACGAACCAGCTACAGGGAGTGAAAGAAAAAGGCCAAGAGAAGAATGTGAACACAGGAGGGAAGACAGTTTCGAAGGTAGAGAGAAAAAATAGAACAAGATACACGGGGTGATGTAGAAAGGGCTGGAGTTAAGTGAATAAGAGATGGGAATTGACTTTGCATTTAAATTCCTGCAGGTAGTAGCCGTCAGGAAAACAAGTATACAGGCAGGAATTGCGAGAAAAGAAGCTGATGAAGTAGAATTGTTGCTTGCATTAATTTGATCTAACTGTAAAAAGGTGGGACTTTATTGCCAGTCTGGTTGAAAGAGTAAATTCTTGTGAAGGAGGAACCGGTGGCCTAATTTCATCAGAACAGAAGCCATGAAAATATTTATAGATGAGACAGAGGGAAACCACATTCCGCCGATGAGTAAGTGGCAGGAGTCGAGCTGCCAGGTCGGAACCAATCACATTACAGATTCTTCTTGGGAGACTGTCGAAAACACTGAGAGAAACAGGAGGGTCGCCTGACCATATATGACAACAGTATTCCATGCACGATCGGATGGTTGATTTGTATTCAATATGATTTGTTTCAATACACAGTCATGATTCATACAAGAAACCTAACATTTTCGAAGAAATTCTTTCGTTTCTTAAAATAAACAAAGTAAGAAATTATACTTTACTGACGTTCATCCCTAAAACAGTCATACATCCAAAGGCAAAGTCGGATTCAGTATATGAGAATAGGTAACGAAATCTAATAGAAATTCAATGTTTGGTTGAGAGAAAGTTGATTAAAAATATCTCCTAAAATTAAAAAAGACAATCTTAACTTGGTTTCGGACTTCAGTTGACAGCCACCAGATTTAACTCAGAGGTGTGTTAACTACCTATTCATAAAGTATAGTAGAAAAAAAATCACACATGTGGGAGGGGGAGTCACAGAGTCGAAGAAAACTACCGTTAATCAGGAGCTAAAACGCAGTATGTTAATATCTGGGAGAAGCCTTCCAAGCCAATAGTTTTGCAGTACCTTCCAGTGCCAGTTTCAAGAAAAGACAAAATAGATGAAAAGCCTTTTGAAGTGCTGACACATTTTTTTTAATATAACCACCGCTATGTGCAAGAAGACAAAATAGAAAATGAAAATGTGTAGTACAAATAAAATAAATAAATAGATACATTTCCAAAATTCAACTAGCAACAAAAGAAAAGATAAAAATATCAGGCAAGCTTACTAGCCTCCTAGATCTAAGGTGAGTGAAACTTCAAGACAAGATGGCGAGATCCATTTCTATTCCTTTTAGTTACAAGTAAAGTGGGCGATGTGGTGCAGTGAATGTGTGTTGTAGTGCAGTGGATATCGGTTCGGAGCGAAAAATCGGGGAACCGAATTCGAATTCCAGTTGAATCCATTGCCTTCACTTACGCGCAAATACCCTTGGGAAAGGTATTAATCCATCTCTTCCCTCCAGTTATGGGTTAAATAACAGGAGAGATCGGGTTCTATAGCCTTGGATGGCAAACAGTCTACCGCATAAAGCAATGCCAACCTACTACGGGATAATCTTCTGCCCAGTCAGTCCTGTCTCTTTCGAGACATGATCGCCCAAGCGTTTTTCACGTATGGCACTTAACTGACTGAAAGTGGGCGACTGAGAACTGACCATATCGAACGTGGTGGGGGGTCACAGAGTCGAAGAAAACTACCATTGAATTATAGGCTCCGGAAACAGGAAAAGTTAGTATAACCCCGCACTCATGCACAAGCACACCAGCACCAGCAATAGCACACGCAAACCAATAAAATCATATTGAATTGTAGGAGTTTTAGTTTATAAGATTGAACAGAAAGGATAAAGACACTGGTAAACTATTAAAATGATTATAATACAACAACTGGACGAATTATTTCCATGTTAGTGCTGGATTTTGTCTATAGGTTTATGGGCATACTAGGCCTCAATATCTATCGGGATGCCAGTCAATGCATGTAATAATTTTGACAGTCACAGGCCTTTCTTACACATGCTGTCATAATACATTATAGACCTTAAATAGACCTTCAGTAATTTTAAACACTGGTCATCACCCTCGGCTTTACTCAATTTGATTAATTCAACAATCTTTCATTTTTCTCTCTTCGTGAGTATGTCGGATTTAGAGGGGCTCCACAAGTGGATATCCTAGGGCCTCACAAGTGGAATAGCCTAGGACCTCTCTTCATCTAAATTTGGTTCTGGCTCTAGCAATTACAAATGAGCAAAGATTAATAACGTGTTACTATAAATAATGTGGCGGATTCTGTAAGTACAACATTGATGAAACAATGATTGGGTATTTGCCTTGGATCTAAAATCCATTTTTAAAACCAAATCAACTGATAAATTTTGAATTTCCGATCTTCTTTTATGTTTTAATTAAAAATAAATTATATTTGTCATTAAAAAGCAACTTGTCTTATAGAAAAAATTTAAAATTTAAAACTATTGAAAGAAAGTATGATCATACTCGAAGACTAACAGTTTTAAAATACTAGCGTACTTTTCCTACCCATGTTTATGGCTAGAAGCGAATCGAATTGTGAAAGGGTTATCATCGTCCTTATTTGACCTGAGATGTAGTGAATAAAATTTCCGCTGTAGGAAATATCATTCAGCTTTTGACACTGTAGAATAATTATTTAATAAAATTTATTAGGAAATACTGGAAGCTTTGTGATTAACAAGGAAATATTAAAACTGTATAAAGTTTCAACCTCTTATCCCAAAGTGCAAGTCACGCTTTTTGCGCAGACGTGTAACCCGCTTTTTAGTGCATAGTTTTGTTTCTGTTGCCATTAAAGTGTCTTTGACTTCCACTTTTATGAATATCATTTAGTTTTTTCAAAGATAATAATACTTCAAGTAAATTATCTTAGTCGAACACTAAAAATACTTTTCAAAAAATAATTTCCTAGGCAATTTAATGCTAAATAGAAAAGGGTCATGACACTTCCTCGAAATTTGAAATTCCTACTGTAAGAATTTTTTTTTATTATTCTCTTGCTTTCTCATAGTTTTATGACATTTTTATTAGAGGAATGATATTTGAGCCTTTAACAACCTGAGATGTACAATTTCATTCTAGATGATTTTGAGTTGGTTTCGCAATCCTAATGTAATAATTCTTCCTGATTTGATCATGTTGTCGCAAGTTTATAGATGGTTTGATCATGGTTTAAGGCTGTAATAGGTGTCTTCTTTTAGGAGGAGAGAAAGAAATATATTTATTCATGATAATATGTATCGGCATAAAGTGACATACTTCGGTGATAGGTAAAAGATGTCAGTGTGGTTGACAAGAACAAATTGCTGCAACAACTGTCATCGAATAATCTGCAGTTCGTATTAATAGGTATAGTTAGAAGAAGTATTTCGTACAAGGATGATAGGTTTTAAATTTCTAGAACAGTGCTTATCATCCATCTATCTATCTATCTATCTATCTATCTATCTATCTATCTATCTATCTATCTATCTATTGTTGTATATTATATTAGTGGTTAGCTAGGGAATTGAGAATGAAATATATTGGCTGCTTCGCTCGTAAAAAATAGCAAAAACTTGCTGGGGAATAATTCTTGTAGATTAGCTATGTATGGCATTTGTAAGAATCGAAAAAAATATTGATTTTTCATTATTTGTACAGATATAATGTCAAATCTATCCAAGTATTATTGAAATTTTATCTGTGCTTTGTTTTTTCATTTACAAATGTCAGCTATAGTTACGTCATTGATAACTTCGCTATTAATCCTGGAAGGAGTCACTGAAGCACCAATGTGCTGATCTGTCGACCATTCACCTTTTCCTGTCGTGTGCAGAAGGCTGGTTTGCCGCGAATTGTTTCTTGATGTGCTTATTATGTGACGTTTCTTGGGGTTTTTAACCTAGCGGAGCGTATTACACTCCAGGTTAGACCACTACCGATAACCTCCAACTAGGTGGCTCGCCATATTCACGAATACGTGGACTTTGTAGTTTACCTGAGGAACCCTTCCACCCTGTTTGGTGACCAGCAAAAAGGAGGTCCTTCGTCTAGTTGTTGTGATAATACCACCCCTTCACGTTAAGCCCTTCAGCTGAAACAGTTTACTTGGTTATGACAACTTTCAACCAACACGGGATAAATTTAGGATACGGCCGATCAGCAGTGATGCCCATTCACGAAGGTACAGAGTGCCAGATATCAAAGGTACTCGATCTATGCCCCCAGACACGTTCTCTCGAATTTCCTCTACATCGTGATATCTTCCTTTCAAGTAAAATTTGTTTTTTGAAAAAAAGAAAAGGTTGCAAATATCAATATAAAGACAAGGTAAACTCATCTTAGCAGACGCGTTTTATTCTCTCGTGTACTTTGTCTAGAGAAATATAAGGATTTTCTTCTGTGGTGAGTATTTATATAAATGTTAGTGATTTTTCAAAACTCTCATGTATAAGAGTACTCATGAATATTCATCTGGCGAACAGAAAAGTCAACCAAGTTCATGTCTAATAAACGAAAATATAAGTAAAATCATACTCACAGGCTACCGTTTTCGGTGACTAAAGGTTTCATGTAGAAACTGAGTGTTGATGCTGTTGTCTCACAATTCTCAGGCGGTAAGAGTGACGAAATACCCAGTTCCTCATTAAGGTGGCTTTCTCGTGGTTTGTGGCATGTAATACGAAACAAGTGCGTGAGTAGTGTTAGGTAAGAAAGGATTTGCTGCTGAATAAGTTGAAGTATACCTTTAAAGCATGCTCTCCCTGGAGACCTGGATCTATTATTCCTCAAGAAGCAGTTTGGTGATGGCTTTAACTCCATACCACCCCAAAATTCTTTATTATAAATATTTCCATATGCTTTCGGAAGGCTACAATTTTCAGTATCTTGATCAACATTCTGCATAACACATGTCTTCCATAATCGGCAGCTTTTCGCTCAGGCAAAGACAACATCTTTTCCACTTAATCATGGCGTTTGGTTTACCTTCCCCCTTCTTTTACTAGTAATACATTGATAACTCCTGGAGTGGACAAAAGAACCCGATTGTTTAGAGCAAGTAAAAATCGTAGCAAAGTTTTCGTAGGTGAGCCTACGGAAGGATCATTACCATCTCAATCGGCCGAGAAGAACGTTGGTTCCAAAATTCTGTCTGAGAGTAAACGCGACGTTTTTTGTAATTAACCATCTTTGCTCAGTTGTTGGGTCTTGCCTTTTCTTTTCCACTTTCCTTCTGTCGCTTCAATATAAAATTTTCAGCCGCATCCGTCGCGTATGATTTCTTTTATTAAACATTCCCCTCGAAGCGGACAGTTTTTTATTAGAACAGTTGCATTTTTTTTATTGATTTTGGTCAAATTAACGCTGCTATCTACTATATTAATTTTATGCCTGCCAATCATCTTGGACATGCTGAAAGGTAGCTTACTTGTAAATCGTTCTTATGGAACAACATACGGAAGAGCTTATCCCTGGCAAAGTGTTTATATAATAATTTTAGAAAAAATCGGTTGACATTCGTCCAACAATCGAATGGATGGTGGGTTAAAACATAAAATACTCCAGCTACGAATTTTTTATAATAATAATAATAATAATAATAATAATAATAATAATAATTTAGTTGATTATGTAGAAAATCAAAACAGAACCTAATAACCAACTGTTGCAGCCAAAGATAGAAAAAAGCCAAGGATAAATCTCTTGAACAGATGTAACAACGCTTGCAAAAAAAGCCTCTGTATAGCCAACATCCAAAACGGACTAATAGAGCTAATGATGATAGAATTAACACTCATCAATGCTTACAAGCATCTGGATTACTGGCTGAAATTCGATGCTTTATTCTTGCAGCAGAAGACCGATCTTTTCACTAAGATTTTTCACGCAAATATCATATGTAATAATGTAGATCTAACATGGATGTCTTGTAGCAAATATTAGGAAACCATAGATGATCTCATCTCTGGATGTTCTGCACTTGCCCAAATGAATATAAAAATCGTCACGATAGAATGGGGCAATATTTGCACTGGACAATTTTTCAGACACTTTGAAAGAGATATTAACAAACAATGGTATGAACATCGACCAGCACTGGTTACAAAAATAGAAGACATCGCCCTTCTATAAGATTGCACCATCTTTACAAACAGGAAAATTGAAGCAAATAGCTCGGACATAATTGTCAAAAGCCGAAAAGAAAAAAATTTGCTTACTAATTCGTATGACTTATCCAGTAGGCTGTAACATAGCAACCAGGGAATTTTAAAAAAACAATAAAGTATAAGGACCTGACAATAGAAATAGAAAAATGTGTAAATTTGAAAACAAAAATAAAGTAACTGTCATAGTAGATGCAATTGGAATGATAAAAAAGAAACACAACACATTGAAAATCTCAGCTTAAGAGAATTACAAAAATGTTCTTGATTAACATAGCTTCCATACTAAAAAGAACTTACTCAGTATAACCCTATGAGAATTAGAAAAACAAATCATGAAATGTAGCTATAGCAAAACGCTGCTACCTGCTTTAGGTCTTCCCGTGTCGAAATATGATGAAAAATGACATAATATTAATAATCATGCAAAAAAGCAATTTAAATTTTTTACCAACAAGAACAGTGAATGAATTTTCTTATGTAAAATGTGTGTGTGATTTTTGTTTTGTTTTTGTTTTTTTGTTTTTTGTCGAGATTGTTTTTTATATGATCATTGTAACATTACATGGAGCCATTTCTGAACTTAGGTCTCTGTTTGGGACCGGAAATATGTATAAAACAGAAATTATTATTATTATTATTATTAATAATAGTAGTAGTAGTAGTAGTAGTAGTAGTATCACTGCAGAAGCTGATTTTCATCCTATACGTACTTTTTACAAATGCCTTCTGGTAAAGAAGCTTTTGTTTCCTCAAAGAGTCTTTGAAAATTTTTTGAATTCTTTGATAATCGCACTTATTCTGATTTGTTAATATGTTTCAATATTGCAGGAATGTGACAAGCATTTTTCTGCACATACGCAATGTTGCTCTTGTTTTGTTTTGTGGAGGTATTTTGCGGGGGGGTATTTTTGTAACGTTGATATGTCTCATTACTTATGCTGAAGGACGCATCAAGGAAATTGATTTTCTTATAGCAGACCGTTAATTTTATCTTTAGCCCGTGGTCCCTAAAAAAGATCATGTAATTCTTTCCGCATTTTCTAACTTCCTTGAGGTTCTGATTGCTTGCTGCCATTGAACCGTCATCGCGGTAGAATCCGACATCACTCAAATCTGACAAGTGGCGAAGCCTCGATGACAGGAAGATTGCCACAGGCTCAATTTGATTACACAGAATCAAATGCTCCCACGACCACGTTAATGATATTATTATTTTTTTTAACACAAAATGCTTAATTGTGAAACAGGATCAGCCTCTTTAGATATCTCCCTGTCATCAATGCAACAGCATTCCCTGGTCAGTTCGACAGCACCCATTAATAATTTCTTGGATATAGACGGGTAAAATTGCTCAATATTGAACAAAAGGATGTTATGCTTGCTCTTCTTTTCATATTCTTAGCTTATTTAGTGTTACGCCATTGGTTTACTCTCAGCATTACGCTTATCTCAAATTATTGTTAGTGAGATTAACTTAAGTAACTTTTATAGTGGGTAATTTTTAAATGATTTTCATGGTCTTTTAAAGCTATAGAATTTTGCTATTTGAATATTTTTTAGTATTATATTGCTTATGTTTAATGATGTCGCTATTGTCCTGGCAACATTTTAATTTGATTCTCCCGATCTAGAAGAGTTGTTTTTTGGCACTTTCTTATCAATGACGTTTTTGTAATCATCCCTTTCGAATTCATAACAATTAGATGATTGGGACTTTGATGATGATCATCTGATGTTAGATTTTAAATTTTAGCAGCTGGTAAATTGTTTGCAGCAAATTCAACTGCCTCCCAGAGGTCACACTTGCTGTTGAATTGCCTTCCATTGGAAAAAAATCTCTCTTGAGGATGCTCCACAGGTTTTCAATGGGATTCACGTCACATCTATTTGAAGGCCAGTCCATAAGAGAATTTTCAACAAATCCCTTTACTTTTAACCAGGATTAAGTAAACTTTGCTGCATGACTTGGTGCATTGTCTTGCATGAAGATTATAGATCTACGCTCTGCTATAGACTGGTCATGAAACCATTCAAAGAAATATTGCTCTAGAAAATCACAGTAACTTTTGTAATTCATTTTAAATCCGTCTTTCACTTTAAATAAACCCACAAGCTCATTACCAATAATCCCAGCCCATATCATGATCCCATCGCCGCCTTGTTGGCGTTTAAAAAGTTTTTTTGATTCATGTAAAATGCACTTTACTGAAATCAGTTTTCATGTATTTTTTGTCCACTGCAATCTTCTTTCCTGATGTTTTTTGTTAAAATGGGTTTCTTTATTTATTTTTTTTTACATCAGCAAACTTCCTTAATTTTTTTACACCTTGCTTCTCTTGACACTATAGGAGTTCTAGCGACCTCAAATATGAACGCACGT
>JBBBDQ010028552.1:160000-235000 GCA_037127315.1 Ascarosepion bandense
TATATATATATATATATGTGTGTGTGTGTGTGTGTGGATATATATATATATATGTGTGTGTGTGTGTGTGTGATATATATATATATGTGTGTGTGTGTGTGTGTGTGTGTGTGTGATATATATATATATATATATATATGTGTGTGTGTGTGTGTGTGTGTGTGTGTGTGTGTGTGTGGAGATATATATATATATATATATATATATATATATATATATGCTGTGACACTTTCTCCCAACGAAAATGCTAAAGGGCGCCGGTAGTTTCTTCTTGAAAAATAGACGCTGAGTACATATTTTAATAAGTTTTCTTAAACGAACGTAGAAGTCATATGTAAAAATGACGCGACGTCTATTAAAACACGTGTATACACTTAAAATAACGTTTGAAGCAATATATATATAGGTATATGTGTGTATGTGTGCGCACGAGCGCGCATGCGCATGCGTCTATTGGCCGACTCAGACAAATTATTAATAAAAAGAAAAATACAACACTAAGTAATATCAACTATAAACACGGCAACAACGTCCAAACCGTGTTCGGAATATAGAATACACACATGACTCTACACAAACCCGTAGAGTTTACTTGCATTTTATACTGCAACTATGTCGACCTTTCCGTTTTTCTAGGAAAGAATGCTTAATCTGGTATAACCAGAAGTTTTGAATAAGCCTAAGACACTCAAATCCTTGACATCTTAGTGCTAACCTAGTGCATCTGGAAATCTTTAATACGGAATTAAGATTTATTCCTAACTCTTCAGTCAGTTAAATGCCAGACGTGATATACGCTTGGGCGATCATGTCTCGAAAGAAAGATGACTGAATGGGTAGAAGATTATCACGCAGTAGGTTGCCATTACTTTCTATGGTAGACTGGTGGCCAGCTAAGGCTATAGAACACAATCTAACCTGCTATTTAACTATTTAACCTCCATGGCTGGATTAATAAGTGACAGATTAATGCTTTTTCCAAGAGTATTTGCGCGTAAGTGAATGCAACGAATTCAACTAGAATTCGAACTCGGCTCTCCAATTCCTCGTTCCAAGCCGATATCCACTGCAACGCACATCCTTACAGTTCTTAGCTATCTTAATTAGGTATTTTAATCTTGTAATGCTTTCGCTATTCGACACATTCAGACAATATATACATTAAATCAAACAAATTCTGCCCATGTCGATTTTATTGCTATTTCGTTACACTACTTATGACGGGCCTGCGTCAGAACCGTTTGGACCGATCTGCTTACATTATATAATAGATACGACAAGCTTTTAACGAGATTTCTCATGTTGGGCTTTGTCATTTCAAACCTTAAATTTTTGAGTTCCAAATAGTCTTATAACCCTAACAATAGTCATATTGTGCATATACGCAAATGTTTCTGTACCCTTTAATATCTATGTATCTGACGCACTTAGTTTTCATATCTTCGCCACATTTTATGCACAAATACAATTTCAGTTCTATGACATTTTTTTCATGAAAAATTGTCTGATAACAGCAGACATAGAAGAACATGATTTCAGTTCTGTAATTTTTAAATCTTTTTCATTTACTTATTTTCGACGTATTTAATTCGATTTTTCAGAAGCATGGAAATTCCGCTGAAAATAAGCGCATCTGTGAGTGTGGGTGTGGTTTTTCTATCCGAATGACAAAGAGGGTGAGATAATTTTTTTATTGTTTTTGTTCATTTTCTCACTTATTAACTACCAAGGCAACATGAATCAAGATAAAATACCATTATCTCCGAATTTCTTTTTACTGCTCGTGAATTTATTTCTCCATGCAATCTCAATTTTTCCTTCACTTTAAAGATAAAGCAATTCCACAATCGCACCTGTAAATATATAAAATCACCTATTACTGACTCATATATGTATATATATATATATATATATATACATTTGATAAATGGAAAAAATATTTCATTGAAAATAGATTTTATAACGCATTTCTCGGATTCAGAACCGAGGCCCTCACCAACAAATTCGGAGATTCTTTTCTTATCAGAACGATCGCAATGAATTTTCCGATGTGCCGTAACGATGTACTAACCATTAGACTCATCCAACTGTTTTCGAATCCTCTGCGATGTCTTCAAATTGACACCAAAACTCACTGAAATGTTTCTATTGGATCTTTCGGCACGAATGCCAAACGAATGCCAAACAATACAGCATGCCGCTTACAAATAAACTGCAAGAAAACCGAGTGCATAGTCATCAGTAAAATATTCCAAATACAGGTCGAAGATACTAGAATCAAGAAGGTACAAAAATTTAAATACCTGGAAAGTGTTAGGACAGAAGTCAGAAAGTGTGACACTGCGATCCGAAGGCGAATTGGCATATTGAAGTAAGCATTCCAGAAGTTAAGTAAAATATCAAGAAACAGGACAATTTCGCTGGAAACAAGGAAGAGAGTACTGGATTACTATGTGTGGTCAGTTCTTCAATATGGCAGTGAATGCTGAACAATATCATCAAAGATGAAGGAAAAACTGGAAGCAACTGAAATGTTGTTCTACAGAAGGATGCTGCGAATATCATCGATCGAGCATGTGAGCAATGATGAGGTCCTAGAAATGATAAGGAAACTAATACTGAGCATCAGGAGAGACAGCTGAAGTTCCTGGGACATGCAATGAGGAAGGAGTGTTTGGAGAACCTGATACTAACAGGCCAAATACAGGGAAGAAGAGACAGGGGAAATCAACGGATAACATATTTCAAGGACCTAATCAGGTGGATGATGGAACGAGGGTTGTATGGTGTAACAGGAGAAGGTGTGCTAAGAGCCACCAGGGATAGAGAGACGTGGAAAGCCATGATCGCCTACCGAGCACTGCGTACAGTAAATTTAACTATTATGTGTAGTGTATTTGGGCATTAATCCTCATCTTATAAAAGGTTCCTTAAGGACGACAGGTAAGTCACTGCGGTTATGTTTTGATTTTTCTTGTTTCCAAATGTTTAGCATGTATTAATACTTTCAGTTATTCTTTTAACCCTTAGCAAGGATGATTCGTAATTTTAACTGAATATTCCATGATTTCAAAATAAAAAATGTTCCTATAACTCTACATACATACATAAAAAAGCCGATACATTCAGTTACAAATATAATAATAATATAAAACTTGATAATAGCTAAAAGTAAAACCGAAAGTGTATGCCAAATTTTTACGTAATTTATGAGCAGATTAAACGTAAATTACGTACACACGAATTAAATTAGGTAAAATATCAATCACGGTACCTTGTCAGTCGTCTCTAATCTGCCAAAAACAAAGTTTATATATATATATATATATATATATATATATATATATATATATATAAACTTTGCAAAGTCACGAGATGTTAAAATGAAGGGAATTCAACGGTTTGTTTAAAATTTTTATTACGTATGTTAGTCTGTTTTAATATAATTTCCATAAGTAAAGGTGAGATTGGGAAAAATCTGGGGCGCAAATTGATGTTTTTGTAGTAGTGGATGGCGACGCTCTCGATAACTTTTCTTCTGAATAAGTTGTTTATTCTTTTTATTAGTGTGGCATTTTTAAAATCGAAATTGTGGTTGTTTCTGTGAATCACTAATGCATTTGTTAGATTATTATTGGTGATGTCTCTTTTGTGTTCATATATACGTTTTTTTTTAGATTTCTACTTGTTTCTCCGAGGTACATGGAGGAACAGTCCAGGCATTTTATTATGTATAAACCTGCTTGTTCATCATTTTGATTTCAATGCATCTAATATTCAAAACAATCTATCTCATATAAAAAACACACATATAGTAACAACTACCTCGAAAATTATTATGGACATTATCAGATCTAAAAATAACCGAAATTTCTCTCTTTCTTTCACACACACACACACACACACACACACACACACACACACACACACACACATATATATATATATATATATATATATATATATATATATCCGAGTGAATAAGGAACGAAGAGACATTGTAGTTTTTTTGTAGGAACGAAGAAAAAAATTGTTTACACCGTCCAAAACATTAATTTAAAACAGTGCTCGATATATAATATATAGAGCTGTGAATATTTATCATAAATTATATTTTAGAACATGTACAAAATTTTATATATCCACTACAAATCGTACATTTGTTTCGACATTGAAACTACAATGTCTCTTTAGGTGGTGTGAACAAGAATGGAAAGCCTCTTTTCTTATATTTGGTGAGTTGCGTATGGGATGTTGGTGGAGGTTAGTGATAAGGGAATAAGTCTTGTGAATTGTCTGTTTGAATTTGAAAGAAAGTGGTGTGGGTAGTGAATATAGTTGATTAATGTCAGTTTTGTAGACAGATTTAACAATAACAGTTAGAATGTAAGTTTTTATTATCCTGCAACTAGACTGTATCCTTTGGATTTCTTAGAGGAGCAGAGTAGGGAAGTGTAACGGTTGGTTAGGGATGTGATTGGACTTAATGATTATTTTGTACAGAATTTTGTACAGTATTTAAGCAGAGTTTTATAATTTCTCTAATTTTGTATATTTAACCTTAATTTTGGATTTAGGAAATCGATTTTTTCTATTAAATTTTTAATTTTAATTAGATCAGATTTTGTGGTAAGATTTAATGTAAGAGGTAAAATTTAATGTTGAAAATTTAAGGTAAGTAGGTAATAGGTGCGTAATAGGTAGAATTTTATGTAGGAGTAAAGATTAAATGTTTGTATTTAAGGTTATAGGTGAATAGGTAATAGGTATGTTTGTATTTAAGCTGTTCTTGCTTGTTTGAGGATTTTCCATTTAACTTTAGGTGTTTTGTTTTCGTTTTTTAACTTCCAAAAGTATTTGGAGAGAGACGTCATGTTTTGTTTTTCTTTGTTATTGAAAGATAAGAGGTGATTGTAAGATCGCTTTTTAAATACGTTCATGGCATTTCCGATATATATTTTTTCATCTTTAGGATTCTGCATGGATGAAATCGAACACATATATATCAGTGGTTTTGTTATACATTTATTGGTCATGGGGCATTGGTTTGGGTTTCTACAGTTACAGAGGTTTTTATTACGGAGAAGACTGGTATTAGTGTGATATATATATATATATATATATATATATATATATATATATATATATGCATGTGTGTGTGTTTGTGTGTGTGTGTGTGTGTGTGTGTGTGTGTGTGTGTGTGTGTGAATCACAGGAGGACTTACATACAAAGAAAATCTAGATAGTGCTTTTAAACACATATTTTCTCGATTTTTCAATTCGGCGGACGCGTATATATATATATATATATATATATATATATATATATAAACAACACTTGCTGCGTATTTTTGGAAGTTAAAGTAGCCGAAAAAAAGTAAAATGAAAAATTCTGAAAAAAACAAGAATCTGTAAGTCGTTCTACGACATCTATCCTCTGTGTCTGAATGAAAATCTCAGATTTTAAGATTCCCTAAATATAGAGAACTACTGAATCGCAGAGATGAATTGACCGTTTTATGTAAACATCGAAAATATTTTTCTTTAAAATTTAATTTATTACATTGTTATACTATAACTTATGCCCCAGTGTTACTTAAAAATTAAAAATTAATTTACTAAAATAAATGATTAACAAAATACTTATTTGGTTTTCTTATATACTTTAGTATACCAGAGTTATTTAACTCTAATTTTAACCTAAACAAACTAACCTAAATCTAATTTTTAAAAATGCTTAAAGCCAGGCTCCGGTTAAAAATTATTGTTTACCCATTTAAATAATCTATGATCCCACTATTTATCTTACCCAGACAAAATCAAAAAGTGACATGCCTTGACTCAAGTCCAGTCTGCTTTCTTTCTCGACCCAGATCTTCAACTTCATAGTTCAACCTATTTCTCATTTTTGATCGAATAATATTGACACAGCAACAAGCATATTCTCCAACTACACCAACTTCATTTTCTAAATAGTTATGAATTCGTATTATATTTTCTAAATAAATCATTTTCATCATTTATTTGTAAATATCAACTAAAGAAGAAGAGTATTATTCTGTTACATAAAAATTTTGTTCTGGGAGATAAGGCTTTTATAAACTATTGTAATAACACAATTACAATATATATATATATATATATATATATATATATATATATATATATGGAGGTGCATCACTTAGACACCAACGAATGAAAATGAATGATAATTGAAGAAAGCCTACCTATACGAAGTGAATCATCAAGTTTTATCGTCTTGAAATGCTATATCTAAATTACTATAAATAGTTTAGATATGCCAAGTAATTGGTTGAGACAAAGATTTACAGAAAGTTTCAGCTATATAATTGCAAAATAACGCTATCTGTCTTAGCGAACAGGAGCCGGTATATCTTTTACACTGGATAACACGTGATTCTAATCTGACTTTTCATCTTAATATTGTTTTATTGGTTTAGAAATGTACTGAATCAAGCATGTAAGTGATTAATCTAATTGACTGAACCTAAAATATAATCTCTTCCACAAAATTACAGTGTAGTGAAGAATTATAACACCACCTGTACATTCAATTTATGAAGACTGAATTTGATGATTTAGAATTAAGCATTTTTATAAATATGCTATGTAAAGATTATTTACACCGTTCTGACTGTTTTCCTTATCTTCATTGCATTGTTTACGACGTTTCGGCCTTTATACGCTTCTGCCTTCTTTAGGTGCTAGAAATTTTGTTATTTGTTCCTCGAAGACACATGCCCCACTAGACATATGCATTTTTAGTTCCTGTGACTTGACCTCACCTAAAACAAACTGAGTTATGTAACATTTCGTTTTCCATTGTAAACTTTCGTAACGATTTGGTTACCTGCTAACTCAAATCAAAACAAGATTTTTCACTAAAATTTCTAACGTGTTAAACGGGATTAAATATTTTTTTAAATAAATAAGAATACTTTGATCTTTCCTCTTAATAATAATACAAACATTATGATGGAAAAGTTCGTTTGTATTAAGTTTGAGGCCTTTTTTATTCATACCATTTTTTTTGCGATTTAGTGAAAGTACCTAATTTAACCTTTATAAATTTCAAATTGATCTGGTGAATATTCACCATACTGTAAATAGCATAGACCTTCAATTAATCCTGAGTGTTTTAAATGAGATGAAATAACGATTTAAATTTAACGATTAGATTTTGAATGTAAAATTAGTAATTTCCACTTGCAGCTAAAAAATAAAAGCATAAACTGTAAAAAGTTTTTTATGTTTTGCGGACACTACAGTAAATACCATTAAAAGAGATTGGCGCCAGGGAATTGTTTTACGAATCGATCAATATCGATTAAGTCGAAACTCAATATAACACGTTCAGCCGTCAGAAATCCTAATAAAAAATAAAACTGAAATGAATCCAAAGTCTTTGTAATCATTCTTTTTGCTCATATGTAAATAAAACTCTAAAGAAAATAAAACAAATATAAATTACGATTCTATTAGAGATGAATTCGAATTACTGACAATGATTGAGAATTTTTAAAAAATGTTTTCTGACTTTGCTTTCTCAAGTTAAAATAGATTCCACGATGATTCGATTCTTTTTGTTTGTTTCTTTTCATTTTTTTTTTTTTTGCGTGATTCTCACTTGGCCAAAATCAATTCGGCCGCTGTAAATGCTAACACAGAATGTCGTCAATATAAAACAAACAGTGATAAACAGATGCTATGAGGTTTGGTCAAAATGTAAAAGACAGACAGAAAAAAGAAGGAAAGAGTCAAAGAGGAATATGCAGGGATTTGATGTAACTTGGCAACCAACCTGAAGGGACTTTATAATGAACACATAATCACGCCAAAGGGTTGCTTAATCGGTAGTTAAGAAGCAATTACATGGACTTATATTCAAAATCACCGAGTCAGTAAATTCTTCACACCTCGTGCTGAATTTTATTTTTCCAAAATATCCAAAAGCTTCTACAACAAAAACCTGGCCACTGGGGATTTCTGACTTTTGTCAAATGTAAAACTCTTACTAGACGATAGTAACATGTACTTGACGAGGTAGTTGTTGGTGATCTCGAAAAAAAGGTGACCTGTCGGTAAACTTTCAAACTAGGACAGTTGGAATATGGTAATAAATTTGCAATTTTTGTTAATATTAAATAGATGTAAATTTATGCGCAGCTCACACACAAACATACACAGAGATAATATTGTTATAACTATAATTATTGTTTAACCGTTATTTTAGTGGATATGCATATATTAGTCGATGCTCCGTTTATTTATTAAGCAGTATATTTTCTTTTCTTTTCGTCTACCAGAATACGTTTCCAATAAAGTAGCGTTTAATAATAAAATGCGTCATATTAATAAATAAAAATAATCCATTTGTAGGACACTATATATATATATATATATATATATATATATATATATATATATATATATTAATGCAGGTTTCATTGAATAATATAGACAAGTTTTGTCCATTAATTTTGTGTAGGATCCGTTCGTACCTTCTGATATACTTGATAGACATTGATATCGTTGAAAGACAACAAAAAATCACAGTAATTGTTGATTTTTTTATGGGGTCTAAGCTTTCGGAGCCGAAAGCTTAGACCCCATAAAAATCAACAATTACTGTGATTTTTTGTTGTCTTTCAACGATATCACCATCAAGTATATCAGACGGTACGAACGGATCCTACACAAAAGTAATAGACAAAACTTGTCTATATTATTCAATGAAACCTGCATTAATGAAAACATGCTGCCAATATATATATGTATATATATATATATGGTGTTCGAAAAAAGTATTCACCTTTAAAATGATAGTAAATGCAGTATTTAAATCAATACTTAAAATTAAGAAATATTGTTGTTTATTGACTGGCAAAAATTGCCGGATTATATTAATTATTAAATGAAAGTAAATACATATTTATAAATATTGAAACTAACGAGGAAGTATATTTTCGAAAGACACACACACACACACACACACACACACACACACATATATATATATATATATATATATATATATATATCAACAGGGCAGTTTGCAAATAGCATTGGCGAGTGAGAACATCGAATTCGCATGAATCTGCTCAACTAAAGAGACCAACCCTTTGTACTTAACAACCCTCCATCTTCACCCTGATATCAAGCACTTTACGATAAAGGAAAAATTTGCTTAATACAAACACACTTGTAAAATTATGGCCTGGTAACTAATAACAACAGGGTGAAACTCAAAGAGCCAAAGAAATGGATTAGCTTATAATAATAAAATATTGCTAATAACACAAACATTGAACAATATGTAAAATACCGTGCAATATGCATTGTAAAATTGCTATACTCAAATTTTACTGTATCCGCAATTTGCAGTTTTGCAATTTTCTTGCAACTTGGAAGAAAGTGATCGCAAAGTGGCACATGAAAAGGACAGAACATTTCCTAGAATAAATACCTATTCATTATCTTTTTTCTTGTATTGAAGAATAGGAGAAGCAAGTATTTGAAAAAGAGTTCGGATTTCTCATTGGCATAACATCACTGCATAAAATATGCTATTGTAGTAGCCTAGATGTATGTAAATATAAGAAGAATCAGGTGAACAAAATTTACAAATAATCCTTCACCAACTACTTTTTCAACCAGCAAATGGTTTTGCGTTTGCATAGACTTTAGTTCCTGCATTTTGTTCACATTTTCACATCACCTGTGCCCGGTTTTCTGCGATGCTGAAATAACAATTAGTGTACTGAACGCATGCTTAGTACATAGAATTTCCCATTAAATGGTAGTATCTGGCTTAGCCGTTTCAAATTCTTATAAATAATGCAAAAGTGTTTGAAAATATACATATATAAACAGATTAAAATGCTAGGTGAGCTTAATTTATCTCAGAATTATATTGGAATAATCCAGAATTTCTTCTGGGTAGATAATTGGCTGTATAGAAAAGGAATTCAGTCAATATACAAAAATAGAAAGTGGCGTAATACAAAGATGTTTTCTCGCTGGACTGAACTTTGAAAGTTAAGCAATCCAGACACATTTAAAAAATCCTATCAGGATTTATTATTGGTAGATAAAATATTAACGACATCAGATATGTTTTTTTTAAATCAAGTTCACTCCAAGAAAGGCAGTAAATCCACTATGACAACATGAGTTATACTTGGTGTGTAAGAATTAGAAATAGAAATATTACTTAGGGGTGAGAAAAAAGAATGGTAATCGGGAAGACAGGAGATAGCGATTAACACATGCAGCTGAAACAGTGTTGATGGTAAACATAGAAAAAATCTACAAGAAATTCTACAGAAGATAGTAAAGGAAAGCAAGAGGTAAGTATTAAACATCAATTGTAAGAAGACAGAATGCTTGTGTCACAAAAAAATTCCAACAGGCGGATTACAAATTAGAGACACCAAATTTAAACGAGTACAAAAATTCAAATAACTATGTCTACTTGTTCTTCTATGTGCCTTGTCTATTCAGGACGTAGGCAATCATGGCTTTCCACGTTTCTCTATCTTTGGTGGCTCTTAGCACGCTTTCCCCTTTTACAGCACGTAACCCCTGTTCTGGTATCCACCTGCTCAGGCCCTTCAAATATGTTATCCGCTGCTTTCCCCTGTCTCCTTTTCCCTCTATCTGGCCTGTTAGTATCAGGTTCTCCAAGTCCTCTTTCCTCATTGCATGTTCCAGAAACCTTAGCTGTCTCTTCATAATGCTCATTATTAATTTCCTTTTCGTTTCCATCCTTTCCAAAACCTCATCATTGATCGATCAATGATATCCGCAACTTCCTTCTGTAGAACCACATTTCAGTTGCTTCAAGTTTTTCCTTCATCTTTGATTATATTGTCCAGCATTCACTGCCATATTAAAAAAAAAACTGACATCATATTGCAGTCCAGTGCTCTTTACTTTGTTTCTAGCGAAATCTTCCTGTCTCATGAGGCGACTTAAAAACGGATGGAAAACGGAAGCGCATTTGAATGGCGAAAGATGTCTTCCAAAAGCTAATCAATTTATTAACAAAAAAGTAAATTTTATTAGAAACAAAGGAAGAACTACTGCACTCTTCAGTAATATCGGTTCTTCTATATCAGCGTAAATGCTAAATTATCACAGATGAGACTGGAAGCAACAAAGATGTGATTCTTCAAAAGGGGACTAGGGAAACCATGAACTGAACACGTCAGCATCAACAAAGTTTTAGATAAAATAGAAAAAAATTTGGTCAATATTTGTCAAATGAGGTAGTATTCGCACTATTTTGACTGTTATCTTCGTCTTTGTTGATATTTGTACGACGTTTCAGATGCTAGGAATTTCAAACCGAACACTTTATTACAATAACTGAAGTATATCATTCTCATTTCTTGTGTGAGGCCTCTTTTTGGTCGTCATGAGTTATCTCGCTCTAACCGGACTTGTTACTTGTTCACTACTGCTCTAGCCTGGTATTAAAATCAAAACTCTTTGGGTCAATTCACTGGAACTAACCAACGTCTATATCCACTAGGCTATTTGCTTTGGTTCGAAATTCCTAGCACCTAAAGAAGGCCGGAACGTACAACGGCCAAAACTTTGTACAAATGGAAACAAAGATGAGGACAATAGTTCGAATTATGTAAATAGTGTAAAAACAATGTTGTTGTGTTGTCTTCTAGTATTTAACGTAATAACATTTATTTTTGTGATGACTAACGACTGATTTGGGCACCTCGAGGTGGTGTAATGGTTAGCAAGCTTGTCTCGCTAGCATTATTGCAATTAAGTAGTGAGTTCGATCCTCACTGGGTGCCCCATACTTTCGGCCTTGTGCCACATCTAAGCTGCGCTTAGTAAATTACACTAACGACTGATTTATTTGTAGACGTTTAACTTAATGCAAAATAATGTAAGACACGTTCGCATATCTCGCTACAATAAGTGCATAAGCGTACAAACTATATATATATATATTTATATTTCTATAAGCACATATTCTGTGTATTTAGACAGCAATTATTTTTTAAGTTAATACTATAAAAACAACAGACATTTTGCGTCGATTAGTTTTAATGATCGACTTTTCGAATTTACGAATAATTCTTCTTAGATAAATGGGAAATTAATTCAAAAATTGTCAGGGCTTATTTTTTTAATCTGCTGACAAGTGAGTACATCATAATAAGGCGCTAACAAAACTTTGAAGTGGGCATGATTCTGCTCAGTCAAGAAACAAACTTTTTATTATTCATTAAACCAGCCGAACATTCATACATATAGCACTGGTATTCACAAGCGCTCAATCAGCACTGACCAGGCTTGACGTTGCTTAACTTCGGTGATCATACGAGAAAAGTTGTTTCAAGATGATATGGCCGTAAGTGTTATAAGTTTTGCAAAATCACACATACAAGGCAGACTACTAAACACTAATTTGACATTCCAACAGCCTTCATTGGTGGTTGTTCTTTCTTCTGTATGTGGGTCTCAAAGTGATCTCAAACTGGAGGGGAAATAAGGGGAAGAAAAAAGAAACAAACGAAATACCTGAACAAAAAGTCAAGTATTCGTGAGAAAAAAAAAACCCAAGACGAAAACCTTAACAATAAAGAGCTCAATACGAAAGCAGAGTGCACAAAGCACACAACGCGAAAGTAGAGCAAACAAAATCGAAAATCCAATTTTGGCCAATTTTCCCGGACGAGCTGTTAAGAGAAACCGTGGTAGGTTATTGGCTCACTTAGATTTTATATATATATATATATATATATATATATATAGTACCGGCCATAATTATTAAGCCACTCCAGTTTTTTTTAAAAAATTATGTATTTCATGTTATTTTTAGTTTTATTGCCAAGTGGATAATTGTAAATGAAAATAGAATGGTTCTTTTGTTACTACTGCACAATAACATGTGCATAAAATGAACTGTTCCGGTGTTCAGTTTTTGTGCTCCCTTCCACATGCTAGTTTCTTCTTATTGACTGGCTGAAGCAAAGATTTCCTGACTGCCTTGTAAAATTTTGCAAAGTATTAATAACAAAAGAACCATTCTTTTTTCATTGAGAATTATTCAATTGGTAATAAATGCTAAAAATAGTATGAAATACATCATATTTTTAAAACTGGGGTGGACTAATAATTATGGCCAGTAGTATATATATATATATATATATATATATATATATATATATATATATATATATATATATATTCTAAACATATACTGTTAAATATAACAATGAAAGTCTCTTATGTTTAAACATGAGCCATTCTAAACATCGCATATTGTCTTTAATTTCAGGTGAAAATAAAGACAAAAATTGTCCAACATTTGGATATTTTTTATCATGCTGGTTCTAATTTTTCGGTTAACATGAGCCATTTTCAGAGAGGTTACAGAGTGTAAACATAAAGACGTCCACCATCAAAGATTTTATCTTGAGTTGACATAAACATTGTTATGCCACGATAACAGTCCCCGAATAGCAGACACAGTTTGTCAAATTTGTAATGCAGTTCCATGACGTTACACCGCGTAAGAGACCAAAATCTTATGTCTAAAAGCAATCTAATGTGTTGTAACCAGATTGAAATGTGATCTTATTATTTCTGGGTTGTTTTGATTTAATGTGGATAACGGCCAATATCTGAATATATATATATATATATATATATATATATATATATATATATATATATATATATATAAGAGGTTTCAGCGAAAAGAGTATAGGGACTTGTGTAATAAAATAAAACTACTGCATATATTAATTCAGCATTTAATTTCCTTTAAAGTAGAACTCTTCTTAAGCTACACACTTTTCTTTCGTAGTTTCCATCTATGGAGCATTCTTGGAAATCCTTTTCTTATGTTCTTTTCAAGTGGGATTCGATTTTTGGAAAGTGAAAGTTGTAAGCAGCTAGATCGGTGGAATATGGTGGACGTTGAACCTGTGGAATGTTGCGTTTTGACAAAAATTGATGCACAAGCCACGATCACTGATGGAAACTCGGTGGTGTAGTGAGACGACCACACTCTACAAACTTCCTTTTTAATCTCTTCTATAAAAAAAACTGAACTTAGAGAGAACTTTATAACTTGCTGCTAAAAAAATTCAATTATCGTCAAGTGGCTTCACTCTGCGTAGTTTTACTCTGTTACCAATATTTTTATTAGACCTTATATATACTCTGACAAAAAATATCTGTACTGCTGTTATTAAAAAACAATAACTACAGCACATATCAATTCGGCATTTAATCTCTTTCGGAGTAGTCTGTTTCTGAAACCACATACTTTATCCGACGTCGTTTACATTGAAACTTTGAGCACTTTTTTAACAATAGCGAGAATCTGCCTTGCCGCATTCCCTTGAATTACATTTTTTGAAATCCTCTTTTTTTAAGTGAGATTTGAGTTTTTGAAAGAGGAAAATGACCCAAGGGATAATATCTAGAACATATAGTGGTTTTCAAATCTGCGGAATGTTGTCTTCGATTAAAACTGCATTTCAAACTGCGCTAAATAGACAGATGCGTTGTCTTGGTGGATTTGCCACTCGCCGGACGTTTGCTTACTGTCTGACTAGGTGGACCATACTTATGAGGAACAATACCGTTGTAACGAAAGATAACTGATTATATTGATTTTACATTGCTTCGATTAGTTCGTGCTTTCTTCATTCTAGGTAAGCTTGGGTCTTTCACTATGAATACTGGTCCTTTGGTTTGAGGTCATGGCCATAAACACATAATACAATTTGTCACCTTTTATGATCGTTTTCAAAAATCTTTTGTGGTATGGTAAGATGGCCACAATCTACATACGTTCCTACCAAGTCCTGCTTTAAACAAATGATGTGAGCGGGAACGTTATATATTCAAAGTTTCAAATCAGTCTGTGGCAAGAGGCATCACTTCATACTTAACTCTGTTAACTTAGCAACAGCCCCGATACATTGTGATCCAATATTATATATATATATATATATATATATATATATATATATATATATATATCAATTAAAACTCCCAAAATTAACAGACAAACGTACGTTCAAAATATTCTTTAAATCGTAAGAAATAGTAATAACTTAAAAAGACTTTCGTAAACTTATCATACGAACTCGCCCTTAATAATAAAATACAATTACTCGAGGTTTACAAAGAAATCAACAGCAAAGTATATAATATCTGTTTAAAATAAAACATGATAAGAAATAATAATAAGAAATACCAAAGTATATAATATAGGAGATATATAAATACTTACTACACTACGCCTACCCATCTCGTCCCGAAAAGTGTTTTTTAATGAATTCAAACATGAAACAAACATTGACTATAATGTTTTTAAAATACATTAATGATAACCAAATAAAACCATACTTACATATATTAAAGGACACCATCATAACAAACTCTTTCTCATAAACGAAACGTCGCAAACCTCTTATTGCTCTATTGTTATTATTATAGAAAGTGATTAGACGAACTACATTCCACAGTTACAGCAGTTTTTAACATCTAACCACTATTTTTAAGCCTCTTGCAGCTCTATAGCTATTTTCATAGAAAGCGTTCAGACAATCCACATTCCGATGTTCCAACAGTTCTTAACTTCTAACCACAAACATTGCAAGCTTCTTGTTGCTCTATCGTTATTTCTATGGAAAGTGTGTAGACAAACTAGACTCTTTAGTTCCAGATTTTCCTACCTTCTTACTACAAATATTGCAAGCCATTGCCGCTCTATTGCTATTTCCATGAAAGTGTTCAAACGAACTATATTCCTCAGTTATGCCAATTCTTAACGTCTAACTACAAACATTTCAAGCCTTTTGCTGCTCCATCGCTTTTTTTCCATGGAAAGTTTTCCGACTAACTACATTCCTGAGATTCATCAGTTCTCACCTTCTAAGTACAAACATTTCAAGCTTGTGCTGCTCTGTTGCAATTTGAATGGAAAGTGTTCAGTCGAACTAAATTTCTTAGTTGAACCATTTCTTACCTTCTGACTAAAAATGTTGTAAGCATCTTACTTCTCTATTTCCATGGAAAATTTTCAAACAAACTGCATTCTTTACTGTTGCCCATTCTTACCTTCTAACCTCATTCATTACAATCTTCTTGCTACTCTGTTGCTATTTCAATGGAAAATTTTCAAACAAAGTACATTTTGCAAGCTTGCAGCTCTGTCACTTTTTCTATGGAAAGTGTTCATACGAACTCCTTTCTTTAGTTTCAGCAGTTCTTACCTTCTAACTAAAATATTGAAAAACTTCTAAGAACTCTATCGCTATTTCCATGAAATGCTTTTAGGCAAAATACATTCCTTAGATCTGACAGTTCTTACCTCATAACCACAATCATTGAAATCTGTTTGTTAGTTTATCGCTATTTCTATAGAATGTGTTCAGTTGAACTACATCCCTTACTTTCACCAGTATTTACATTCTAACTAAATACATAACAAACTTCATACTGCTTTATTGCTATTTCCATGGAAATTATTCAAACGAACTGCATTTCATAGGTCTTCCAATTCTTACCTTCAAACCACAAACATTGTAATCTTCTTGTTGTTCTATAGCTATTTCCATGGAAAGTGATCAGATTCTTAGTTACACCAGTTCTTAACTTCTATGTAAAAATATTACAAACTTTTTATTTCTCCATAGCTATTTTCTTTGAACGTGTTAAGAAGATCTACATACTTTAGTTGCCGCAGTTTTAAAATTTTAACCACAAACATTGCTAGCTTCTTGCTGCTCTATGGCTTTTTTTATATAAAATGTTCACTTGAACTAAATTCCTTAGTACCACCAGTTTTTACCGTTTAACCACAAACACTTCAAGCCTGTTGCAGCTCTATCGCTGTTTCCATGAAAAGAGTTGAGACGAACTTCACTCCTTAGTGATACCAGTTCTTACCTTCTAACTCCAAACATTGCAAGCTTGTTGCTGAATCTATCGCAATTTCCATGAAAATATTCACTAACAACATTCCTTAGTTTTAGTAATTCTTACCTTCTAAATAAAAATATTGCAAATCTCATACTGTTCTATCGCTATATCCATGGAAAGTGTTCAGAGGAACTGCATTTCTTAGTTCTACCAGTTCTTACCTTCTAACCACAAATATTGTAAGTTTCTTATCATTGTATTGCTATTTCCATGGGAAGTTTTCTGACGAAATTCTGTAGTTCCATCAGTTCTTACATTCAAAACTAACATCTACATACTATGCACATTGTAGCGAACTACTTCGATTCATTCATATGGAGTTGATGTGATGTAAGCTTCCGTCGGGTGGCAGTTTCTTTCCACGAACCTGTGCTTTCTGGAAACGACTTTCCAGTTGATGTTTCACGATCACTAAAATCTTAACCTGTTCAGATTTAACTCTTATATTTCTACTATATCATTACTAACTTACCTTTGACCTTGATCATGTTAGAAATAACTGTAAAAAAAACAACAAAATCTTTAATATATTTTATCAAATCTAAAGGAAATTCTACATATAAATATAAAGATATCATAATGCAATGCCTTTAATTCTTTTTCAACAAACTTCCTACCTCATATTTACAAATTATAATACACCTATCAATATTTTTTTAAAATCGTATCGCCCCAAGCAAGGCATTATACTGCCACTGTTGTGCAGGGGGTTACATAGGAGGAAACTCATGAGAATGAGTGACAGATTACAGTGGGTGTCAGAAAGCGGGTAGGAAAGGGATGAGAATACTGCAGAAATGAAAGAAGAGCATGAGAGAGAGGATGCAAGTTAGTGAGATAGGAGAGGACTATTGACTTTACATTTAAATTCTTGGAAATTGTAGCTGTGGGAGAAGCAAGTAAATGAAAGGGAAATCCACAGGCGGGAAGTGCGAGAAAAGAAGCTGCTGGAGTATAATTTGCATTTACATCTTATTAGATTCACAGTAAAAGGGTGGGACCTAGATTCTCCTTTGGATTTTGTCAAGGACACCTAGGTGGATAGCAGGAGCACCCGACCAGATATAGCAGCAGTATTCAATGCACGGCGGATGGTAGATTTATATATATATGCAGGATTGTTTCAAACGGGAAAAACTTCCTGGCCCTATACAGAGAACCAACTTTCTTAGCCACGGATTTAGCTATGGATTCTATATAGTCATTCCACTTGTGGTCTGTTGTGAGAGTAAACCCGAGGACCTGCAGTGTTTTACTTTTAGGGAGACTAGCCTGATCCATGCTAGTGGGAGTAGGAGCGATTGTTTGTGATAGTTAATAGATAGCAGCTTCGTTTTAGAAACATAAAATTCACAAGCCATTTCTTACCCCAGTCCACGACGGATTTGAGGTCCTTTTCGAGCTCGGCGACGAAGTTTGCTCTGTCGGCCTCGGTAGAAATTAATGCCATGAAAAAGTTCCTTTATACTGACAAATAGCTGACTGCTGCTATTGTAAAAAATGCATGACAACATATAATTCCAAATATATGTAATTACCGACAGTCACTGACAATTATCAAGGTTCTTTATATAAAACAGTTCAAGACAAACAAGCTTATTATCAAGGAAACATGGCCCAGTGGATATAGATATTGGTTAGTTCCAATGACTTAACCCAAAGAGTTGTGAGTTCAATACCAGGTTAGAGCATTGGGGAACAGATAATTTTGAGAGTTAAGTTAAAGAAAATAACTCATGGCTACTAGAAGTAGCACATGAAATGAGAATTATATATCACTGTCATCCTAATAAAGGTTTCAGTTCGAGATTCCTAGCATCTGAAGCGGGCCGGAGCGTACAAGGGCAGAACCGTCATAAGCATGGCATCAAATAAGAGGACAATAGTGTGAATAATAACGGTAATAATTTCGTGGTTTTTAAAAAGACACCGCGACATGGAGTCACGGCTGTGTTCCCTCGTGCAACATAGATTGCTACTACTTCTACATAATAAAACTTAAAACCTAAACAGCAACTACAAATCCCTTGAAAATTGCTAATAAAAAGCTGTTAAGACAGCAATTATTTCTAAAATTATCTAAACTCACTAAAATGGTAAGTGTAAAAACGTTATACAAATTTATTAAAACTAATTTATATTCTGTCATATTCAAGCAAACATGTATATCCTGGCGGAAAATATTTGGGGCCAACTACATGAAATGGTTACACATCTTTTTTTTATTAAAAAGGTAAGATTTTACCAGTAGTATTTGAAGTGAAGATTTTCATCTAAAATAAATTAAAAATGCATGTATATGTGTGTGTGTGTGTGTGTGTGTGTGTGTGTGTGTGTGTGTGTGTGTGTGTTATATTATGTATATGCCGTGGTTATACCAAAACGAAAGGATGGCTACTAAATGAAAGGTTCGAAATAATGCCTGGATGTAGACACTCCCTTACTTTGAGTTTCTGATTATGAAATTGTAAAAGCGTTCACTGCTAATCCATCAGTCAAAACAAATTGCTTAAGTTCGAAACCATGGTAGCGTAAACGGCTGATTTTCCCTATATATATATATATATATATATATATATATAGGAAAAATTATTAAAAAGATGTGAGTTTAAAAATGTATTTTTTTACAGTATTTGTTTATTTCTATTATAATCTATGATAATAATAATAATAATAATAATAATAATAATAATAGCACTAACCAGTCAACTTAATAAGACAGAATGTGGTTGTAAAATAGGCCAAAAGAAAATAAGCCATCTATTTTACATGGATGACTTAAAGTTATATGCTAAGAATGATAATGAGCTGGAACGTCTTCTGCAAACTGTAAAATGCTTCAGCGAAGACATTGGAACGAAATTTAATTTGAATAAATGTGCTAAAGCTACAGTTTTACGTGGATCAATACAAGAAACATCCTCAATTAGCCTAGACCCTGCTGTAACAATAAAAGAATTGAAACCAGAAGAAGCTTATAAATACCTAGGTGTAAATGAGAGCGAAAACATTCACCATAAAAAAATGAAAGAAATAGTGCGTAAAGAGTACTATAGAAGGCTACGAATGATATTAAAAACTGAATTAAATTCACAGAACAGAGTTATGGCCATTAATAGCCTTGCAATCCCAGTTGTCCAATATAGCTTCAACATCTTAAACTGGACTCTAAACGACATCAGACGAATGGATGCTAAAACAAGAAAGCTTCTTTCTAAGCATAAGATGCATCATCCAAAGGCTGATGTAGACCGTCTATACATACCCCGTAAAGAAGGTGGAAGGGGTCTTATTCAGCTGGAATTGTCATACAAGACAACAACTATTGGCTTACTAACATACATAGAAACAACAAAGGATTGGATGATACAATTAGTAAGGCAACATGAAGAAAGAAAGAAAAAATATTCAATAATAAAAGAAGGCAGTAAATACAAACAAGATTTACAGTTAGTAGATTCTGTAGAAAAGCAAAACAGAAGCCAAGAACCAACTATTGCGGCAAAAAATATGAAAATGAAAGCCAAAGATAAAGCTCTTGAAAAGATGAAACAGCGCTGGCAAGACAAACCTCTGCATGGCCAATATCCAGTACGTGCCAATAAATCCAATGTTGACAAAGTTAATACTCATCGATGGTTACGTGCATCTGGATTAAAGTCTGAAACTGAAGGATTTATACTTGCAGCACAAGACCAAAGTCTTTTCACGAGAAACTTTCAGGCAAATATTATGCATAATAATATGGATTCAAAATGCAGGTTTTGTGATAAACACCAAGAAACAATAGACCACCTAATCTCAGGCTGTTCTGTGCTTGCCCCAAACGAATATAAAAATCGCCACGATAGAGTTGGGCAATATTTACATTGGACAATGTGCAAACATTATGGAAAAGCTGTAAACAAACACTGGTATGAACATCATCCAGCACCGGTTACAGAAATAGAAGATGTAACCATTCTATGGGATTACACCATCTACACAGACAGAAAAATTGAAGCAAACAGGCCAGACATTATTGTTAAAAACCAGAAGGAGAAAACTTGTCTATTAATTGATATGGCTTGTCCAGCGGATTGTAACATAGCAATCAAGGAATTTGAAAAACTGTCAAAATATAAAGACCTGGAAATTGAAATAGAAAAAATGTGGAAATTGAAAACAAGCGTTGTGCCAGTGATAGTAGGTGCACTTGGAATGATAAAAAATGGAACAAAACAACACATTGAAAGAATCCCTGGAAACCCCAGCTTAAGAGACATACAAAAAATTGTCTTATTAAGTACAGCCCACACACTAAGGAAAACTTTATCTATGTAATGCTGAGGATGATAGGGAAGATAGAAAAACATGAAATGGAGCCATAACAACACGCCACTACCTGCCTTAGGTCTCCCCGCAGACTTGGTTGGTAGTGAGACCAAAGCAGAAATCGAAATATGATGAAAAATGACATAATAATAATAATAACGCGATTGGGATTACAACGAGAATGACGTGCTTTTCTGAGGCTCCTGAAAACGTAACGTTTTTTTTTTTTTTTTACGTAAACATTAATTTCTCATTTCACTATATTAAACTATATTAAACATAAACATTAATTTTTCCCTTCGTATATAATTTTAGTTGTATGTTTCTTCTTTTAATGATCCTTAAATAGATTTATTAACTAGTTTTCTAAAGCAAGACAACGATAAAAATATGACGAAAAGCGTTAAAGTCTGTTCGATCGACGATATTCTTTCTTGGAAAAAATATGTAATAATTTTTCTTAGAAAAAATTCTTTCTTAGAAAGAATATGTAATAATTTATTTATATTTGTTCGTTCATTTTATATATTTGTTTATTTTTCGATAATCTTATTCTCGTTGGATTTAATGAAAGAATAACACAGAATACAGTAGGCCAACAAATTATTTTTAAATTTTACGGTAGTAAACTCAAAGATATGTCCACATTTTCTTTCCTATTAAAAAAATTTTTGAGATTTTTTTTTTTTAAACGTAAACATTAATTTTGAATTTCACTATTTTAAACATAAACATTAATTTTTTCTTCGTATATAATTCAAATTGTATGTTTCTTCTTTTAATGATCCTTTAAATAGATTTATTAACTAGTTTTCTAAAGCAAGACAACGGAAAAAAAAAATACGACGAAAAACACAAAAAAAAAATGTTCGATCTAGGATATTCTTTTTTAGAAAGAATATGTAATAATTTATTATATTTGTTCGTTCATTTTATATATTTATTTATTTTTCGATAATTTTATTCTCGCTGGATTTAATGAAAGAATAACACAGAATACAGTGGGCGAACAAATTATTATTATTTTTAAATGTTACGGTAGTAAACTCAAAGGTATATCCACTTTTTCTCTCATATTAAATTTTGATTTTTTTTTTTTGCAAGGACAAAGGTTAATAGTAGCAATAATTGTGTTTTTTTTTGTTTATTTTTTTAAAAAAATACTCTCTAAAGTGCAGTGATGTTTTTTTTTTTTTTTTTTTTTTTTTTCTCCGATGAACGGCCGTTACATCCAAGTTTGTTTTCTTTCGACCAGCGTCTCTCTCTTTGAATTTTTCTTTTTCTCAATATGAAATTCTGTTTTAATATAAACAGGATTTTTTCTTTAGATATTAGGGAATTTTTTTTTTTTTTATGAAATTCTGCTTTATTTTAATTTATCTGTTTGTTCTTTAAATTAACCTAAATAAAATCATCCGTATTATATTTCCTTTAGCTGTCGATATTTCGTAAAAATTTTTTTTTAACTATTATAATTTTCTTAAAAACAAAACAAAACAAGAAAATAAATTAAATCCGATGAAAAACAATTTATATGGTATTATTTTATAGAAAGTGTACGTATTTATTGATAAATTTATTTTTATTTATTTATTGATTTAATTTACTTATTTAATTTATCTTATTATGATAATCCTATTTTTGACCAACGACTTTGTTGAAAAAATGAAAGATAAAGTGGACGAACAAATTATTACATTTTTTTTTTTCAACAAACGTCTGTCTATTTGAATTTTTCCTTTTCTCAATATGAAATTTTGTTTTAATATAAACATGATTTTTTTTTCTTAAGATATTATAAAATTTTTTTTTTTTTTTTTTTAAACAAACTACTCTAGTAATATTGATGTTTTGTTTTCGTTGAGCCGTCTTTCTCCTTGAATTCCAATCGCGTCTATGTCAGATGTTGCTTGGCAGCCCATTTAGGAGAAGGAAAACTCCGAACAACAACCCGCAACTCAAGGTGTTAATCGTGCCGAGGAGTGAATGGCTACTGCGTTATGAGGTCACAAACGATTCCTTACAGGCTTCGGGACCCTGTTTGTAAAAGACCGTTACCCAACGTGCCGGGCAACTTTGGGTGGACTTTTGGACCCGTGCGTCACCCGTGGGAAAAACATGAAAAACACAAATAGAAATAAAAAGTCCAGTATGGCTCTTCCAGTGGATAAACAGGGAGCCCGTCCTTCAGGAGGGAACCTACCTGAGGTCGAAAAATCTGCCATAGGAACAAACTCCTACACAAAGAATGAATCTTCAGGTCCCCACAACCAGGATAATCCTAATGATGGTCCTGAAAATTCACCAGCTAGATCTACAACCGTATATTTAAAGAAAGAAAAAATAAAAAGGTCTCGTGAGGAGTACAAAGTCGTTATGACTGCATTTCATGAAGCGTTACTCAAACCTCAAAAAAACATGACTCGCCAAACATATGACATTTGGCGTGAAAAAGTTGGTCAAGCAAATAGAAAGTATATTGACGAAAATAAATTGGCCAATGTACGTAGGTACATTATTCGTAATAACCGACTGTCAGAGGCTGAGATTCACGAAATTAAAAGAATTGTAACAAGAAGAGTCGAATCAACAAAATATGAAAAGGAACCGGAACCAGAAATAAAAAGTAATAACATCAAACAAATCACAGGTCATAATGTAGAAACAGTGAAACACGCAAATCACTGCGAAGATAATGATGTAAGTCTAAAAGTGCTGGAAAGGTGCGATCTGAGTCTGAGTCAGTTAAAAGACAAAAATAAAATGAGTTCAGAACACATCGAAGATAATTATTTGACGGAAAATAAGAACAATATACAGGAAGCCAAGATAGAAATAAAAAACCAGCTAAGTCAAATACAAAGTATTACAATGGAGGAACGTGAACAGCTCCCAAAATTCCAACCAACAAAACAAAACCTCCGAACTATTAAATTGTACAATGCAGCACTGAAATCAATACTGGATGAAGACCCGAATACAAATCTTAACGAAGTAATATATGCATCAGCAACAGCAGCAACAAGAAAATTAAACATCAAAATAAAAACAAGGCAGTCACGCAGACGTGAAGATCCACCTTGGAAAAGAAAAATCGAAAAAGAAATCGAACAACTAAGAAGTGAACTGTCAGTACTGGATGAACTGAGTAGAGGAATAAATGTAAGAACTAGGAAAAGAAGAAGAGCCGAAAAAAAATATAACATCAGGAATGAAAATGACGTCTTATCAAATAAAGAAAAAATAAAGCAAAAAATCCAACTGAAGGCTCAAAGAATAAGACGCTATGAAAAAAGAGCAAGATTTTACAGACAAAACAAGATTTTTCAGACTGATACAAAGAGATTTTACAGGGAAATAGGTAAAAAAAGAATTGAAGTGACAGTACCCCCCAGAATGGAAGAAGTCACACAGTTCTGGGAAAAGATATGGGCTTGCCCTAAAGAACCTAGCAAGGAAGTACATTGGATTACGCAGGAGATAGAACGAATGAAAAATAAACCCGAACAGACATGGTCTGGAATTACAGAAGATGATGTTAAATTTGCACTAAAAAAAGCGCACAATTGGAAAACTCCAGGTATAGATAAAATTCCTAACTTTTGGCTATATTATTTAAATGCAGCACATAAAAAAATAGCCAAAGAACTCCAAGAAATGGTTGACGATCCCACTAAAATTCCTGCATGGATGACAAAAGGAATTACATTTCTTCTACCCAAGAATGGTGACACAAACAACCCGAAAAACTACAGACCAATTACATGTCTTCCGACAACATATAAACTACTAACATCTATTTTAACAAAACAAACATATTTATTCTTAGAAAGAAATGACATGATACCGCTTGAACAAAAAGGGTGCAAACGTGGCTGTTATGGTTGTAAAGACCAATTGCTAATTAACAAAATGATCCTGGAAAACTGCTACAAGACAAAGAAAAATCTTAGTACTGCCTGGATAGACTACCGAAAAGCATTCGATAGTGTGCCACATTACTGGATTTTAAAGACTTTAAATATATACAAGATATCGCCCATCATCATCAATTTCATCAAACAGTGCATGTCTATATGGAAAACAACCCTTTACCTCAATCATATAAATGGAACCTATAAGTCTGATGAAATAAACATCAAAAGAGGTATATTTCAAGGTGATTCTTTATCTCCCTTACTATTCTGCATATCATTAATAGCACTAACCAGTCAACTTAATAAGACAGAATGTGGTAATAAAATAGGCCAAAAGAAAATAAGCCATCTATTTTACATGGATGACTTAAAGTTATATGCTAAGAATGATAATGTGCTGGAACGTCTTCTGCAAACTGTAAAATGCTTCAGCGAAGACATTGGAATGAAATTTAATTTGAATAAATGTGCTAAAGCTACAGTTTTACGTGGATCAATACAAGAAACATCCTCAATTAGCCTAGACCCTGCTGTAACAATAAAAGAATTGAAACCAGAAGAAGCTTATAAATACCTAGGTGTAAATGAGAGCGAAAACATTCACCATAAAAAAATGAAAGAAATAGTGCGTAAAGAGTACTATAGAAGGCTACGAATGATATTAAAAACTGAATTAAATTCACAGAACAGAGTTATGGCCATTAATAGCCTTGCAATCCCAGTTGTCCAATATAGCTTCAACATCTTAAACTGGACTCTAAACGACATCAGACGAATGGATGCTAAAACAAGAAAGCTTCTTTCTAAGCATAAGATGCATCATCCAAAGGCTGATGTAGACCGTCTATACATACCCCGTAAAGAAGGTGGAAGGGGTCTTATTCAGCTGGAATTGTCATACAAGACAACAACTATTGGCTTACTAACATACATAGAAACAACAAAGGATTGGATGATACAATTAGTAAGGCAACATGAAGAAAGAAAGAAAAAATATTCAATAATAAAAGAAGGCAGTAAATACAAACAAGATTTACAGTTAGTAGATTCTGTAGAAAAGCAAAACAGAAGCCAAGAACCAACTATTGCGGCAAAAAATATGAAAATGAAAGCCAAAGATAAAGCTCTTGAAAAGATGAAACAGCGCTGGCAAGACAAACCTCTGCATGGCCAATATCCAGTACGTGCCAATAAATCCAATGTTGACAAAGTTAATACTCATCGATGGTTACGTGCATCTGGATTAAAGTCTGAAACTGAAGGATTTATACTTGCAGCACAAGACCAAAGTCTTTTCACGAGAAACTTTCAGGCAAATATTATGCATAATAATATGGATCCAAAATGCAGGTTTTGTGATAAACACCAAGAAACAATAGACCACCTAATCTCAGGCTGTTCTGTGCTTGCCCCAAACGAATATAAAAATCGCCACGATAGAGTTGGGCAATATTTACATTGGACAATGTGCAAACATTATGGAAAAGCTGTAAACAAACACTGGTATGAACATCATCCAGCACCGGTTACAGAAATAGAAGATGTAACCATTCTATGGGATTACACCATCTACACAGACAGAAAAATTGAAGCAAACAGGCCAGACATTATTGTTAAAAACCAGAAGGTCTAATTTTATTATGACCAAAAACTAAGTAATTAAAAAAATATACATATTTATATAAACCCATGTGTTTTTCCTGTCCTCCCATGATTCTTTTGGTCTGGATAAATCTAGTCCATTTATTCTTGTGAAGAATTTGGTCTGATGATCTGTCTGTAAGAGCTCCGCGAAATAAGCTATTACCGATGGATTTATAAAAGTATCCAATTTATTTTCATTTCAATATATATATATTGCATACGGTTATTTCTAACACGCCCTCCTCTCATATTTAGTGGATTTGGTCTTGTGTCCATAAGTCGTGTGTGTCACTGATATCTGGTGAATTCTGGATTTTTACTCTCGGCTCAGTGATCATCCTTCGGTTCAACAATGGTCCTGACTTTCCTGAAGTACACTGAGTTCAAAGTTATCATCTGAACTGAATCCAATATATATTATTAAGTTAATTCCAAAATTCTATTATTTTTATAAACAATATATAGGTAAACATATGCCAAGTTTACATAAATTTCAAAAAGGTAGACTTAGGTACGGCAAATAGATGATTTTTTCTTTTTTTCTGTTATTTATTTGTTGCAAAATTTGCCCTGTGGTGCTATAGATTTATTTATTGCATGATTTGCAATGTGGTAGTGTAAATATCAGCTCGGAATGAGTCTTCGGAAAGCCGATTTCGAATTCCAGTTGAATTCGTTGCATTCATTTACCCGCAAATACGATTGGTAAAAGTATTAATCTATCCCTTCTCCCACCTGCTATGGTTAGGATAGCAGGACAGATTGGGTTCTATATCCTTAGTTGGCAACTACTCAACAGTAAAAAGTAATGGAAACTACTAAAGAAAAATATTCTACATTCCCAGTAATGTCTCGAAAAAGACATGATCGGCCAAAGAGTGTATCACATATGACTGACTAGACTGACGTCTATATCTAATTAATTCACCGTTGAGGTGGTTAGACCTAACCGTAAATTCTATGCTAAGACTTTCTTTTTTTGCACTTCTCGCTGGCGAAACTCCCTTCCAGCCCTATGCTTGACAGCTATCTTTAATTTGCAAAACATTGAATGCAATGTCAATCGTTTTCTACTGTCCTCGGGATTACTCTTTCCTCTTTCCTCTTCTCGCTCATTACTAATGTTTCCTTTCTTAATTTTTCACAGACTGTAACCTTTTGTATCTTAGTGACTTTACTGCCTTGTACAGGGTGATAACGATTAAAACACTCTGGATAAAAATATGCTTTAGAATATCTAAAATTCTTCCTAATAATTTCAAATGTGGCCTGTACAGAGCAGACAACAAATTATAGGGTTCAACTGCAAAAATGAATATTCTTTAATCATTTTGCTCAATATTAAGAGGCAGGTCGAGTTTTTCTAAATAATGTACAAATCTTGGAATTAGAATCTAATTTAAGGCTGTACAATGCGCACAAGACATATCTGTAGACGTGCATACTTCCCATTTATCGCGATAATTATATAAGAATGCAATAATAACCAGTTTATTATATGGGATAAAAGACAGGCTTGAGAGGTATATTCTAGTTCTGCTTATTTTATACTCTTCTTCTTCTCTTCTTCTTCTTTATGCATTGTCCCCTCAGGACGTAAGCAATCATGGCTTTCTTTCCACGTCTCCCTATCCCTGGTGGCTCTTAGCACGCTTTCTTCTGTTACACCACGCAATCCCCGTTCTGTCATCCACCTGCTCAGGCCCTTCAAATATGTTATCCACTGCTTTCCTTCTGTCTCTTTTCCCCTCTTTCTGACCTGTTAGTATCAGGTTTTCCAAGCCCTCTTTCCTCATTGCATGTCCCAAGAACTTTAGTTGTCTCTTCCTTATGCTCAGTATTAATTTCCTTTTCGTTTCCATTCTTTCTAAAACCTCATCATTGCTCACATGCTCGATCCATGATATCCTCAGCATTCTTCAATTGTTTTAAGATTTCCTTCATCATTGATCAAATTTTCCAGCATTCACTGTCATATTAAAGAACTGACTGCATTCACTGTCATATTAAAGAGTACTCCATAGCAATGCAGTACTCTTTTTTTTATTTCTATCAAAATTTTCCTGTCTCTTAATACTCTACTCAACTTCTGGAACGCGCCTTTCGCTATGCCAATTCGCCTTCGGATCTCTTTGTTGCACATTCCGTCTTCCTAGATATTTAAGTTTTTGTACCTGCTTGATTTTAGTATCCCCCACCTGTATTTGGCATTTTTACCCTGTAACCGACCCTGCTGGTGTCCACACCTTTAATTTTTCAATATCCCAATCCCTTACGCAAGTGGTAGACTTCCCTACGCGTTTCTCCAATAGCCCTAACGGAAGGGACTCGCTACTAGACCTCTGCTTCACTTCCACCCCAAATTCTTGCTCTTGGACTCACGGAAATTCTGACCACGCCGTAGTTTCTGTCAACATCTCGTACCACTCCACCCCTATCCAAGAAACCCAGACCAACAGAATATCCTACTGCTATCAAAGAGCAAACTGGGATTCGTTCCGTGACTTCTTCTGCGACGTCCCTTGGAACAATGTTTTTAGTCTTCCCATCGAAGACTGTGCATCAGAGGTCTTCTCCTGGGTTAAGGCTGGCATCGACGCTTTCATCCCTGCCAGGAAATTTCAGCTTAAATCCCATTCATCTCCCTGGTTCTCGCCCGCTTGCTCGGCCGCCATTGCTCGCCGGAATCACTTCTTCCAGATTTATCGTAGCCACGCGTCGGACCAAACAGGCGCCTTTTCGCCTTAGCTCGTAATAAGTGTAAAAGATACTTAACGAAGCTAAGATGCTGTTTGCTGCCAGAATGAAGCAGCGCATAGCATCCTCTAAGTTCGGTACCAAAGACTACTGGCACTTCTGTAAAAGCGTGCTTAACAAGAGTAAGTCCTCAATACACGCACTAATCAACGAGTTTGAGGTCCTCACCGCCTCAGCGAACAAGGCTGAATACTTTGCCCGTAGATTCTCGACCAATTCAAGTCTGGATTCGTCTGGAATCCATACACCCAATTTCCCATCTAGAAACCGAGGCCCAATTGAATGACGTCCACATCACGCCCTCGCTGATTTTTAGCATAGTCTCAAAACTGGACCCTCACAAAGCGAGTGGTGGGGATGGAATCCCAATCATAGTCTTGAAGAATTGTGCCCCTGAACTCTCCTCTATCCTTTCTAAGCTCTACAACCTCTGCCTATTTTCCTTCTACTTTACTGCCTGTTGGAAGTCTTCTTCTGTGGTTCCAATATTCAAGACCACTGGTGAACCCTCGGATCCTGCAAATTACCGCCCCATCAGCCTTCTTCCGATCTTCGACAAAGTGTTCGAAGCCATTATCAATGCCGAGGTCTTTCAGCATCTCACAGCCCACGGGCTCCTCTCGGACAAACAGTATGGCTTCCGCTTCACCAGGTCTACTGCTGATATGATAATGACCATCACCGAGTATATATACCAGGCTCTCGACAAGAATGGTGAAGCCCGAATCGTCGCCTTGGATATCTCTAAAGCATTCGACAGAGTATGGCATGCGGCCTTCTACGGAAACTGCAAAGCTATGGCATAACTGGACTTAATCCAGTCATTTCTCTCTAACCGCACACTGAAGGTGGTATTAAACGGACATGCCTCCCAAAACTACCCTACAAACGCGGGTGCCGCCAAGGCTCTATCCTAGGACATACGTTCTTTCTAATCTACATTAATGATCTCCCCGATGCCATAAGGTCACAAGTAGGCATGTACGCCGATGATACCACAGTTTACTCTCGCCTCGATCAAACATCTGGTGTTGATGACAAGGCGAACCTCGCTGTCGAGCTTGAAAAGGACCTCCAATCCGTGGTGGATTGGGGTAAGAAATGGCTCATAAAATTCAATTCTTCCAAAACGAAGCTGCTGTCAATTAACCACCACAGACAACCGCACCTCCCTCCCATTAGTATGGAACAGGCTTGCCTCCCAGAGAGTAAAACTCCACGCCTGCTTGGCCTGACACTCTCAGCGGACCTCAAGTGGAATGACTACATCGAATCCATTGCTAAATCCGCAGCTATGAAAGTCGGCTCTCTGTGCAGGGCCCGGAAATTTTTCCGTCTGAAACTATCCTGCACTTATATAAATCTACCATACGCCCGTGTATTGAGTACTGCTGCCACATCTGGTCGGGTGCCCCTTCTATTCTCCTCGGGGTTCTTGACAAAATACAGCGAAGAATCTGTAATGTGATTGATACCGACTTGGCTGACCGTCTGCAGTATCTCTCTCACCGGCGTGACGTGGCTTCCCTATGCCTCTTCTATAAATACTTTCATGGCTTCTGCTCTGACGAACTTAAATCACTGGTGCCCCCTAGATGTGAATTTGCACGAGATACTTGATTGGCCACTAGGTCCCACCCTTTTACAGTGAAACCGATGAAATGTAACCGCAATTTCTACTCCAACAGCTTCTTTCCTCGCACTTCCCGCCTGTGGAATTCCTTACCGCATGCTTGCTTCCCCGGCGGCTACAACCTCCAGGAGTTTAAATGTAGGGTCAATAGACACCTCCTAACACACTACCTCACACCCACTCTCTCCAACTCTCTCCCTATGTACATCCTAAGTCGTTTATCACCTCCTTCTGACATTTCCTATACCCAATCCCTCTATGTAACCCCCTGCGCTATAGTGGCAGTGGAATGCCTTGCTTGGGGTGACACGATTAAAAAATAATATATATATATATATATATATATATATATATATATATATATGTGTGTGTGTGTGTGTGTGTGTGTGTGTATAACGGAAATTAACGAAGAGTGACGAAACTTGGTTATAAAGGACCGACAATTTGAAATGATTTGTTTCAACATTATTTTTGATAATACTCGTATTTAAGAAGATATTCTGTTTATAAACAAACTGTATTATATATCTATTTTTACCGGCTTGAAATAATATATATATATATATATATGTGTGTGTGTGTGTGTGTGTGTGTGTGTGTGTGTCAATTAATAAATATAGATATTGGTATAACCTCAAGTATACATTAATATTATTTAGGTGTTAATAAAATAGTGCCTCATGTAGTATAAAAAGAGTTATTAATTATATATTGATGAATATACATATTACGGTTACACGGTTCGAAGTTTCATGCACTACGCAATCATCAGATGCATATTACACATTTACAATATGTATCTGACGATTGGGCAGTGGATGAAAATCTGAGATGTGCTACTGACGTAGGATAAACGTTTATATATATATATATATACATGTACATACATATATATATATATATATATATAATTTATTTGTTTGAAAATTATTTGAACGTTAATTCTATTCCATTAATCTTTATAATTTTCGTAATATATATATATATATATATATATATATATATATATTAATCGTTTCAACAAAAGTAAGGCGATAATTCTACTAAAATGCGATGGCGTACTAGGTGTGAAAGAGAATAAGAAATCTTTAGGCTGAACCAGAAACCAAATCCTAAGCAAGAAACAAGGGATAAACCACTACTCCTGTTCAAAAAATGTAGAAGGAAAGTAAACTGGACAATAGTCAAACCTATATAAATTTATATATTAATTTTTCTCCAACGCTTTTAATTCTGCATCGTCACGTTTGTCTTTCTTATATTACACGCAAAAATGTCCTTGTATATCTAACGCCAGTTTTTCTTTCAACTCTTCGTTTGTTCTGTTGCGAAAGTTATTTTTTGCAGAACGTTCCTTTTGGTGTGTGTTTTCCATTCTGCTGCTTGTATCTTTTTCGCCAATTCCTATTGTCCAGCCTCAGTTAATTTATTTCTTTACGTCGTTAGATGTGTTTTATTTATTTTTCCTGTAGCAAAGTGAGTCGTCATCCCGTGTTGTTCGACTTGTCCCTTAATCATCATGTAACTCTTTGAAGTGTCGATAGTTGTCTTTCCAATCAGATTCCCCAAGCAGAGTTTTCTATTTATTTCGATCATAGCTTACTTTTGGCTGATATTTTTTTAGTCACTATTTATCGTGTAGCATAAATGAATTTATTCATTAAGAAACCTAAGAAAATGATAGAAATAGGAAAAAAGAAAATCAAGAAGAAACTAAAAAATAAAAAAATCTGTCAAGAAAAATAAACTTGATGAATAAAAAAAGAAAGAAAATTAAAATGAAAGAGATTACTTAGAAAACTGAGAGAAAGATAAATGAAAAAGAAGAAAGTGAAGGAAAAACAAATCAGAATGAAAAGAAAACTCTTAGAAAAGGGAAAATGAATGAAAAGGCAAAGAAGAAAAATGACAGAAGGAAAAGAAAAATAAAACAAAAAGACGAATGACTTTCACCATCACTAAGAAACATTTTAGGAAGGAAAATAAGTAGCAAGCCAAGAAAAAAATAGAAGAAAATAAAAAGGGTGACGAAAGAAAACAAAAAAGTAGAAAGAGTAGAAAAAGATATGCATGAGAAAATGAAAACGGAAATAAAAGAACAAGCAGAAAAAGAAGAGTGAAGGAAGAGAATGAAAGTGCAAAAAAAAAAATTAAGAAGAAGGAACAGAAAATAAAGGGAAGAACAAGTTAATATAGAAACAAAAAAGTTAAAAGAATAAGATGAAGAAGAAGAGGGGGATGAAAACACAGAAAAAACTGACAAAGAAATAGAAAATGAAGAAGAAAACAAAAAATCAAACCAAGAAGAGTATAAGTAGGACAAAAGCACAGAAAAAGAAATGAAGAAAAAAGTGAAGAGAAAAACAAAGAAAAATAAAATAAAAAAAAGAAGCGAAGTAGAATGTAAAGCAAACAGGAAAAAGAAACTTAGAAAAAAATATTTTCTAGTTCATCCTTCTCATTTTCTTTTCTTATATATAAGATTGGTTTCGTCAATAAAGTCTTCATTGGTCTGCAGAAGTTTCATATCTGAACGAAGCATGTCAGTACTCATCTTTCCATTTTCTCATTCATTTGTTCGATATATATTTCGATATTAATAGTTAACATTTTTCATCAAATGTATTACAAAAATGAAAGAAAGCCCTGAGTGAGAAATGAGTGACATAGGAAGAAAGAATGAGTAAATGAAAAAAAAGCCCTCATATTAAAAATCTCCCTAAAAGTGATTAAATTATCTTGAAATACTATTCTGCTCCGTGAAATACTTTTAGTTTGCAAATTCTGCCGATTTTTAATGAATAAAGGAATGAAATATCGGTAAAAAAGAAAAATTGTCTCACGAGTTTAAGTTGTATTACCCAAAAGTCGAGCCGCCATGTTTCTTTATCATGTTACAAAAGTATTCAGATTCCTTTGTTGCCAACGCCTGGCTTGGGATTTCGTTTGGCAAGGTTGTTTTTTTTTTCTCATACGAAAGAGAGATAATACAGGATCTAATAGTTGGTTTAATACACGAAAAGACAAGAAAAGCTGATATTATTTTTATAGTAATTTAACCGATACGAAATATGAATGTTAGGTAATCGCAGGAAGAAACTTATATGTTATCCGATCATAATTTGGAAAATGGAATCAAATAAAACAAGTCGTCGTCAACTTACGGCCAATGTGATTTACAACCTATGCGACTTACGACTATTTGACATTACGATCACGATTGCGAATTGATGTGGACGGGCGTCTGACCACGACTACTCTAGCGTCTGACAGCGTTAGTGCTTCCAAATTTAATGCACGATAATTCCTGCTCTAGCTCCCGGCAAATGGCAAATGTAAAGATTATATTTTGCAAAAAGCAAAAGTTTTGTTAGTTTTTCAAAATTGAAATATGTAAAAGATGTTGATTTTGAATTTTTTAATTTAGCTATTTTTTAATCAAAATATTTTTTATTTAAAAAATACACTTTAATCAAAATATAGTTATATATTTAAAATATATTTTATTTAAAATATATAATACATAGAATATTATAAATATTACTTACATTATAAAAAGAATAAACATTAGAAACATCATTTACTCACTTGTTTTTATTTGCCATTAAATAACATCGCTTATCTTCCATGATTTCCCAAGACATTTCAGTTCACCTGATGAACATTTATGAGAATTTTTTAAATTAAAAAGAATTAAAAAACTAACATTTTTCTTATGTTTATAAAAACTTATTGCAAAAAATATTTACATTACTCTTGATAAAGTCCAACAGAAGATAAAATGCATCAGCTAAAATGAGTTTTACATTTTTATTTATTCATATATATATATATATATATTTGTGTGTATATATATATATATATATATATATATATATTAAAGAGTTATAGATCAAATTTAAATTAGACCAATAAACAGTTGTGTTAGTGCCGTAATTGAATGTCCCATAATCTTTATCGCCTACGTGAACTGACTATATTAGTAGCCATATATAGGGAGCACAGGAGATATCTGTGTCTTCTTTCGGCAACGAGGCTTTCTTACAGACCGAGCAATCGGTCTTGAGCAAGCACTTGTTCAACTCTCTGCGTCCGAGCAGAGAGGGACCCAAGCGGGGCTTCGACGAAGGGTAGAGTCCCACTTGGGTTCATAAAACAAGAGGCTGACCCAGCCTTAAGCTGCGTCTACGGGATATTTTTGGCTGAGCCTAAGTGCTCAGAATCCTACATAAATAGACCTTGTGCCCCACCTGCCTTAGTGGGAAGGCGGCAAATACCCTTACTTCGGTCTTCAGCAAGCACTTGTTCACCTCTCTACTCGGACGCAGATAGGTACCCAAACGGAGCTCCGGCAAAGACTAGAGTCTCGCTTGTGTTCATAAAACACACTCTAACATTCTCAAATATATAGAGTGGAAAGAAACTATTGTTAATATTACCACATTTGTATCTGCAAATAGGTAAAAAATAATTTCTAATTTCTGCTTTTATTTTCGTTATAAGTGTAGCCGAGAATTGCACAAGAACGTCTACTGCATGAGCTTGTTCAGTTAGCATTCTGTTTCGTACTTCGGTAAATACAAAAACCATAAGAAATTGTAATTTCAAGCTGGCAGATATTAGCAGAAGTAGCCCTTCTTCAGCATCCAGATTGGAAGAAAATGTGTAAAAGCTATAATTCTAACACTTTACTGCAATAAAAATATGTTTATGAAAATAAACAAATAATTAATAAAGTTATTAAGGATTTTAAATAGGGAGTTTTTTTACGCATTTTGTGTATAAAAACACTGTACCCGGATTCACAACTATTTCCACCCAATAGGCCCCCATGATAATTTGAAACATAACCGTTAACCCCTACCAAAATAACTCTTACAACAATCAACAATACAACAGACTACCCACAATGCATCATTGATTTTTATATAAATATCAGTCAGTTAAATGCTATACGTGATAAATTCTTGGGTCATCATGTCTCTTTTTCTTGAAGATCCGTGATTGACTAGACTAAAGATTTTTCTGTACTAGGTTGCCATTTTTTTCCTCGGTAGACTGGTTGCCAACTAAGGTTATAGAATCCATACTATCCTGGAATTCAAACCCATAGCTCGGAGGAGAACAGATGGATTCATACTTTTCCCAAGGGTATTTGTGCGTAAGTGAATGCAACGAATTTAACTGAAATTCGAACTCGGCTTTCCGATTTTACAATCTGAGCCGATATCTGTTAGTGAATTCGGTTGTCTGAGTTCGCATTTCATTTCGCCAAAACGCACATAAATATAAATAGTCGAGCAAAAAGGCAATACATATGGACTGACGATTATCAATAACTAGCTGCATTCGGCCACGCGTTACTGTGGCTCAGTTTGGTTAAATGGAAAAAAAAAGAATAAATATATTTACTAAACCAAGGAAATAAATGGGATATCAATAATAATTCGTTGAAAACAAAATGAATAATTATATATATATATATTTTTTTTTATTTAAGGGAAAGGATTTCTGTTGTTTACGCCCGCCAGAATAGAAATAATAATAAAGTAAAAAAGCTTTCGTTTACCTTAAATGTAAAGTTTCCTATGCTTGCTATGAAATAACAAAGTTGTCTGTAAAGGCGTCCGTATGGAAAATGAAAGTTTTTTTTTTGGTTCGGCTTTCATCGGCTGTAATATATTTGCAAAATATATATTTTTTTAATATTTAATTTTTTTTTAATATAAGGTATATAAAAACACGCTTGTCTTCGATTAAAATTCTATAGTAAAATTTCAAAACAATTATTGCAGCCGTTTTCTAGATTAGTGGATAGTAACAAACGGACAGGTACATTTTTATTCATATAGATTGTAATATTTTTTTCATATAAGGTATAAAACACGTGCGTGTTCAATTAAAATGCTATAGTAAAATTTCAAAACAATTAGTGTAGCCGTTTACTAGATTAGTGGATGGTAACAAACGGACAAGTACATTTTTTATATAGATAATAAAACAGGCTGTCGTCGCTGGGTATTGGCTTAATGTCCGTTACTATTTTTACATAGGCTTTATCCCATTTCTTTTGAACTTTAACCAATAAATATATTATTATAAAACTTCATTTTATGATATCACTATATATATATATATATATATATAATGATCTCTTCAGTCGAATTCGACGTATGAGGATCTGACAACCTAATTTCTTTGATTTGATTAAAGTGGTGAAGGCTTGTGCACAACCATTAACACTTTTTGAACTATTGATACACTCAGTCGGTGCATATATATGCCACAGATGAAGCAGACAATAGACCTCAGGCTTTCAGTTATCCCGCAATAGGTTGCCACTACCTGCTGCGGTACACTTGGTAACCAGCTAAGACTATAGAAGGGAATCTATCCTGTTATTGAACCCATAACTGGAGGGAAGGGACAGCTTAATACTAAGGGTATTCAACTGAAATTCGAACTCGGCTCCCCGATTTCTCGTTCCAAGCCAATATTTACTGCACCACAGCGCACATCCATCAAGAAACGCTTACAGTAGCTGGTATTCCCAAGCAGTCACCAAAGTACTAACCAGGTTCAATGTTAACTTTGATGATCGGACGAGAACCGGTGTATTCAACGTGATATATAGCCTAAGCTATCAGCGCACGACAGAAAAAAAGCAGACTCTGCCCGTTATATACATAATGTAAATTAAGGCCAGTAGCCCAGAGCGTTCAAATAATTGCTGAGGAACGATGGCTCAGTCGACGGACAAGGTCATAGATAGTTATATATATATATATATATATATATATATATATATATATATATTCCTACGTCTTATTATTTTTAAAATTCTTTTATATTTTATTTTACATATTATCTAACGTCTTTTTATTATTTATTTAAATATAAATTTTATTTTAATTTCGAATTTTAAATTTAAATTTTAGATATTTATCCACATGTAATCGAAGAATATTTAAATTTTTAATCTTGTTATTAAATAAAGCAGCAACATATATTTATAAGATTTAATTAACATGAACATCGAGTGAACTAAAATTGAAATCGACTAAGCCGTCAGTTTGTAATATGTACCTGATGATTGCATAACGCATTAAACTCTGAGTCATGCCAAAGACATAGAATAATATGTATATTTATTCATATATTTATGTATATTTATTAATATATATATATATATATATATATATATATATATATATAATATAACTCTGTTCATACATTTAGCACTATTTTATTAACACCTGAATAATCATATTATACATATGTACACTTTCTGCATATATATATATATATATATATATATATATATATATATATATATATATTTTGTGAGCTTCAGAACACACACACACGCGCATATATATACACTGTTAAATATGAGACAATGAATGTCTGTTATGTTTAATCATGAGCCGTTCTAAACGTCATATTTTAGCTTTCATTTCAGTTGGAAATAAAGAAAAAAATTCTCCAAAATTTGGATAATCTTTTATTAAGTTGTTTCTAAGCTTTCGGCTCACATGAGCCATCTTCAGAGAGGTTATAAGGACGGTAACACAAAAACATCCACCATCAGCGACGATTTTATCTTGTGTTGACATAAAACTCCGCTAAGCAACGGCAATAGTTACCAAAAATAACAAACGCTATTCGCATATATATATATATATATATATATATATATATATATATATCCTACGTGTGTGGTACGTCTCATAGTTTTATGCATAAAAATATATTTATTAATTTACGTCACTAAATATATATATATATATATATATATATATATATATATATATATATATATATATTAATGGGTGTGCGTGTGTACTCATGTACGCGCATATATATAATCTCTTCTTTTTCTCTTGAAAACGTGCTAGTGAGAAACCTGTTTGCCTGATACTTTCACGTTTACGCGCAAACAATCTTTGCTTTTTTCTTCCTGAAACAAATTCCAGAGACGTGTATGCTTCTCCAAGATCAAGTTAATATTGATGGAAGCATCAGACGATAAACATGCAATATCAACTTCTTTTCAGGAGGCAAGTAAACGCATTTCTATTTTAATATATAACGGACATCTTGAATGAATCTAGAAGAATACTGATTTTTGTTCGCTGAACTGTCCTAACGCCGTCGACTTATTTCATTTTATCAGGAAAAAGGCGACACAGCAAATAGATCAATAGGTCAGTATTAACTTTATTTAGTTTGTTTATATTAATCTTTTTGTCTTTTTTTCTCCATACTTACTTGCTTACTCTCCAAAACACTATATGTCTAACACACTGGTCCTTGGTATGACGATAAACTACATCTGGCAGCAAGGCTTCTGATTAGGAGGTTGAGGAGCATAGAAATTCTCTTAATTTCTACTGGTCCCAGTTCCACCCTGACCCAGCGTGGTAGCATCTGTTATGGTCCTAGAGTTAACTCCCAAACTAGGGGCAAAACACTATGAAAGTATAAAATAGACATTTATAGAAAAAGATACATTTTTGAAAGAAAAATATTACCAACAATATATTTTTGAAAGAAAAAAATTATTGCCATAATACATTTTTGAAGGAAAAACATATTACCAGCAATATATTTTAATAAGCAATAAAAAATTAGAAGACATCTTCAGTTTTCTAAAATAAAAAAAACATCAACTTTCTATAACTGAACATTAAACAAAATACCTTAAAACCCGACCTTTTTGGCATTAAATATCCTACATAGGTTGATATGCCTTTAGACATAACTCAAACTAAGATCTAACACACGCACACACACACATACACACACGCATATATATATATATATATATATATACTAAACATATGCTGTTAAATATAAGAGACAATGAATGTCTATTATGCTTAATCATGAGAACAAACGTCGTATTTTTGCTTTAATTTCAGTTGAAAGTAAAGACAAAAATTCTCCAACACTTGAATAATTATTTATTGATTTTCTCCTAAGCTTTCGGCTCCCATGAGCCATCTTCAGAGAGGTTGTTTAAACTGAATATTATAACATCCACCATCACCAACGATTTTATTTTGTGTTGACATAAAACTCCGCTTGGCAACGGCAATAGTTATCAAAAATAATAAACGCAGTTCTTAAATTTGCGATGTGGTTTATGACGTCACACCACGGGATAGCGCGAAATGACAACAAAACCATGTATTCAAATGCAATGTAATATGTTATTTCCGGTTTTAAAGTTGATTTTATTGATTGTTGGTTGTTTAGATTTGATGTACATCGCCTCCAAGGTTTTTTATTAGTATCAATTTACATGCCCATTCAGAGATTGCATGTCTGATACTAATAAAAAAACTAGTACATATATTGGTTTTACTACAACCACGCTCTCCCGTAGACTTACATGTCATCTTTCTGATCAGAGTACTATTAAACAACATTTCTCTGAAAAATATAAACATGTTGGTAATATCAGACAGATTTTGGTCAACAATACGGTGATCCTTACTCATACGCACAGTAAGAGGAACCTGCAGATATTGGGGGCCATGTACATCAAAACTAAACAACCAACAATCAATAAAATCAACTTTAAAACCGGAAATAACATATTACATTGCATTTGAATACATGATTTTGTTGTCATTTCGCGCTATCCCGTGGTGTGACGTCATAAAACTGCATCGCAAATTTAAGAACTGCGTTTATTATTTTTGGTAACTATTGCCGTTGCCAAGCGGAGTTTTATGTCAACACAAAATAAAATCGTCGGTGATGGTGGATGTTATAATATTTCAGTTTAAACAACCCCTCTGAAGATGGTTCATGTGAGCCGAAAGCATTGAAGAAAATCAATAAATAATCATCCAAATGTTGGAGAATTTTTGTCTTTATTTTCAACTGAAATTAAAGCAAAAATACGACATTTAGAACGGCTCATGATTAAACATAATTGACATTCATTGTCTCTTATATTTAACAGCATATGTTTAGAAAATTACTTGCTGCCTCGATATACTAAATATATATATACATATATATTGTGCGACGGATAAATTGTCGTCTAAATTACGCAAACATGAATATAACACTGACAACTTTTCTTAACAGATATATTTACTTAAATTACACAAAATATCTTAAAATATTAAAGAGTAAATTTATTAAATAAAATCGCCATTTACATTAACCACAGCCTCCAAACGATTTCGGGACCTATTTCAATTCTTCTGGACGGTTTTATGCAGCCATAATCCTTGCCTTTAGTTCATCTTTGGTGTTCCAATGAGTTTTGTTAGTCTCTCGCTCAACTGCGCCTCACATACAATAGTGAACGTGTTGCAGTCTGAGTAGTTAGGTGGCCAGATGTAAGTCGTGATGTTGTCGCAGAAATTGTCTGTCAGTCATGACTGGGTTCTCTTGCCTGTATAGCATAGTCCAGAGTGCAGTTGCCAGATATAGGGTCTTTCAGCAGCCACCCACTTGACCCAGAACAGTACTACCTCCTTGATATAGGCCTCCGTGTTATGCCAGAAGTTTCGTTAGAAGAAGAAAAGAGGCATAATGTCACCATCACTAGTGATCACTTCAGACTTCTTTGTAATCACAATTAGGCTTATCCAACTCTTTCTGAATTCTTTGCGCTGTCTTCAGATTTACACCCAAGCACTCTATGTATTTGTATTAGAGCTTCCGACGGGGATGATAAGCAGTGCAGCATGCTGTTTCCAAATGTCTGCGCCATGGTGTTTTTTTTTATCTCACAGACGGTGCCCAACTGACCCTCCTATATTTTGTGCAGTCAACAAAATCAGAAACGAGCATGCGCCAAATTTAAAAAAAATAAACTGGCGACAATTTACTCATCGCATTCGGTATATATTTGTGTGCGTAAGTTGTTGCGTGTTAATATTTATCAAATATTATCAATATCAATATTTATCAATATTTATCAAATATGTCAAATATTTATCAATCAGGTATCCTCATTTCCCTATTTGATGTAATGTGATATTGCGTCATTACAGAAAAATTGACGCCAATAAGAATAAATGTCTCAAAACATGACAACAGTATACATCGTTCTAATTAAAGGAAATCATGCTGCTCATATATTGTATCTGCTTGCTTTAGTATCGAAGAGCATCCTGACCTCGCTTCCACGTCATTATCATTGACAGCGACTCATTCGTGTTTGAGTTTGAGTTTTGCCTAATGGCATATCAACTTCTGTGGGTTATTTAATGCCAAAAGGGTGGGATGTTAAGGTTGTTATTTTTTTTTAATGTTTGGTTATAGTGAGAAAGTTAATTTAGTCACATTTTGATTAATTTTTTTTTCTATTTTTTCCATTTTAGAAAACTTAAGATGTATTCTAGTTTTGTATTAAAAGATGTATTGCTGGTAATACTTTTTTCCTTTAAATGTATTGTTGGTAATATCTTTCTTTCAAAAATGTATATTTTTCTATAAAATTCTATTTTTATACTTTTATAAAAGTGTTTTGACCCCAGTTTGGGGGTAACTTATTTGCCCATAGATGGGGCCCTTAACGGCTGCTACTACTCCGAGTTAGCGGGAACCTGGGAACAACAGCCATTAAGTAGTGATTCCATGCTCCACACAACCTCCCAATCAGAGTCCTTGCTGCTGGATGCAGTTTACCTTAATACACGGGACCTACAGTCATTTTTGCAGAGCTATTTATATACTTTACATCTGAAGTTTCCATCACCGACTACCTATCTAGAGATCACAATAGTGGCATCTCAACATTTACCGAAACGCAAGGACACCAGTTAACAAGGCCACCGTCTTCTCCAACAATACAGCACATAGATCCTTATCTCCCGTGTCCATGGCTTCGAATCTCATGCCCTCAGAACCATCAGGTAGTGGTCTGATTGTGTGCTTAATGAAGATCTTCACATGAGGGCTGACCTGCCTAGAGATCTTTTAGTGCTGTGTTCGTTGGCTCAGTCACATACTGGTATGATCGATCTGATGACCACAATACTAGAGTCATGTAGCAGTTCAACGAGACATCTCAGTAGACCAAGCAGCTACTGGAAAACGTCATCCGCTGGAAGTTTCGGCAGATTAATATGGAGCTGGAGAGCTGGAGGGACAAGGTGGTTCTTTCTGAGGGGTGCGGGTTTAATTTGAGGTATTGTCTGATCAATATTCAACGCTTATCACTCATACAACGTAAAAAATAGATCGTCCGCCGAGTAAAAGTCATAAGTGGCCATCCTGTCACATATGAAAAAGAAGTGGTCAGTAAAAGCAGTACTCTACAACGTAACATATAGATAGCAGGTCCGACGAGCAGGGATAAGATGGTGAAAGAGGATAACAACACTCAGAAAACAGCTTCAGTCAGCCTATCCTATCTGAAGCAACTATCAGAAAAAATACAAAAGATCTGTGGTCCATATAACGAAAGGAAGGCTTTTAAAAGTAGTTCAACACTCTGGAGACACCTCTTCCGAGTAGTACTTCCCATAAAAGAGAATATTATTAAGGACTGTGTGTACGCAATACCATGTAGCTGAATTAATTTTGCCCAGTTAACTGATACATCTGCGACATTTAATGACTGTGTTTTTTATTGCTAGCAGTATTTTATTTAGTTTCTTGTAAATAGCTTTTTATCGTTTTGTAACTAACATTAGGTTTAAGATTTTTAATAAAATTTTTTTTTATTCCCCTCCTTCCACATACGAATATTTTACATATAGAAACTAGTTAGAATTTCATAGGAATTCTGATATATTATAGTAGATGAGAAATTATAGTAGATGGACCGAACATGTGAGCAAAGTCAAGATTCTAGGATGGAATTTAAAAGGAAACTAATATTTAACATCAGGAAAAGACAGTTGAAGTACCTGGGATATGTAATGAGGAATTGGAGAATATGATACTCACAGGTCGAATTCGTTTCATTTACTTACGCATAAATACACTTGTTAAAGTTAATCAGTCCCTTCTCCCTCCAGCTATAGGTTGAATAGCAGGACAGACTTGGCTCTATAGCCTTGGTTGTAGAAAAAGTAATGGCAGCCTACTACGGAAAAATATTCTGCCTAGTCAGACAACTCTCGAAAGAGGCATGATGGCCCAAAGCGTGTATCACGTAGGGCAGTTAACTGACTGACTGTCTACACTGGCGTCTAAGTCTCATCAGTTTACAGTTGAGGTGGTTAGAGGTCATCGTAAGTTATATGCTAACAGTTTCTTTTATTTGCGTTTCTCTCTTGTGAAACTCTTCTTCGGTTCCATGTTTTACAGTCATCTTTAATCTGAAAAAAATTAAATGCAATGTTAATCGTTATCTACTGTCCTCCGATTACTCTTTCTTCTTCTCGCTGATAATTGATGTTTTGTTTTTCTTAATTCTTTCACACTCTGTAACATCTTCAGTGGCTTTACTGCATAGGGCGATAACGATTAAAAATGTTGGGAAAAAGTATACTTGAGTATATATAATATCCTTTATAATAAATTAATCTGTGGTCTGTAGAGAGCATACACCAAATTATAGAAGCCAATTGCAAAAATGACCATTCTTTAATCATTTTGGCCAATATTAATAGGAAGCTCAGTTAGGCTAACTAATGTACAAACCAAGGAATCAGAAATTAATTGAGGACTTTACAATGCGCACAAGATATATTTGTAGAAGTATGCTCCATATTTACCCCAAAAATAGTCTATGGATGCAAAATTAATCAGGTTAGTATATGGAAAAAGAATGGGTTTGAGGAATATATTCTAGGTCTGCTTATTTTATCCTGACTTATCCCAACTTAACCTGTATATAAAACAGTTTTATTTCCTAAAAGCTTCAACCGTTTGAAGATTGAATCATTTGTAAATAAAATAAAACGACAAACATTCACTTTGTAGGTCATCATTAGCCACGACAGAGCGTCTTGCCTGCCCTCTGAAATTAGCTAAATTATCCTCACAAAACACAATACCTGAAATAAAAGAAGTGTTCACCGACACACCCCGTTACCACTAATATTAAAGTCTTTGTAAATTGTTAAAGTATTGGCAGAAAGCAATTGGGAGAATAAAAACTATGAACAATTCCTCAACACATTTAATCCACAAAAAAAAAGGAAAAATTTGAAGGACACAAGAACATTTTACACCAACGTCCGGGTTGAAAAATGCTTCATTCAGTTAAGTGTTATCCGAGATACATGCTTGGACGATATTTTTTCGAAATAGAGAAGACTAAGTAGGCAGATAATTCCGCAGTAGGTTGCCATTAACTGTTGTGGATCTTCGTCGCCAGATTTGTTGTGAAGTGGCGAAACTTCGCAGCAAAATTGTAGTGACCGGTTTGTGCTGGAAGTAAGACACAGAACAAGAAGTAAGGTTCAAAACTGTCTATTAGTATAAACAAGAAATCCAAAAGATGTGTTAATAAGTAATATAGAAATAAGTAAGTCGGAAGATATTATTGCGCTGCCTGACTAATAGCTATCGTTAACTGCTGTACTTTACTGCTCGTAAGTGCTACTGTTGACTGCTCCCCGGAAGTCACACAGGCAATTTATATGTAGTCAGAGTTTATTTCTTGTAGAAGGGCACCATAACATTAACTTTCTGCGGTAGACTGGTTGCCAACCAAGGCTATCTAATACCTTTCCCAATGGTACTTGCGCGTAAATGAATGCAACTAATTCAACTAGAATTCGAATTCGGCTCTCCCATTTCTCGTTCCGAGCCGATATCTACTGCATTACAACGCACATTCTTAAAGCTTAAATCTTTTTTAAAAAATCTAACACAATCAAAGAGAAACCAATAGCTAAAATATAAAATAATCTGCAGTCTCAGATACAATCAATGTCTCTTCAGATTTAATAATTTTTATAAACAAACATTTGGATTACCAATGAGATTGTCTCTTAGGGGTGTGGTGGCATGTATTTTCTTAAAAATTTTCCAATCTGTTCCTTTCCAAAATATTTTGCATAAACAATCAACATACTTTCAATATATTGCTGATCCTCCATTAATATGTCCCTGTGATACTGATTTTACCGGGTCTTGTAGATAAAATAAACAACGTCGATCAAACAATAGAATTTACATACGCAGAAGAAAACAATACTTTATCTAGATATCATGCTACGCTGCGTTAACAGCAGCTTAAAACATTGCGTCTACTGAGAATCAACTAATAAAAATTATCTAAGTAATTTCTATTACCAGGAAAACAACAAAATAAAATGCGGAATCATTGAATTCTTCTTAGGAGAAATCAGAATTTGCGGCCCTTGATATTTACATTGAGGTTAACTTTTTAAAATGGGTATAAATACTATTCAACGTTTATTTGTTTTTAAACTGGCAGCTTTTTTACATAAAAGTAGTAGCACACACAAAAATGTTTTTTAATGAATTTTCTGATGAGTTTCTTCGTAATTTAATATTATTGAATACGTTTTCTGTGATTTTGCGATGATGAAATATTCATGGAAATCCCACTGTTGTCTCGTTTAATGTTTGAATTTAACAACGTTTAGCTAAATATGGGAAACACTTGTTTTGGTTATTTTATATCTTATTGTTATTAAATCACTCTTTGTCTGCTGGTTAAATCCTAAAGTCTATTTTAATGAAGAAGGATAATTATCAGTGGAAGTTAAATAATATTGATGAAGATGTATTTATACGTAGAAAGAATACTTACAAAAGGCGAACATAATATATGCTCATTTGACAGTTACAACCAATTTCTTTTTCTATTTCTGTTTTCCGTTACTTTCTCTTTCCATCCCTCCTTTCTTATGTTAAGTGTATAATAGCGTTATAGCTTCATCTGTCTTGCTATATTTCTTTCTTGCTTTCTTTCTTTCTTTCTTTCTTTCTTTCTTGCTGATTTGTGTTTTAGTGACACATGTTAAATTAGGAATAGCGTTATTGATTCCTCCTTTCTTTCTTTCTTTCTTTCTTTCCCGTTATTTTCTATTTCCCGCCTTTTTTCTTAATGATTTCTATTTCACTGATACACACGTTAAGTTACTGATAGAAGTATTGCTCATTTCTTTTTCTTTCTTTCTTTTCCGTTATTTTCAATTTTTCGATAGTGTTATTGTTTGCTCTTTCTTTCTATGGCCAACCTTTCTTTCTTACTGATTTCCGTTTCATTAAAACAGACGTTAAGTTACTGATAGAAGTATTGCTTCTTTCTTTCTTATTATATATGATTCCTTTCCCTCAAGAAAAACAGATTGTCATTCCTGATATATCTTTTCTTTCATCATTTCAAAACGGAATAATTCATTATTTATCTGAGGTAATACAGGGCGTAACGTACGCGCTAACTTAATTGAAAACTGACAAAAGAACAAGTAGGGTTTTAGTATGATTCTTATTTTGAAGTGAAATAATATTGTCCATATCTTAAGAGAATAAATCTGGGAAATGTGTTATTTTAATTATCAAATGATCTCTCTGGAAATGACGAAATTCTATAATTAAGAATTTCTTTGGAAGTGTTTTGTCTATTGAATGTCTGTTTCCAATGGGACTAGCTCTAAAACAGATATACAGTGACTTTAAAGAGAAAAAACACGGTTTTATTCTCAAGGCCATATGGTCTTGTCGTTCCCTTGTCTAGATAATGTCGTAATCATTTGCCGTCAGTTTGGAACTTGCCTCCGGGAATTTATCATAGTTTAACTTCATTTCTTCAATCAATCGGCCTGAAAAATTTAAACGCTGAGAAAGAATGCTTTCCTTGATTGTCTTTGTCTTCCTAAACGTATTGATTCTTCTCAGGTTTTTAACCATTTTCTTTATTTTCATAACAAGGGTTTTCATTCACTTTTAGCGATTCTTTGAAGCATCCAATGAATACCTTTTTCCGTTTTTAACATCAGGTTGCTTGGCCTTTATTTCTTTTTTCTTCTGCTTCAAACTCTTATTTTGTTTCTTTTCTACTAAGAATAATACTTCAACATTTTCTGTGATTTAGCTTCTGTACTTCCCTGTCTGTTTGTGTTCCTTCGCTTCTATGCGTTCGTCTTCGATTCCTGTATTTTCTTTCTGGTATATCTCCCTTTACTTTACTTTTGATTCACTTTTTTAAAATGTTCGTCTTCACTTTTACCCAATCACATTCAAAGCTCTGCTGTTGGTAGTGAAGTGTGCAGTGATGCCGATGTGCTTGTTAGTATGTCGTTTGCCTCATCACATTGTTATTCTTTTTTGTCCTTATCTATTATTATTATTATTATTATTATTATTATTTACTCTCAGTGTGCTTGTTTGTACATACGTCCATTAGACATTTCTCCATTAGATCAGGGATGAAAAATCTGCTATAAGTTAATCCTCGTGAATATTTTTCTTTTCCTACTTCGTTATCCATGTAGCCGTACTCACTCTTCCCGCCCTTGTTTGTTTTTAACCCTCACCGAACGTTTTCCAACTTTATTATAATTTATGTATTTTCTTTGATTTCTCGTATTTACTCATTTCTTTCAAACGAGAGACATATGGTCAGAAATCTCGTCATGACATTTTCCATTAATGCATTTTTTAACTTTTCACTCCACAAAACAAACCTAAAATTACAGACATTTTGCATTGTTAAAACCTTTTGTAAGGTGTTAGCTGTGCATGTGAATACAATGTTTTTGTATTTTTTAGAACTCGGTTTACCAGGGTTCACGTCAATGAGTCTATCAGAACATTTTCCAGTCAATCCGATGGCTCCAGCTACAACTGGAATTGTTGATATCACATGCCACATTTTTCAGATTTCTATTTCAAGGGCCTTGTACTTTGATACTTGTTGGAAGATACATTACAATCTGCAAGGACTGCCATGTCAATAAAAAAGCAAATTTTGTTCTTGTGGTCGTTGATCACGATATCTGGCTGATTAGTTTTGATTGTTCTGTCTGTGTGTATTGTAAGGTGTCGAAAAACTGTTGCAGACCCTATCTTTGTAACCGGGTCTGTCTGATATTCATACCAGTTTCTTGCAATTGTTATTATTATCATTAACTCATTTTGTTATATATTAACGCTTTGGCTTCCTCTGTGGAATATACCTACAAACTCACAGGTTTCATGTTGCTGCTCTGGTTTGTGTAACAAGTAATTTTGTACAGAATTGGATTGCCAGTTCACACAGCTAAGCAATTTTCAATCTATATTTAATGTTCTGTTTTTTTTTTTTTTTATTGTTTCTATTTTCAATTGCTCGTCTATTTTACTGGGGTGCCAATATTTAAGTTATTCATGAACGCCTCGCTAAATAGCGTGAGTCAAAAAGGTGGTTTCTTCTATTGCAATTTTTTAAACCATTTCACTCAAAGCAATGGAATAAAACCACCAAAAGTTAATTGGGTTACTGAGAGTGAAAGAAACAGAGGGGACAGAAAGTTTTCGAGGAGACAGAAGATAACGATCGACATTATATTTATTGTTTCAAAGATCGTAGTTGACAGAAAAGTAAGAAGCCGTAAGATAATTTCACAAGCGAGAAGATCGAGAGAAGAAACGACCCGCATAGAACTTATGGTCACAATTAGCTCATTTAGAAATGAAAATTATGAGACCGAACTGCCAATCTAGTACTGCACTTAAATTCGTAAAGTTTACAAAGCAACAGTGGAAATCTCATGAGAATCATTATTGTGAAAATATTTAAAGAGGCTACGTTATGGAGATGGGAAAGTGACTGAAGCCGAGATGTTAGGTCAAGGTTAATAACGTTGCCGATTCTTCTTGGGATTTTTTAAAGAATTTCTATACACAAATCAGAAGCTCCAGATCACATGTGACAAAAATAGTCGATACATAGACGAATAGAAGGCTTATAGATATGCAAGATATGGTGGAAAGTAACTCTTCACCTAAAAGGACTCGAAACTTTTTAACTCTACCAAGACTGGAAAATGAGGATATTAAAAGTTGCGCAGTAACTTTATTCCCAACCCACTAATTTAATTTTACCAAAAAGTAGAAAAATATTCCATAATTGTTTTTAACTTCGTTGTTTCGGAATGTTATAGCACCTATCAATTTGGTGAGCATGGAAGAGGTGGAATAATCTATCTTATTCTTTTTTGAGTCTCCCTGCATTGTCGCACTGAAACGTCACCCCTTTTCTGTTTATCAAAGTTGGATCCTTCTTTCGTTTACCCGATTAATTCGCTGACAGTAAATTTCTACTGGAACAATTTTACATATTCTAGAAGTTTGTAATGAGCGAATACCAAAACCAAAAGCAAAGACTTCTGTATGCAAGATTTTTTGTTGGCACTGGTTTCTCATTTTGTGATAATCGCTGTCTTTTGTGATTTTCAATTGAATTGCAAAACCCATTTTTCATCACCTGTAACAATGCGATGCAGTAATGACAATTTTGTATTCCTGATTTAAAAAAACAGCTGTACATGGTAGAAAGTATTTTCTCAAACAAATTCTTTAAAAGAACACAAACCCATTTGTACAAGCCTTCCTAATATCAATATATGTTGTACAAATATATGTTGTACAAAGCAAATAAGCTTAAATTTTTCAGAAACGGCATTATACTATTGGAATTTATACAGTAATAAAAGTGTTTTCAATAACCTGGCTACCAACGATGACGCTTATCTTGACGGATAACGACTAAGACGAACAACGTATATATAAGAGTATAAACTTATATTTTTCTTCTTCGTAGGTGACGGTTGTGTGGAAGAGGGTGTAGCCAGAGAAAATCACGCACATACGAGGGAATGGTCAAGTTGTCTTCTCATCTCCGTTCTCTTTGCATTCTCTCGATGTTTTAATCTCGGCCAGAAAAAAATCCAAACATTTATAAACTGAATTTTCTACTCATTTTTGCCTTCTCGGGTTTTCGCTTAATTGTGTTATCTATCGCTAGGCACATCAATCAATCTTCTTTCCTGGCCACCACCCCTCAAGTCGGCTGTCTTTGATGTTGATCTTACTTTTGTGGGTCACTGCTTTTGGTGTCAATTATATTTCCTTTGGGTCACAGAAATATATTACAAAAGAACTTGTTGCAATTTAAAATCATGAAGTTATGAAATATAGAGTTAAATTATGAAATGCCCTATGTTGAATGTTGTACGACACAAAAAGGTGATAAGCTAATTTTTAATATTTTCTTACTGTTAAATCTTGGTTCTAACTTGTTTGTCTGATATATTCATTACAGTAAAATGTCATTACTTTCCGATCTAATAAAAAAATATGGCAAGCGAATTTCTGACTGTTGCCGAGTTTTAATTCGTTTAATGATGAAATTAATTCTGAATGATGAAATACGTTATTACTTTCCAAAAGAACTAATAGAAAAGATAATAAACTAATTCTAATGGGCTTGTCTGCTATTCAACTTGGCTCTGCCTTGGTTGATTGACTCATAATTTATCACAGTGAAATATGCAATTATTGTTTTGAATAGACAAAATTATAAACTAATTCTAGACACAATTCTTTATCTTTCAACTTTAAATCTGCTTTGGTTCGTGAATAGATGTAAATTTCGTCATTACTTTCTTTTTCTTGTATGTACTTTGTCTTTTCAGGACGTAGGCGATCATGACTTTCTACGTCTTCCTATCCCTGGTGGATCTTAGAACGCTTACTCCTGTTACACCACGCAACCCCCGTTCTGCCATCCACCTTCTCAGGCCAGTCAAGTACGTTACGCGCTGTTTTCCCCTGTCTCTCCTTTCTTCTATCTGGCTTGTTAGTATCAGGTTCTCCAAGCCCTCCTTCATCATTACATGTCTCAGGAACTTTATCTGTCTCTTCCTGATGCTCAGTATTTATTTCCTTTTTGTTTCCATCCTATCCAAAACCTCATCATTGCTCACATGCTCGATCCTTTATATCCGTAGCATCTTTTTACTTTACAAAAACCCTAATATTCTTTATCAGTCGCTTACTCTGCATTGTTGCAACATATCATTCTCATACTAATATTTTGAACTCTTTCATACTGACAAAAGTCATGCTGGACGAGAACGTTTGGAGATTTTCCCGTGGTAAATTGCCAGTTCTGTCTGCGTTAAACTGATTGCTAACAAACAGCCACACAACCGAGTCTATCCTGCATATAATCCTCACCATGCTGGTTTTGAATTCAGAGTTTCCATCTCCTAAACTGGTTTCCTCCCAGTACGGTCCATCCTGCTATTTCCCCATAATTTGGAGAAGAAAAAAATGAATTTATAACTTTCCTAAAGGGCATTAGCATGTAAGTGAATGTAGTGATTTTGACTAGAATTTGAACTCGGCTCTCCAATTCCTGAACCTGAGCAGCTATCCATTACACTGCCGTCCTTCTACTCATATAACACTGAACTCGAAACATAATCATAATCACTCATCTTTTGAAGCCAAAATATATTGATTTATGAAATATGTATTTATTACTTCATTATTGCAGTTTTCACTCGTATAATATGAAGTGATTCATTGTAGTATTGGAAGATGAAACCACAGGAAAAAATGGCTGCCAAAACTGAAACTTTGACCTTTGCCCCAAGCCTATTATTTAATGCTGGTCTCCAGTACAAACTCAGAAGACATAAAACTTGTCTACTAACTAGACGTAGAGATATTTTCAATAGATATAAAAAAAAACTCAGAGAGCTTGCCGAGATCAATTTGATTTTGAGTAAAATGATATTTTGAATCCTGTAAAACTGTCATGTTCTCTGCTACATACAGATCAAATGAACAACATGCAAATGAAGTCGATACTTTTCAAAGTTTGCTTTGATGGTCAGACTAAGTCTTTGATTCATCTCTTTCTGAATGGAATTTATATTGTCGTGAAATAGGATGTCTACTCTCAGAGAGCATTATGTGTCGACAAAACAAACTCCATAAATATTCAACACTAACTTTTAGAACATGTGATGGATTCGTGATTTATGAAAGAAAAACTACCAGAAAATAATAAAGTTTTAGGTTAAAAAAAGAAAAGAATGGTAACTAATAACATTAAAAAAGTAGAAGGTAGACAAAAGAAAGATGACACACCTTTTTTCATGCCACGTCCCATCAAAACGTAGTGTTTATTTTCGCAGTCTTTATTTATTTATTATTTTTTAATTGTCATGATATTTGGAGAAAAAATTTGCCGCGGTTTCTCGTTACATTATCTGTGAGCCGATATTCACAATGGTTTTTCTCTTAGATTGGTTGCTGATCAACATTTGAAAGCTCAGTCTACCTTTTGATTTAACACATGACTAGGTTGAATATAAACTAAAACATTTAACGAGGTGAATTTGCGTGAAAGTTAATCAATAAGGGGATTTGAACTCTGCTCACCACTTTGACTTTCTGTACTACTACGCTGCTATACATACATACATACATACATACATACATACATACATACAGACATACGTTAGAAAACGACAAAAGCTGAAAAGGCTAACGCCGATAAAAATAATAAAGAGAAGTCAAATAATATAAAACAATATTATTATTATTATTATTATTATTATTATTATTATTATTATTATTATTATTCCTTTGATTTCTGGTATATACTCATTTCTTTTTGGTCACAACCAGAGACCTAGGGTCAGAAATGAATCCATGACATTTTACACTTGGCAAAATAAATTAACAAACGAATAAGTATAGCCCAAGATAACACACATTTTATATAAATAAAGCTTTTTTCAAGATTTCAGCTGTAGTTGTAAAAAGCATTTTCGGAAGATTTTTTCTGAGACTTAACTGGGATCCCTTTAAATGAGTTTAACGGAACCATTTCTAATCAAACCAAGGATTCCAAATAAAACTGGAATTGCTGATGCCCTAACATGCCGCATTTTTTAAATTTTCTCTTCAAAATCCCTGTATACTAATAGCTATTTGAAGATTTTCCAAGGATACATTACAGTCTACAGAGACTGTCATGTCAATAAGAAAACGCATTCTGTTTTCGTGGTCCTTGATCACCATGTCTACTTTTAGTGCTCTATCGGTGAGTGTTATAAAGTCCCATAAAATTGTTACAGGTCCTATCGATGAAAACGAGTCTGAGTTGTGTTCATACCAATTTCTTGCAGTAATCATTCCTGTAAAACTTTTATATTTTTCAATGCACATATTAGACCAATGTGTCATGCTGGGTTTTATATAAAATGGAGGCCAATACGGTGAAGCCTGATACAAGATGGTCAATTGATTCTCGATATTTATATTGATTATTATTATTATTATTATTATTATTATTATTATTATTATTATTATTATTATTATTATATCTGCAATACTGCAAACTTTGTTCGAGTTGAAACTCGTAAATTACTAACTTTTTTTGTTATATCACCAAAACGTTTAGATTACTGTGCCATAATTTATGGTCATACTGGGTCAAGACTTCTAAAAAAGCATTGAACGGATCTTCTTCAGAAGTTTGGATTATTATTATTATTATTATTATTATTATTATTATTATTATTATTATTATTATTATTTCATTTTTCATTATATTTTGATTTCTACTATGATCGCACTACAAAACAAGTCTGCGGGAAGACATAAAGCAGATCGTGGGGTGTTGTTATGGCTCCATTTCATATTTTTTCTATCTCCTCTATCATCTATAGAGTAACATAGACAAAGTTTTCCTTAGTGTGTGGTCTGTACTTAATAAGACAATTTTTTGTATATCTATTAAGATGGGGTTTCCAGGGATTCTTTCAATATGTTGTTTTGTTCCATTTTCTATCATTCCAAGTGCACCTACTATCACTGGCACAACTCTTGTTGTCAATTTCCACATTTTTTCTATTTCAATTTCCAGGTCTTTACATTTTGACAGTTTTTCGAGTTCCTTGGTTGCTATGTTACATTTCGCTGTACAAGCCATTTCAATTAATAGACAAGTTTTTTCTTTCTGGTTTTTAACAATAATGTCCGGCTATATGTTTCAATTTTTCTGTCTGTGTAGATGGTGTAATCCCATAGAATAGTGACATCTTCTATTTCTGTAACCGGTGCTGGGTGATGTTCATACCAGTGTTTGTTTACAGATTTTCCATAGTGTTTCACATTGTTTAATGTAAATATTGCCCCACTCTATCGTGACAATTTTTATATTCATTTGGGGCAAGCACAGAACAACCTGAGATTAGATGGTCTATTGTTTCTTGGTGTTTATCACAGAACCTGCATTTGGATCCATATTATTATGCATAATATTTGCCTGAAAGTTTCTAGTGAAAAGACTTTGGTCTCGCGGTGCAAGAATAAAGCCTTTAGTCTCAGACTTTAATCCAGATGCACGTAACCATCGATGAGTATTAACTTTATCAACATTGGATTTATTGGCACGTTCTGGATATTGACCATGCAGAGGTTTGTCTTTCCTGCGTTGTTTCATCTGTTCAAGGGCTTTATATTTGGCTTATATTTTCATATTTTTGACGCAATAGTTGGTTATTGGCTTCCGTTTTGCTTTTCTACAGAATCTATTAAATGTAAATCTTATTAGTATTTACTGCTTTCTTTTATTATTGATTTTGTTTCTTTCTTTCTTCATGTTGCTTGACTAATTGTATCATCCAGTCCTTTGGTGTTTCTATGTATGTTAGTAAGCCAATAGTTGTTGTCTTGTATGACAATTCTAGCTGAATAAGACCGCTTCCACTTTATTTACGGGGTATGTATAGACGGTCTACATCAGCCTTTGGATGATACATCTTATGCTTAGAAAGAAGCTTTCTTGTTTTAGAATCCATTCGCCGATGTCTTTTAGAGTCCAGTTTAAGATGTTGAACTTATATTGAACAACTGAGATTGCAAAGATATTAATGGCCATAATTCTGTTCTGAGAATTCAATTCAGTTTTTAATATCATTCGTAGCCTTCTATAGTACTCTTTACGCACTATTTCTTTCATTTTTTATGGTGAATTTTCTCACTATCATTTACACCTGGGTATTTATAAGCTTCTTCTGATTTCAATTCTTTTATTGTGACAGCAGGGTCTAATCCAATTTTAGGATGTTTGTTGTAATGATCCACGTAAAACTGTAGCTTTAGCACATTTATTCAAATTGAATTTCATTCCAATTTCTTCGGTGAAGCATATTACAGTTTGAAGAAGACCTTCCAGCTCGTTATCACTCTTAGCATACAACTTTAAGACATCCATGTAAAATTGATGGCTTATTTTCTTTTATAACCACATTCTCTCTTGTTAAGGTGACTGGTTAGTGCTATTAATGATATGCAGAATAGTAAGGGTGACAAAGAGTCACCTCTTTTGATGCTTATTTTACCAGACTTATAGGTTCCATTTATATGATTGAGATAAAGAGTTGTTTTCCATATCGACATGAATTGTTAAATGAATTTGATGATGACTGGTGATATCTTGCATTTAATTAAGGCCTTTAAAATCCAGGAATGTGGCACACTATCGAATGCCTTACTATAATCTATCCAGGCAGTACTAAGATTTTGTCTTTGTATTGTAGCAGTTTTCCAGGATTATTCTGTTAATAAGCAATTGGTCTTTACATTCGTAACAGCCACGGTTGCTCCCTTTTTGTTCAAGCAGTAACACGTCATTTCTTTCCAAGAATAAATATGCCTGTTTTGTTAAAATAGATGTTAATAGTTTATATGTTGTCGGAAGGCATGTAATTGGTTTGTAGCTTTTCAGGTTGTTTGTGTCACTATTCTTGGGTAGAATAAATGTAATTCCTTTAGTCATCCATGCAGGAATTTTAGTGGCATCATTAACCATTTCTTGGAGTTCTTTGACTAGTTTGTATGTGCTGTATTTAAATAATAGAGCCAAAAGTTAGGAATTTCATATAAACCTGGAAATTTCCAATCATGTGCTTTTTTTCAGTGCACATTTAACATTCTTTTCTGTGATTCCAGCCTATGTCTGTTCTGGCTTATTTTTTATTCGTTCTATCTCTTGTGCAATCCAATCTACTACTTTGTTATGTTTTTTCACAGAACTGTATAACTTTTTCCATTTTGCGGGGGACTGTCACTTCAATTCTTTTTTTACGTATTTCCCTGGAAAATTTCTTTGCATCGGTTCGGAAAATCTTGTTTTGTTTGTAGAATCTTGATCATTTCTCATAGCGTCTTGTTCTTTGAGCCTTCAGTTGTATTGTTTGCTTTATTTTTTCCTTAGTTGATAAGATTGCATTTTCATTTCTAATGTTGTATTTTCTTTCGACTCTTCTGCCTTTTCTAGTTCTTACATTTATCCCTCTTGTCAGTTCATCGAGTATTGATAGTTCACTTCTAAGTTGTTCAATTTCTTGTTCTATTTTTCTTTTCCAAGGTAGATCTTCATGTCTGCGAGACTGTCTTGTTTTTAATTTGATGTTCAATTTTTTTGTTGCTGCTATTTCTGATGTATATGTTGCTTCATTGAGATTTATATAAGTGTCTTCTTTATCCAAAATTAATTTGAGTGCTGCATTTTAGAGCTTAATAGTTTCGAGGTTATTCTTTGTTGGTTGTAAATTTGGGAGCTGTTCTCGTTCCTCCATTGCAATATTTTGTATTTGACTTATCTGATTCTTGATTTCTTCCTTGGCTTCTAGTATACTGTTATTGTTTTCCTTAAAATAATTCTGTTCAATGTGTTAAAATAATTCTGTTCAATTCGTTTCATTCTCGTCTTGTAACTGACTCAGATCACACCTAATTCTAATCTTACAGCGTCATCTTCACAGTGACTTGTGTGTATCACGGTTTGTACATTATGACCTCTAGTTTGTTTGATGTTACTACTTTTTATTTCTGATTCCGGTTCCTTTTCATATTTTGTTGATTCGTCTATTCTGATTGCAATTCTTTTTATCTCATTAATTTCAGCCTCTGTCAAGTTGCCCGGCACGTTGGGTAACGGTCTTTTATAAACAGGGTCCCGAAGCCTGTAGGGTATCGTTTATGACCTCATAACGCAGTAGCCATTCACTCCTCGGCACGATTAACACCTTGAGTTGCGGGTTGTTGTTCGGAGTTTTCCTTCTCCTAAATGGGTTGCCAAGTGATCGCTGACAGAGACGCGATTGGAATTCAACGAGAAAGACGCTGGTTTTAAAAAAAACAACTTGGGTGTAGCAACCGCTCAACGAAACAAAACATCACTACACTAGAGAATTTCGTTAACGAAAAAATTGTTGCTACTATCACTAGTCCTTGTAACAAAAAACAATTAATGGAAAAGAAAAAGTTGACATACGTTTAAGTTTATTAGTGCTGTGAGATTTAAAATAAAAATAACAATTTGTTCGTCCACTGTATATTCAGTTATTTTTTCATTAAAGTCGTCGAAAACAAGGTCATCAAAATAAATTAAAAAATAAGTAAATAAAATCAATAAATAAATAAAAATAAAAATATAAATAAATTCGTATTTTTTCTATAAAAGAATATCGTAGAAATTATAATCAAACTGTTTTTCATCGTATTTATTTTCCTGTTGTTTTGTTTTGGTTTTTGTTTTTAAATAAATTATAATAGTTAAAAAAATATTTCGAAGTATTGACAGCTAAGGGAAATATGAATAATAAGAAAACTGATGATTATATTTATTAGAATCAATTAACGAAGAAACAGATAAATTAAATAATATATGAAGAAAGATTCATGTTAAAATAGTAAAACAGAATTTCATATAGAAAAAAATCTAAAGAGAGAGACGTTGGTTAAAAAAAAACTTGGACGTAACAGCCGTTCAACGGAAAAAAACATTACTACACTTTTGTTAAAAGAAAAAGAAATTGTTGCTACCATCACTAGTCCTTGCAACAAAAATAATTGTTAAGATAAAATCTTAAAAAAAATCAAAATTTAATAGAAAACAAAAAGTTGACATACGTTTGAGTTTATTACTGCCGTGAAATTTAAAAATAATAATTTGTTCGCCCACTGTATAGTCTGTTAGCGTTATACTTACATTAAAGTCGTTAAAATAAGGTTATCGAAAAATAAATAAATAAATAAAATGAATGAAAAAATAAAAATAAATAAATACGTATTCTTTCTAAGAAAGAATATCGTAGAAATTGTATCGAACTGTTTTTAGTGTTTTTCATCGTATTTTTTCTGTTGCTTTGTTTTATTTTTTGCTTTTAAGAAAGAGTATCATAGTTTTACTTTTTGTTTTTAAGATTATCATGTTTTTTTTTAAGAAAGATTATTTATTATTTATTATTTATTTTGTGTTTTTAAGAAAGATTATCATAGTTTTAAAAAAATATTTCGAAATATCGACAACTAAGGGAAATATGAATTTACTCTCGCCTCGATCAAAAATCTGGTGTGGGCGACAAAGCTAACCTTGCAGCCGAGCTTGGAAAGGACCTCCAATCCGTAGTGGACTGGGGTAAGTAATGGCTCGTAAATTTTAATGCTTCTAAAACAAAGCTACTATCAGTTAGCCATGATAGACAACCGCACCTACCTCCCGTTATTATGGACCAGGCTTGCTTCCCAGAGAGTAAAACACTACGCCTCCTTGGTCTCACACTTTCAGCGGACCTCAAGTGGAATGACTATATCAAATCCATTGCTAAATCTGCTGCTATGAAAGTCGGTTCTCTGTGCAGGGCCCGGAGGTTTTTTCCGTCTGAATCTATCCTGCACATTTATAAATCTACCATCCGCCCGTGCACTGAATACTGTTACCATGCTATTCTCCTTGGGCTTCTCAACAAGGTACAGCGGAGGGTCTGTAATGTGATCGATACTAACTTGGCAGACCGCCTGCAGTCTCTCTCTCTCTCTCTCTCTCTCTCTCTCTCTCTCTCTCTCTCTCTCTCTCTCTCTCCGGCACGACGTGGCTTCCCTGTGTCTCTTCTATAAATACTTTCATGGCTTCTGCTCTGATGAACTTAGATCACTGGTGCCCCCTAGGTTCGAATTTACACGAGATACTAGATTAGCAACTAGATCCCACCTTTTACAGTGAAACCAATAAAATGCAACCGCAACTTCTACTCCAACAGTTTCTTTTCTCGTACTTCTCGACTGTGGAATTCCCTTCCACATGACTGCTTCCCCGACGGCTACAATCTCCAGGAGTTTAAATGTAAGGTCAATAGACATCTCCTAACACACTAACTCGCTTCCATTCTTTCAAACACTCTTCCCATCCTTCAAACTATCTATCACCCCCTTCTGACATTTCCTATATCTAACCACTCTTTCTATTTACCTTCCCTTATGTAGCCCCAAGTGCAATAGTGGCAGTGGAATGCCTTGCTTTGGGTGAAACGATTTAAAAAAGGTTAATGAATCTATTAAGAAGAAACAGATAATTTAAATAATATACGAAGAAAAATTCATGTTGACGTTTAAAATAGTAAAACAAAATTTCATTAGAAAAAAAAGTTACCTTTTCAGGAGCCTCAGAAAAATTTCAATCGCGATTGGAATTATTATTATTATTATTATTATTGTTGTTGTTGTTGTTGTTGTTGTTGTTGTAGTTGTTGTTTTCTGCCTTTGTTTTGTGCAGGACTGGTATTCCCTATCAGAGACGTAATAGATAACAAGTTTTAATGTCAAAAAACGTAAACAGATGATCATCACAGGAAAAATAGTTTTTAGTTTTTAATTGTGGTCAGTACACGAAAAGAAACTCATGCAAGATGTAAGATTTCCATGAACATGCTTTTTTACAATTCACATATTTTAGTAGCTGTCAGGAATTCGACGAACAGAAAGCAGCCCGTAACATACTTGATGGGCTTCAGCGTGTTGATGGCAAAACAGAATTTAGGAGAAATAACAAGAAATAACTTATTAAGAGCTAAACGGAACAGGAAGAAACATAATCACCTCCGTCATGAAGGGCCACGTCACATAAAAAATAAGTTCTAGCATTTTTCCTTATAAGTAAATATTCAGCCTTCATTGACCAAACAGCTGGTGCTGCTTTCAATTGAAAAGTGAAAAATCCAGATCTGCTGAGGTTTTCTTTCCTAAACCTTTGGTTTAATTAGTTTGATGTCATTTCTGACATCTATATGAATTTCTCTATCTGAAAAGACACTTTAAAAATATGACTCGAGTTTGAAAGTTAATGTTTGTTTTTGCAGCAATTTGTCTTGTTGGGTGAAACAATCCCTATTACAGAGGGCGTTACATTGTTAGTTCCTAGTAAGAAGGCACTGATCCGTCTGGTTTGAAGCCAGTTTCTGTTAGTAACTGGGATGTAACTGTTTAATCTACATCACGATTGTTAGCTCTAATAGGGCATTAGACATGAATTAATTTTTCTTCCGTTTCTTTTTGTGTGTTTAAGGTCACTTTGTTTTCCAGCTTTTTCCTTTTCAATTGAAGACCTATTTTCTTCAGGTTTTAATTTGTTTAATTTCATTTTCAGAAAATCTACTATGAAGTCTTTTGTCACAGAGTGCATTTTTGGTACCTTCGTCTACCAATAATAATTAATAGTATTTGTTGTCATTGAATTTTCACACTAGTATTAATTGTCAGAGTGTTCAATGGGCATTATGAACTAGGACAAAAATGATGCTACAAAAAAAATGCCAGCCATTTTTCGTAGGTTATATGTTGAGGAAAGACAGCTTTGAGAATTTCACACTCACAGTGCAGTGAAAATAAGATATTATAGAAAAATATCTTGTAAGCTCTACATGAATTAGATTGAAGTATGGCATAACAGAGACCACAGAAATATTCAACTGTGTTTAGGTTGAAATGAAATTATATGAGACTAACTGCTGAAAAACTGAAGAAACCCAAAGACGACACGAAACGTGCTAAAAAAGCAGCTACGTTATTCCAACTTCCACGTGACTTTTTGCTGCGTCTCATGGGTTTCTCATGATCTACGATTTTCTCGTTTATTTCATCCATTTGCGAATTTTATTTGCTCACTGCTTCTAGTCATGTCGGTAGCTTTCTCAAGTTTCAAATTCGCTGAATGTTTGTGGATAGATCCTTATTCTGTAGTCTTAATAAAAGACGGCCTCTAAATTGATCAATATTTTATGGCAAATCGCAGGCTTCTGCTAACTCTTACAATACGCGAATAAAGTTTTCTAATGGTTTTAGTGGTAACTGAAATCTAAGATAAACTTTTTCCAGTATTTGTCTATATTTCTGAGATGAGTTAGTATTTACACTATTTACATTATTTAGAATATTATCTTCATCTTTGTTGCCATTTGTACGACGTTTCGGTCGTTGTACGCTCAGGCTTCTTCAGGTGGTAAGAATTTCGAACCGAACCCTTTATTACAATCATTCTCATTCTTTGCGCGAAACATCTTTTAGTAGTCATGTGTTATCTCCTTCTAACAGAACTCTCTAAGTTACTTGAACTTACAACACTTTGGGTCAAGTCACTGGAACTAACCAACGCCTATATCCACTGGGTCCTGTGTCCTTAAGAACAAAAACAACTAAATTTCTGGGACTCATAAACCTAACGTTCAGTAACCTTTTTATCAGCTTTCATGTTGCAATTTTTAATGTTAACGGTTTTCTTTAGAATTTTTTACCAGACCTCATATTGCAACTTTGACACTAATGATTTTCTCTGGCACTCCGTATTACTGGTCCTCAACTTGTATTCATCTCTTTGTTTGGTCGGCTTAGGAGAATTTTGTAGCCTGGCATATGCTGATTTCTTAAGTTTACGTAGTTTCCAGTAGAGTATTCTATCTATTATTTTAACTTTAATACATAGAGGTGCAGGGATCCTCTTTCTCCCTCCATATGTGGTCAGCTACGCCTGATTTTTCTATGGACATGCCAAAAGAACGAAGCTTAAACGCTGAATTTCAATATTCTAGCTGATCATGATAATGCCATCGTTTGGTTGGTTTTGATTCTTCTTCCTAGTGTAACTTTTTTCTTCAAGAATCAAATTTCCCTGTTTCTATAATAGTTTCTATAATGTAGTATAAAATGATAATTTCACTTTCCATAATTCCTTCTGGTCCCTATTTTTTCAATTCTGTCTTATTTTTTCTTTCTTCCTTTAAATGTTTATCTCTAGTGTTTTAGAAAATAGTCATTCATTATCTCTTCTCCCTATTTAGACCGATTAAATCTGTACTCAGGAACTGGACAAAGGAAACGGATTGAATTTCCACGCTTTTGACTTGTTCATGGATCATTGGTTTATATTATTATTGTTATTATAATTGTTAGTAGTAGTTGTAGTATTAGTATTAGTAGTAGTAGTAGTGTTTACTCAATAAGAGCTTATATTCGTATATGATATACGCCGGAAAAAAAGTAGATGGCCTGAATCGAATTTAATGTCAGAAAGGAACCTCTGTTTTAAGAGAATGTGCTCTACGATTGATAGTATCTTCTGTGTCTAGCCAGATGGTGATAGAATAGATTCAATGCTCACTTTCAAAACAGAGCATCTGACAAGACTGGAGCATCGGCGCGTTAAACTGGATGATACCCTCATCGTCACAAGAAGCAGATTCGGGACTACACTGGATCTCAGTAATTGGCCACGCCATGTAAACACGAGGTCGACACAGCTGCTCTTAGTATATGTGTACGTGGGACGAAGGCATTCCTTTAATCAAGAGAGAAGTAATCGAATGTTTCCTACTTTCTTGTGAGAAGGATCCACATTTTTTTATAATCGTGTCGCTCCAAGAAAGGCATTTTACTGCCACTGTTGTGCTGGGGGTTACATAAGAGGAAAGTTATGAGAAGGAGTGACAGGATACAGTGGACAAGAGGAAGAGGGTAAGAAAAGGATGAAAACCCAAAGACACACACCTATCCGCCATTATTCACTGACGAAATTCTGTTTAGAGATTCTGTCTAGACGTTCTTATTAGTTTGCCCAACGGTACGATTACTGTAGCAACTGGTGGCTTAGACGTGTGATCAAGTGACAGCTGGTAAAGTAACCTTCTCAGTAGATTTACTGTTTTCACTGCTGCTATCGACTGAATGGTTTCAACAGTCCCTCCACTCTTTTTCTCAGTTTTTTAGGACCATTCCCTGGTTTCGGATATATAAATATATATATGAATCCAAATTCTATAATCCAAGAATCCAAAATACCAATAGACATAATTAAATAACTGAAAGATAGTTTCTTATATTCATAACACTGTAATATTGTTTTCGCTATATGGATAACATTCTATTTTACTTCATAATTAATTTAATTATGTTTTCTCCCTATTATTATCAATATTTTCTCAATATAATTATATCATTATAGTTTATTATTAGTATCGTTATCAATTTTATCATCATTTTTATTATAAGATTTATTATTATTATTAATATCATCATCACTATCATCATTATTCTATTTTATTATATCCTATATTGTATTTTTGTATCATTAATTTCATATATATGTTTTAATATTTCAATATATGACTTTTATTAATAATTAAGATATTGTAATAATTTTAATACATATATGTTTAGAATTTTAATACATATCATTTCATTGAAAGATTCTAACTGTTAACAGTTTATTTTCAAAATTTATTTTATTTATTCACTTATTTATTTATAAAAAGTTTGCTAATATCATTAATTCCTTAATTAACTAGAATTTTAAACGGAAATGTATTTTGGTTTATCATTCACACATACTAACTTTACCGACTCAAAAACACACGCATTCATACATGATTCTCTCATTTTATCTGAAAAAGATATCGTTCCATCCCTTGTAACCTGTATACATTATTTCGCTACAATTTTGAACGGAAATGTATTTCGCTTCGTCATTCACACATATACTAACATTGCCTGCACATAAACCCATTTAATACGTTTTATTACACATGGAACATATCTAACTAATGAAATCAAACCTCAGTCAACAAAACTGTCTCAGTGAATTTATAAAATATTTCTTTTAATTCTAATTTTTAAAAAATTGTTTATCTTAAAAAAACCTCTCTGAAAAAGGTTGTTAACGTGAAAAGTTAGATTAAACACTTTTTACTCCCTCTTCTTTACTTATTCTATTCATATATATATATATATATATATATATATATAGTGACGTAAAATAATAAATGTACATATGTCGGGGGTGTAAATATGTATAGTATTATTATTCAGGTGTTAATAAAATAGTGGTCAATGTTAGAACAGAAGTGTAGTTTATATATATATATATATTTATATATATATATATATATATATATATATATATATATATATATCAATAAATATAACGCATGAAACTCCGAGTCATGCCATATACGTAAGATAATATATATATATATATATATATATATATATGTTGGTCTAATGTAAAATTCGTATATGGTAAAAACCATTTTCTTTTTCAAATCCATGATAATTTCGTGCTTACAGCTATATCATGAAGTCATACATTTCCCGGTTTAATAAAAGCCAATTTCTTCAAACATGAAGCTTCGCGTTGGTCACGGACAGGTGAAAACCGTTGATTGCATCGGTAGAAACATCACCCTTCAATGCCATGTCATTTTCACACTAACTCCATACCGATTTTACCGGCTTACGGCTTATGGATACATCACTTTGATACACGTGTTCTAGTACGATCACCAACGATATGCAAAGTCAAGCTTGGCGAGTACCTAGATGGATGACCGCTTTGGAATACCAGGTGCTAAAAACTGTTATACAAACAATGAGCGAAATCAAAGTGGCTACAGGTTTCAATCAAAATGTCCTCGACAGAATCCGGTTCTTAAAATTATCCATACATACACTACCAGCCATAATTATTAGGCCATCCTATTGTTTTTCAAGAATGATGTATTTTATACTATTTTTTAGTATTTATTGCCTAGTGAATAATTTTAATTTAAAATAGAATGGTTCTTTTGTTAATACTGCACAATAACACGAGCCTCAAATGAATTTATAAATATTTAATAATTACCTATATTGTAGTTTCATCAATGAAAGAATGAAGAAAATTTAGGGCGATTCGAACGAGTTCACCTTTTTTCTTTGCCTTGCAAAATTTTGCAAAGTAATAATAACAAAAGAAACATTCTATTTTTATTTAGAATTATCCACCTGGAAATAAATATTAAAAAACAGTATGAAATTTTAAAAAAAAAACTGGGATGACGTAATAATTATGGCCGGTAGTATATATATATTGTAACAAAGTTGTGGAACTCGTAGGTGTTTTTCACCTGCTGTCCATACATTTACTTTTATAAAGAGTCCTCGCTACAACGTAGAGCATTATATTGTACTAGTTGTAACAATGATTTATAAATTCATAGTATCACTACACAAAAATTTTCGCGTTTCGGAGTTGCTATGCGCGCTTCTCATCGGGTAAAAAGTGGAAATGAAAATTAAATGGTGAAAACGGTTTATTTATGGTGATATGATGTTTAAGTGAATGTGGGGTTGGAAGCTTATTCTAATTTTGTCGGTCGTATTGTAGCCTTAGAGATATTTTGTGTAGTGATACTATAAATTTATAAACCATTGTAACAACTAGTACAATGTATATATATATATATATATATATATATATATATATATATATATATATATATATATATAAGCCGTAAGAATAAACAAATGCTATCAAATAGATATATATTATAAATTATTTTATTGTTTCTGGTTGTTTTTTATGCAAAAGAGAAATTTTCTTTTTTGGAATTTTGCGTGTGCAGAAATTGCTCAAATGATACTCGTTCTGAGTGCTTTCGGCGAATCGTCTAGCCATTTTCAAGGACTTCGCTTTTGTTGTTGTAATTCGTGTCAAATTGTTTTTTCCAACAGTCTAAAGGTTGTTGAAATTTAGACTTTTCCTTAATTTCCGAATACAACCAAAATAAAATTTATTTGTTTTCATTTCCTTTTTCTTATCACTAAGAGTTGACAGGTTCACCTATCGTCGGTTTCATACTCCTTTCTGTTTACCTGCACAAGAGTAGAAGGCTCATACCTGGTTTTATGTTGATGATTTTTTCCCAGTCTTTTTAAAAGTCTTTCTATTCCCACTACCCCGTGCGCCTTCGTGGCATTATCGACGTAATTGTAGTGAATATATAATTATTTTTTTTAAACCATTTCACCCCAAGCATGGCCATACAGCCACTGCTGCACATGAGGTTACAATGAGAAAAATGGAAATAAAAATTAAAAATTGGACACATTCTCGTTGATATGAAAAAAAGAATAAGTAAAAGATGGGAATCAAGAATATAAAAGATGTCAATTGACGTTGCACTTAAATTTTTGGAGACTGTAGCTATCGGGAAAACAAGTATATGGAAGAGAGTTCCACAGGCGGGAAGTGCGAGAGAGAAAACTGATAGCGTAGCGGTTACTTTTGGCAATTTCGACGGAACTGGTTTCTAATCTAGTAGCACTGGTATATATATATATATATATATATATATATATATTAGTCATCCACATACAAGCCCGTTTCGCTGTATCACAGCTCATCAGTGTGGCTAGACATATCCACTTGCTTCTGGGCGGGATCGAAACTCGATCGATTTGGTGTCAGTCGGACTCTCTACTCCCTAAGCCATCGGCGCATGGGATCAGAGAAGGGAAATTTTCACCTCTTGTATGTAAGCAGTGTATACAGACTCCAGTCACCGAGAGAACTCAATTCATTTCTGAAGAGTCACGCATTATAGCCGAAGTGGAAAATGTTTTAAAAATTTTCTTCTCTAGAGAGCTCAATCGTAATGAGAGCATAATATATATATATATATATATATATATATATATATATATATATATATATATATATATATGACAACATTTATTTAATCTGACGACTACTTTAATATGGCCCAGAGCTCTATTGAGGGGAGTTTATTTTCTGGGGAAAAATTTAGCCAGACAGGACAATGAGTAAGAGCTAGACAAAACCTTAATCCCCTAGAGGAGCCAACATCAATATCTATAAACCTGAACTGAGCAGCAGCTCTCCAGTTTCATAGATAGGCAAGCATCAGCAGACTGATATATTGGCTTCATATGCAGTGATCGATAACAGACAATAAGCAATGACATGAAACAACCAATTCTGTTTAACTGGATATTCTAGTTGTTAGAAGGAGCTGCGACCTTTATTACTGTATCATGGAAGCAACTAAAAAACAGCATTGCTCGCATTCGCTTGAAACGGAAGATTCTCGTGCGTTTTACGTGATGATCTGCTTGGATACCAATGATATGGTAGATTTTGTTTACAACTACTTGTTTCGGTCACTGGGAACAGAAGAGTCAATCTTTTAATGGTAGAATTTGTAACGCTGATCCAGAATTTTTATGTATCTTGACATGAATATATAAAAAGCCCATGATATACGATATATCTAATCCATTTTCTTGGTTCTCATATCTATATTATGGAGACAGGGTAGAGAATGGATCGACGATAAGACTGAGGAATTAGAGAGCCGAGTCCAAGTCCAGTCGAGTTCAAAAATAGAAAGAGACGTAAGACAAGTATATGTTTTCTCACCGGGTCTATTCAACCCATGCAGAGAGAACTAAAAGTTCTGCTACGATTCTTCATTAGCAGCGACAATCTTAGCATTATGAGACATGCAGATGATACATTGCAGATATCAGACGCGGAAAGGAAACTACATGACTTCTTGCAGAAGCTAGCAATGGAAAGCGAGAAGAAAGAGCTACAGATAAAGTAGAAGAAATCTTAATGCATAGTCATCAGTAAAAAGAGGACCTTCAAATGCCAACTACAGGTCAGGGATACTAAAATTAAGCAGGCACAAAAATTCAAATACCTAGGAAGTGTACTAACAGAGGGCGGAATGTGCGACACTGAGATCCGAAGGTGCATTGCCATAACCAAGGATGTATTCCAGAAGCTAAGCAGAATATTGAGAGACAGCAAACATTTCGTTGGAAAAGAAATACCACCAGATTATGTAATATCTGTCCTTCAATATGGCGGCGTATTCTGGACAATCTCATCAAAGACGAAAGAAAGACTTAAACCAACAGAAATGTATAGAATGATGCTGAGAGTACCATGGACCGAAGATGTACGCAATAACACGGTTTTGGAGGGGATGGAAACAAAAAGCAAACTTAACATCAGGAAGATACTGCGGAAGTTTCTGGGACAAGTAATGACGAACGACAGCTTGGAGAATCTAATACTCACAGGATGGGTAAAGGGAAAAGAATACAAAAGAAAACAACGTGTGACATATTTGATGAACTTGAGCAAGTGGATGGCAGAGCAAAATTGCGCGTAAGAGAATGCAGGGAATTCAACTAGAATTCGAACTTAGTTCCCCGATTTCTGGCCCCGAGCCGTTCTCCACTGTACCACAACACACTTCCAAAACGCACCTCTTCTAGACTAGTCATTTCATAAAATCTTCGAACCTTTGGAGCCAATTTAGTATAATCAGTTGGAATATACATTACGGTATCTGCCACCTGTCATGCGGTGCATTCATCGGGATATTTATTTTTAGGAGAAATGTGAGTCGTACAGGTGTGTCCTGTTCTGAGAAAATGTTTGCGAATTTAAATTATGGAAAAAGTTTTTCGAAACTGGATCTTTCATAAGTATATTAGAAAATAGAGTTTAAAGACAAACGTTCTGAGTTAATAACGATAAATTCGCACAAGGTATTGTTCAACTGGTATAAAAGTGGCTCCAGATATATTTTAACAAGCTATTACTACTATACTGTAACCTCGGATAAAGTGACACAGTTCACTGCTTACGAATTTAAAGAACATGTAAAATGTACTCGATTGAAGATACTACTACCCAGCCGTATCAGCCAAGCTCAAACAAACAAACTGAACGGCGTGTGGGTACATTTAATGAAGTTTTTAAAAAAGCAAATAACGAAAAAGTAAGCGAATAAGCACTACAAAAAATATCGCGAGTATACCGGATAACGCAGAAGCCTAATACACGCCGGCAGACATATCAGCGGCAAATTAATGTTTTAAAAAATATTGGTGATCGATAAGCTGTTGTTGTTCTTTTATATGCCGTGTTCCTTCGGGACGTAGGCGATCATGGCATCTCTCTATCACTTATAGCTCTTAACACTCCTTCTCCTGTTACCCCTCACAAACTCTTCTCCACTATCTATCTGCTCAAGTCCGTCAAGTAGGTCATCGTTGTTTTTCTCGTCTCTGATGTTAAGTATAATTTCCATCTTTGTCAAAACCTCGTCGTTGCTGATATCTTTGATCTATAGTACCCTCAGAATCCTTTCGGTTGCTTCCAGTCTTTCTTTCATTTACGCTGAAATTGTCTAAGATTATCTGCTACACTTAAGGACAGACAATACATAGCAATCCAGAGTTCTCTTCTTTGTTTCCAGCGAAATGTTTCTGTCCCTCAATACTCTACTCAGCTTCTGGAATGCATGGTCGGTCATGCCAATTCTCCTTCAATATCGCATATTCCGTCCCCTATTAGAACACTTTCCAGGTATTTAAATTTCTGTATCTGCTTTATTTGAGTATTCTCTGCCTGTAGGTGTCATTTTGGCTCCTTCTTTTACCAATGATTATGCATTCAATTTTCTTATAATTTATATGTAGTCCTTTCCTCCTGTATTTGAACGGATAAGAAAAATGACACAATTTTTCTCAAAAGTAACGACAAAGTGTCTTTCAGAGTTTATAAACATGAAAAAGAAATGTGTTAAGACTCCCTAATAAGCTCTTGAACTGGAAAATTTATATTTATTGTGAAAGTATGACAAAAAAAGAGACAAGAGGAAAACTATATTTTGTTTTAGACGACGCGTTTCGTCCACAAGACAAATAACGAAATGAATTTATTTGAAATAAAATATCTATAAACAATAACAAAATGTTGTTGGCTACTGGAAAACTATAATAACGCTGATAAATATTTATTAGGTGAACTGAAAATATTAAACATTTGAAAAAAAATCATTTTTTTATACTCGAAAAAAATTTTTTTATGTGAAGTATATTGTTTGGCTCGTTATGATATAAGACGTTAAAATGATAGATTTAACCGTTTTCATTTGAACTTTTGATGTTTGTTGTATATGTTGGTTTGGGAAAGTATTGTTTCTATTAGGAATGGTGAGATTGGGAATAAACTGGGTACAGATTAATATAGGCATTTGTTTAGTGCAGCTTAACTTGTAACCTTAGGAACACAGCAGTGAAATTACTGATTTTTAATATAATGGGTGCAAGTAATACCACAAGTAATTGTTCTGATATTTTTGTTTAAAGTTTTATTCAATCAATTTGTTAACTCTTCCGATCATTGCTTTATTTTATCAACCCTTCATTTATTTACGTTTCTCTTCATTGTTTCACTTCCCTTACCTTTCTTTTGTTCGTTCCTTTTTGTCGTCTTCTCACTTTAACTTATTTTTTCCATCAATTCTATTTTTCACTTTTTCTCTTCATGACCTTTCGTTCTTATTCGTTTTTTTCTAATTTCTTTTCTCCTACTTTTCTCCTATGTGTCATCGTTTTTTTGTTGCGAACTATTTTCCTTATCCCTTTATTTTATTCATGCTTTCTTTTTAACTCTTACGTTTTATTTATTTATCCATATCTTTCTATACGCCATAGTTTTTATTCTCTGTGTTTAATCTAACCTAATATTTCTCTTTGTCTAATCCCATTATTTTGCTTTGCGATTATATTACATACCTGAAGCGTAATTCCTATTTTTTAAATAAATTACAAACAAAAATATTCAGCCGTTTTTATTGGAAATAAAATCGATTGTTCGTGGGCAGGGTTATGTGAATTAAAAAAATTTTGCCGATATTCATTCCGTGGATGGAGCGATGCAAATAAAGGGATATTTCTCCTGTTTAACTGAGTGTATAAAGTGTGTAAAAAAATAACAACCGATCCCGGAAAATGAAGGTTTGGTGTATTCTCTGTATGAAAAGCCTAGACATTACATAAAATAGGTTGCTGTCATTTTAAAAATATCTTGCCGCCATTTTCGCTGGATGTATTTAATGTCTGAAGAGCAGGGAGAAAACTTTTCCACATAGTAATTCATCATTGCATGAAGAGAAGTGCATTCAGGTATCAATTGTAATGTCTACTACAATAGCGAAAGAAACACATCTATTAGTTGATTAGTTAGCATACAACGCGGCATTGTAGTGTTTAAGATAGTGTTAAATGTATATACGACTTGTGTTAAATGTATATACGACTTGTGTTAAATGTATATACGACTTGTGTTAAATGTATATACGACTTGACTACTTCGTTGGTTTGTAATTAAGTGAAACTGTTAAAGAAAATAACTGAATACATGAGTAATAAATTTTGGATTTTTATATCTCATAGACGCCGGTAAAACACTGATTTATTTTTTTTTAAGTCATGTCACACAAGTAAAGCAGTAAAGCCACTAAGATAGAGTGGCTTAAGGAGTGTGAAAGCATAAAATAGGGAAATATTATTCATGAGCGAAGAAAATAGAAGAGTAACTAAGAAGAAAGAAGAAAACAATTGATACTGAATTTAAATTTTTTAATACCAAATTTGGCTAGAATACATGCTGAAAAAGAATTCCACAGGTGAGAAGTGTGATAGTCGAAACTGTTATCATAGGAATTACAGTTGCATCTTACCAATTTTTTTTATCACACGGAAAAGTTCATCCGAGCATTTACCATAAAAGCCACAAGAAAGCTACAGTACGGGGGTGAGGAAGAGACTGAAGCCTAGATGCCACTTCAGGACCTGTAATATTGCTGATTTTTCTTTGGATTTTATTATGAGGCTTTAAATATAGATCAGGAGTGGCGGATTTATTGTGGCAGCAATATTCTAAGCATGAAGAAATGGGAAACATATAGATATTTAATAAAAATTCTGGAAAGAAAATTGTTTAGCACGACCCAGTAAACATACGTTCTTAAGAGGCAGAAAGTTTAATATAAACTTTCCAATTCATGTCAGTCAGAATGTTGGCGCAAAAAAATCGCAACGAGCAATTCTTTTGGAGGTTCGCATCAACCATGCTGAAGAGAGCCAGATGAAGTTTCGTTCTGGAGGCGTTAGAATTAGCAAGCCATTCTTTGCCCCAATTAACACTAGATTGTAGATCCTTTTTTACATAACGGACAATTTGACCGAATAGAACTGCTTATCGACTTTCGTAAGTATTTGTGAGCTATCATTCTGGACGAAATGTAAAACATCTACGAATAGTTGATTTAAAAGATATTTAACACTTATATAGAGGGCAAAAAACCACTTAATTTGTCTCTTCTTGGATTTTACCGTATCTTCTAAACTTTTATATTTAATTATAAAATAATGCGAGTTGTGCCATAGACGTAGGACAATAGGTGTATTTACTAACAATTGTATAATACAGCTCTGTCCATCCACTGAACACTGTTTTATTAATACCTACATAATAATGCTATACATATGTGCACCCTCATTGAATATTTATTAATTAACGTCACTATATATATATATAGTGCCATGAATTAATATATATAAAAACGTAGCACACTTCGTATATTATCCAGGTAAATGTCGATAAAGACGAACTCAAAAGAACTCAATGTTGAATTTATTCATTTAAATTATATATATATATATTCCACTGATGAAAACAAAATAAAAAACATGATTTCCAATCACTCCAATGCAAACCCGACGTGGATATCTCAAAAAAGAACAAACCTTATAAAATAATGTATAAAAATAATATTCGCTAAAAACCGTACAATATGAATTTTGTTTTAGCAGTAAATTGATGATTTCTACCGGAAAGCAAAAATGTAATTTTTGTCCAAATGACGATTTATTTTTTGCCACGCACACCACCCGAAATATTCTTTATATATATATATATATATATATATATATATATATATATATTGTGTGTGTATTTTGGCAGCATTTTTTCATTAATGCAGGTTTCATTGAATAATATAGACAAGTTTTGTCTATTAATTTTGTGTAGGATCCGTTCATGCCGTCTGATATACTTGATGGTGATGTCGTTGAAAGACAACAAAAAATCACAGTATTTGTTGAATTTTTTATCGGGTCTAAGCTTTCGGCTCACATAAGCCATTATCAAAGAGTAAATATTAACACACAGTAAACTTAGTAGGGATGGACTTATATTTTCAATTCAATTATCTTTATTGTTAATAGCTTAAATGTTCTATGTTTACTGTGTGTTAATATTTACTCTTTGATAATGGCTTATGTGAGCCGAAAGCTTAGACCCGATAAAAAATTCAACAAATACTGTGATTTTTGTTGTCTTTCAACGACATCACCATCAAGTATATCAGACGGTATGAACGGATCCTACACAAAATTAATAGACAAAACTTGTCTTTATTATTCAATGAAACCTGCATTAATATATATATATATATATATATATATATATATATATATATATATTAAATAGTTGGATATATATATAGTTTTTATTGTCATCCGCAGACAGTTCTGTTTCGCCGTATCACAGCTCATCAGTACGGTTAGACTCCGATTGCTTTTTTAGCCAGGATTGAAATGGCGTCTGTCGGCGACTCTACGCCTGGGCTATGGGCGTTCGGTGGAAGCAGACAGACTTATACGCGCCCAATAGCTAGAGCGCTCTAATTCATTTCACTGAATGAGCGATGCGTACATTTCAGATATATATATATATATATATATATATATATATATATATATGTATATGCAATAATGGCATCCAAA
>JBBBDQ010028552.1:240000-284577 GCA_037127315.1 Ascarosepion bandense
TTCCTTCATTCCTTCCTTCCTTCCTTCATTCCTTCCTCCCTTCATTCATTCCTTCCTTCCTTCCTTCCTTCCTTCCTTCCTTCATTCCTTCCTCCCTTCATTCCTTCCTTCCTTCATTCCTTCCTTCCTTCCTTCATTCATTCCTTCCTCCCTTCATTCCTTCCTTCCTTCATTCCTTCATTCCTTCCTTCCTTCATTCCTTCCTTCCTTCCTTCCTTCATTCCTTCCTCCGACAATATTACTTTTAAGATTTATGAATCTCACTCCTTACATTTTTAATCCTTAATTCCAAATTTTACCTTTTAATTTTTCTTTTAATTTTTCTTTTATTTCATCTTATTTTTATTTCAAATTTCAAAATTTTAATTTTCCCTACATTTTTATGTACATAGAGTATTAGAATATTTAAATTTTTAATGATTTACTCCTCTTTGATCTCTTCTCCCTGCATTTTATAATTTTTTTTATTGTTATTTTTGTTTTATTCAAATTTAAAATTTAACTTTTAAATTTTTATCTACATATAACAGTAGAATATTTAAATTTTAATCTTGTTATTAAAAAAGCAGTAACTTAACTTCATAAGATTTAATGCCCATGAACATCGAGTGAACTTAAATTCAAATCCGTTAAAATGTCAGTTTGAAATATGCACCTGATGAGTGCATAACGCATGAAACTCTTAGTTGTGCCATATAAGTAAGAAATTATGTACATTTATTAATATATATAATACAGCTCTGTTCATACATGAAGCCCTGTTTTATTAACACCTGAATAATAATAATAATATGCATATATACACCCTCCTCATATGTATGTTTATTAATTTCCATCACTATATATATATGTATATATATATATATATATATATATATATATTCTGCACTATTTACATTATTCGGACTATTGCCCTAATCGTTACTTCTTTGTTTACGACGTTTCGGCTGTTGTACGCTCCGGCCTGTTTCAGGTGCTAAGACTTTTGAACCAAACCCTTTATTACGATCACTGGGGTATATCATTCTTATTCCTTCTCAAAGCCTCTAACACGACTCTCTAAGTTACTTGTTCTTATATTATAATTGCGATTAGCCTTTTCCTTATAAAGAAACAATTGGCATTCATTTACCGAACATTTAGCTTTAATATCGGTTGAGCATTTTAAAAACTTTCCTTTTCAAACAGTGTTTTTAGGAAAATAGTTTCTCAAAGACACTGCTATCGAGCTTTCCAATATTGATGGGGTCCCCTTCCTAACATTTTGTTTCAAGTAGTGTGGAAAGCCAACATCTTGATGATGGCATTATTGTCTCATCGGAGTACATTTTAATTGTTGCTGCTGTTTTAAATTTCCAAGTGTTGTGATATCTATTATTTTAAAAAGTTCCTTTAAAATTATTTTGAAAAAATTTGAAAATCCCCTAGCTTTCTTGATTATGGCTTCTCTGTGCTTTTTCTATATTTTCATCGTAATTCTTTTGTTGAATCTTTCTCTATAGTACCTAGACTTTATAAATTTAAGCACAGTCTAAATTAACAAGAAGACATCATGAATTTAAAGTTAAAATGAATAGTTGTCACCTTAGATTCTTTACGAAGATTTTTTTTCTTTCACTTCTTGCTTGTAGAAGAGTCTTCCACCTTCTTGCATTCCATCTAACTTTGATCTTCAAAATGTAAACGCAATGTCACTCGTTACCTACTGTTTTCTTGATTCCTCTTCTTTTATTCTTTTCGATTATAAATAGTCGTTTTCTTTTTCTTATTCTTTCACCCTCAGTAAAGCATTGTTCTTTTTTTTGTGACTTTACTGGGGTGAAAGATTTGAAAAGAAAATTTTGCTTATTGTTTTGTCGTGATTTTATCTCTTTTAGTCGTTCTGTCTAAATAGCAATGATAGCTTTCTGAAGATAAAATGCTAATAATCCTCAAAATTGTTTGACAAATCTTTTCAGTTTTTTTTGTATTTTTTGGAAATCTGATGTTGGTTATTTTCTAATTTTACACAACATTCTTTCTATCTCGATCACAAACACAAAACGCGTGTTTTCCATCCATGAGGCGTATTAATTCCTTTCCCTTGATCTTCATAGACAGACAGGAATTGCTTTATTTGCTCACTACTATAACAAATTGCAAATTGAATGAAAAAAAAAACAATGAATGAGAAAATCTGGAAAGTGAAACAAAAGGATCACAAATAAAGTAATTCGATTGTTAGTAATTCTTTTTTATTGTTTTCTGAAAATACTCTGTATTTTAATATTAAGCTTAGCAATACATTTTACAGATAGATAGATATGAATATGAACCAGTTGAGATAGATAGATAGATAGATAGATAGATAGATAGATAGATAGATAGATAGATAGATAGATAGATAGATGTCTCGAGTGTGCTGAGACGTACTTCCACAACAGTGTATAGGGAATATACAAACAAATAATTGTTTACATTAAAGATTCAGAAGAAAAAAATAATTTGATAGTGGATCATGTTTGCTTAGAGAGGAGAAAAACTATGTCAACCAGGAACTTTGTTATGTCGTCAAAGATCAGTGACGGATAAAGAAATTATTTTATGAATACATTCACATCTTTTGTAGATAATCTCTTTATGCGATAATATCTCATACATAGGCAAAAATGGATTACGTGTAGACGTCATGGGTGGGGATAGATAGCGATAAATAAGCTGGGAGAGATAAGTTATTTTCTACGCAGCAACCTGTTTCTCACAGACGCAACGTCGCAAAACAGTCCATGTTCTACTGTTATTTTCATAGCAAATATTCAAACAGGCTTAGATAGATAGATAGATAGATAGATAGATAGATAGATAGATAGATAGATAGATAGATAGATGTAAACAGGCTGATATAGATTGATATGAAAAGACTGACATAAATAAATATACAGATTGATGTGGACAGACTGAAATAAACAAATATGAACAGACATAGATAGATAGATAGATAGATAGATAGATAGATAGATAGATAGATAGATAGATAGATGTGAATAAAGAAAAACAGACAGCTATATAGTTTGATATACTGAGATAAATATTATGATATCTCGAGTGTTATAGATTTTATATATTGTGCAGTTTCTCCAACAATCAGAATCTTTGAGATTTCGTGACGATGACTGTAGCTTATTCTTCTAATATTTTGCGTCATCATAACCAAATAGTCTCACTTTATATCAAAATATTCCTCTTCTCGTTAGTGTCTGCCCCGTTAGTGTCTCTATTCTTATCTTGACTACCACTCTTTGTTTGAGCGATTATGATGTTCCTGATAATTGTCGAGAAAAATCTATTCCAGAGATTTAGAAAACATTACACAGAGACAAGAATGGTTACTCTCACTTTGTTATGTGTGAAGCACCCTGGCAAAGGAAATTCTTTGTAATATCGGCAAAATGTTTTCTGTCCTTTTTCTGCCTACTCATTGGCAAGAACGAATATAGTTTACTGGTAGAATAGTACATATATTTTTAAAAGACTTTCTTCCAGGTACAGTAAATAGAAGCATTAACACATCGTAAATCTATCAGACAAATTAATATTGTAATTAGATTTATGCTTATAAGGCAGAATGATACAGTATATGCTTATAAGGCAGAATGATACAGTATACGAATTTTAATCAGAAATAAATATATTGCTTTTTAGTCAAAACCTGCTTCAGACACATTTTTGTTTTGTTTAACACTGAGATCCCACCTGTTTTATGCTGCAACTATACTCAGAAGGCTGTAGTTACATTTTCTGAGATACGAATGTACTCAGGCCGTCAAAAATGACGGAAAAATATTTCAGAGGAATAACTGATTCCTCACAGGTTATTCCCACTGAACGGGACAGGAGAGAATTCGGTCGGGTTTTAATCCTGGGTTAAAAGCAATCGCATGTCTAACCGTACTGACGAGCTGCGATACAGCGAAACAGATCCTTCTGCGAATGACTATTTACGCTCTCACACCCTGATTGAGGACTCTGGAAGAATGGTAGACTTTGAAAAAACAGTAGCTACTCTAGCATCTACGCATCGCTCATTCAGTAATGAATTAGGAGCACTCTGGCCACTGGCGTATGATACATCATACGCTAAAAGTCTGCCTCCTTCTACCGAGCGCCAATGGCTCAGAGGTAGAATCGCCAACGGATGCCAATTCGGTCAGGTTTCAATTCTGACTGTACTGATGAGCTGTGATACAGCGAAACAGATCTGTCTGCGGATGACTATATATATATTACAAGAAAGTGAAAAAACACGTAGATTAAAAACCCACTGTTCAAGCATTTACTTTTATAAAGAATGCTCGATACAAAGTAGAGATTTATGCTAAGAGAGAGAATATATATATATATGTTTATGCGCGCGTGTGTGTGTGTGTGTGTGTGTGTGCGTGTGTGTGCATGTATATTCTTCACTACTTGACGACATAATTATTGCAAAAAATAAAATAATAAGGCACAAATAAAGAGCAAACACGCAGCAAGAGCTTTCATAACTTCTAGTAAATTGTAATAACTGATAGTATAGAGAATGAATTGAGCAAACGCTGCATCCCTATTGTCTCTTAAATGAACTGAGCCGACGCTACCTTGCTATTGTTCTCGCTCTTTCTCTATGAGAGTGACAGGATATATATATATAGATAGATAGATAGATAGATAGATAGATAGATAGATAGATAGATAGATAGATAGATGTGTGTGTGTGTGTGTGTGTGTGTACAAATGAATAAGGAACGAATAAAATAATTACAATATTCAAAACATTAATTTAAAACAGTGCTCAATATAAAAATCGAGCAATAAATATTTATTATTAATTATATCTTAGAATATGTACAAACTACAAACTACCACAAAATTGTGCTTTTTGTTTCGACATTGAAGAAACAATGTCTCGTCAGGTAGTTAATAATGATGGTTATATACAGACATTGAAAAAAATGAAAAAACACCACTTTCTTTTATTTTTGAAAAAAACGAGTGAAAAAAAGAAAGAAGGTAGAAAAGACGACAAAACAAGATGATAAATCAAGAAAGGGAAAGAAAGAGGAAAAGGAAAGCAAAGAGGAAAACAAGAGAGAAAGCACTGAGAGTAAAAGGTCAATGGAAACGGCTAAGAGAGAGGAAATTCATATAATTTGTAATTGCAGAAAGTCAGTCCTTATTCATGTTAACGAACAGTGGATTAAACATTCAACTGGTAATTTTGATTTATCTATGGGAGCTTTCAATTCTCAACAGTCTTCAGATTTAGTCGGATTGTTTTTCTGTACAACCTTACGGCATATACAGACATTGGTTTAAATAATATAGGACTTTATAGAGATGAAGAACTCATGATAGTAAGTAAATCTACTGGAGGTAAGGTTTTAGACTTAGAAAATTAATCCATAGAGTTCTTAAATCTTTTGGTGTTAATGTACTAATTCTAATATATAACAACTTGACTTCTTAGACATAACGCAAGACTTAGTTTCTAATAATTTTCAGCCTTACATGAAAAATAATGTATTGTGGGGACCTACCTACAAATGAACTCTTCGATACCTTTATAATATGGCTACTAACTCTGAGTGAAAGAGATACACACTGACACTGAGGTGAGACTGAGGAGCCACTGAGTAGTAGCCACAGAGTGAGTGAATGAGTGAGTCAAAATGCTGCGTGAGGAAGTACTCTCCAGTCCACGTTTACCTTTGTACTACGTTTTACGAGAATATATTATTCAACTTTATATCCGAGTCCGAGTTATATTCCTATGGCTCTTCGGTCATAACATAATGCTTACCCAATCTTTATAACCATCCACCATTGGTTATGAAACATATACTACAATCGGGTGAACGTCGCATTACCATATACTCTTCCAGAAAAGAAATACTCGAAAACATAAAACAATTTATGATAAAAATCTTATATTGTAGTCTAAAGTGTATTAGATTATTTGTACTTTTCATAATGAGGTATTGTAATTGTTTTTAGTTTTTGATTTATACGTAAAGTAAATTATTTTCGTATTCTGCATTTTAAGATAGTGTTTTGTGTGGGTATTTTTTCTGTTTTCAGGGTTCTTTAATTACTTCTCTGTATATTTTTCTTCGTCATCAACTGATTTTGCAGTGACTTAGTATATTGTATTTTTGCAAGCAATTGACATTTAAGGGACATTCGTGCTTTAATTTACAGTTACAACTGGGCTTGATTTGAGCGGGTAGTTTGTCAGTTATTTTTCTGTTGTGTTTTTATGATGTATGTCATATTTTAGGTGCAACTATTGTTGATATTTACTGTTTTTATATTGAATATCTCAAGAAGTTTGGTTAATGGAAAAAGTGTTGGGATATGAGTTTAATGAATATTTATCCTATGATTTTTACGGTGTTTTAACTATATGATGTTTCTTTTTCTGTTAGCTTCTATGTATTGTGTGTGTGTGTGTGTGTGTGTGTGTGTGTGTGTGTGTGTGTGTGGGAAAGAGAGAGAGAGAGATACTTTCATCTAAAATTTCTATCTTTTAGGGCTTTTTCATAAACATTTTTGGGGGTTCGTCGAAGATGATTCCGTTATATGAATTCAGGATAATCATGTAATTGTTTAATCACGATACTTTCATATTATGCATTTCATCAGTGCTGTATACGCTTTTTGAATGCAGTGTTTTTCCATGTTTTTTTTTTTTATCATTTTCTGTCAAGCAAGCTAAAGAAGTCACTAAGACGCTAGGGATTACTGACAGTGAAAAAAAGCTATTAGCATAAAACATGTGGGTACATATAGCAATTTCAATTGTAAAGTGATGAGACCTAGCTACCAATCTAAGACAGCGCTTAAATTCGTAAAGTTTAGTTACTAAAGAGGAAAGCAGGCAACATAACTTACCATGTAAGTATTTATAGAAAAAGCTAAGGAAAGTTACAATACAGCGGTGGGAAAAGAACTGACGCCAAGATGCCAGGTCTGAGCCGATATATAAATAGATATCAGAAGTACAATGCCAGATATATCTGGAACAGTTAATTCAGTGGACAAACGGTCAGTCAGTTAAGTGCCATACGTAAAACACGCTTGGGCGATCATGTCTCGAAAGAGACTGACTGACTGGGCAGAAGATTATCCCGCAGTAGGTTGCCATTGCTTTCTGCATAGACTGGTTGCCAGCCAAGGCTATAGAACCCAATCTGTCCTGTTATTTAACCCATAACTAGAAGGAATAGACGGATTAATACCTTTTCCAAGGGTATTTGCGCGTAAGTGAATTCAATGAATTCAACTGGAATTCGAACTCGGCTCCCCGATTTCTCGTTCCGAGCCGATACCCAATGCACCAGAACGCACATCCGGACAAACGGTAGACTTACTTAAAAATGTGTAATCAAGATTTTAGCGAGAAAAATTGTTTAACACTCCACAGTTACTTCTATGTATAATTTTCCTTAGTTATCTGGCTTTGTATATTAAATTGTTTTGCAAGCATTGTCATTTAAGGAACATTCGTGCTTTGCTCTGCAGTTAGAGAAGGAATTTTACTGTTTTTCTTGAATATCATTGAATAAGCAGCATGCCTGGTAATTGATTCCACATAATCTTTTCATTTCAAGTCAGCGAACAAACGTTAGCATGAGAAGGTATAATGAGTCACTCGGAATAACGTTGTTAGAGGATCTTGTTATGAAATATTATTTCGCTAAATTATGTTTATTGTCAAAATTTATGTTATAACCCAGTATTTATTTATTAGCTGATTTGATTTTTTACTGCTTACCAACTTTTTGCAGGTTATTTAAAGCCAGACAATAATTTTAGTTTGTAGTATTTTTTTTAATTGTAATTATTTACTGTTACAATTCCTATTAATCATCCTATAGCTAGGTTCAGAAGAGGTGAATTTATACCTTTTCCAAGAGTATTTGTGTTATATATCGCCGTACAACGACAAAACAACAAACACGCATATATAAAAATATAAGGTTATATTTTTATTAATGACGACGAACCGTGTGGAATAGAGAACAGGAGAGTGAGAGCGCACATAGAATGGGTTGACGGGAGTGTAGTCTTGCCTGTGGTGTTTCTCTGCTTCCACTGGCCGTTCTCTGCTGGCGAATCCATGTGTCGAGGTCTTTATATAGTCTTCTAGAACCGGGACTTTCCTTCCGGTCCTGCCTCGCCCACGCAACGCCCACGTAATTCCCAGAGACACCTGTTCTGTTTGCCTCCGTAGTCATTTCCGCCGCTGTCGGAAATAAGGTCAAACGACATCCGCTCCGGCCTCGACAGGATGTATTTCACAAACACCCGCCCTGCCGCTCGCCGACCCCTCCACCGACGGGAAACACCATCGCTTGCATCACTTCCTCGGGTGGGGCCAGATTGTTATATTACATTTGTACGTAAGAGAATATAACGATATCGACTAAAATTGGAATTCTGATCTCCGATTTCTAAACCTAAGTTGTTATTCATTGCAATACCCATACAAACAAGTTTATAGCCCTTTCCAATCGGTAACCCATCTAGGTACCGACCAGGCTCGACTGTGGTTAAATTAGGTGAGGTATGAGAATTTTTATGGTTTGTCTCTTCGTTGTGGCTATCTTTATTAAAAGCAAAATAAAAATTTAGTTTTCTTTTATAATGCTTCATCCAATATATGAAAGAGTAAAAAGCCCAGTATGCGCTACTATTTAAGCTACGTCTGGGGGAATAGCACACACACAAAGTTATTCCATGCCAATTTCTATAATACAGAGGATCAGTAAATAAGATTTCCGAACACAGGTCATTTGTATTCATCAATCGATAAAGAAATACTTAATATGAATTCCAGTGGGATAACAAACGATAAAAAAATGACAAGTTTGTACCTTGTAAAACAAAAATAGGAATAGCGTATGAGGAATAAAGCATAAAGGTTTCATACAGGACAATAAAAAATGAAAATTACATTAGTAACATTCATTTTTTATATAGTTTTCTATATTAATGTTCAACATAAAAATGACCAACAGCTACTCAACGTAGGTGCTACTATGTGATGCTGTATGACCGTAAGAAAACACAAGAGATGTGGAATCCATGGGGCTATAAAGGAAAGCTAACAGGAAAGTTAACCCTATATTTCAAGAGGTAAAGATTAATGGAATTGGGAAAACATCTTACATCTCTGTCTGATTCATAAAATGATAATTCTTAGGAAGAATCTGTCCGAGTGGGACTTGCGTTTTAATATTGGAATACTAAGATCAAAAGAATTATTTAACTAAGAAGAGCTTATACCTTGTCCTTTCTGTGCTTCTTCTATTCGATGCAAAACCCAAGAGCCACCCAAGCTATTCGCGGTTACTGATTGTTGCTGTATGGGCGTAGAAAAAGACAAGCAGTGAAGACCTTGGGAATGAGCAGGAAAAATAACAGTTAAACCTATATTTGAAGAGTTCAAGTTTCTTGTTTTTTTTTGTTTTTTTTTTAATCATCTCACCCCAAGCAAGGCATTCCACTGCCACTATTGCGCATGGTGCTACATAGGGGAAGGTAAAGAGGAGTGGATAGACATAGGGAATGTCAGGAGAAAGGTGACAGATGAGTAAGGATAGCGAGGATGAGGGTCGGGCAGATGGGAAGAGTGCTTGATAGAATGGGAGCAGGTTAGTGTGTTAGGAGGTGTGTATTGACCTTACATTTAAACTCCTGGAGATTGTAGCCGTCGGGGAAGCAATCGTTTGGAAGAGAATTCCACAGTCGGGAAGTGCGAGGAAAGAAACTGTTGGAGTAGAAGTTACGGCTGCATTTTATATTGTGACTAGAAAAACGTCCTGCTAGGTGATAATTCGTGCGATTAATCTTTTTTTGAATGGGACTTAATAATTACTAATGGAATAGTATTGAATCACCCTTGTGTGTGTACCATGGCGGAACCCAATTGTAATGGTCATGGCTGGTAGGGTCAAAAAAGGTTATTTGTCAGAATAATTGCCTCGAAATTAGTGAAAAAGCAGTGCAGGGTAGAAGAGGTGTTGTTGGGCGGAAAATAAATATTCTTCCACAAGGCCACGCAGTCGCTTTTTGACCTCTATCAAGAGAGGCAGGTGAGTGCAGCGCAGCTCCAGCCCCAATATTGCAGCAATACTCTATTAATCTCTCTATAAATGGGGTATAGTGAGTGGTGTAATGAGTCAGACATTTGTTTTTTATAATAATTTCACTCCAAATAAGATAGTAATTCCACTGTTGAGTAGGGCGTTACAGTGAGAGGGAAAAAAGGTCAGTCAGTTAAGTGCCATGCGCGAAATACGCTTGGGCGATCATGTCTCGAAAGAGACATGACTGACTGGGCAGAAGATTATCCCGCAGTAGGTTACCATTGCTTTCTGTGGTAGACTGGTTGCCGACCAAGGCTATAGAACCCAATCTGTCCTATTATTTAACCCATAACTGGAAGGAAGAGACGGATTAATACCTTTCCCAGGGGTATTTGCGCGCAAGTGAATGCAATGAATTCAACTGGAATTTGAACTCGGCTCCCCGATTTCTCGTTCCGAGCCGATATCCACTGCACCACAACGCACATCCGGAAAAAAGGTACAGAGTATATTAAAGGAAGGATAAGAAATGGGAATCAAGTAAATAGGAGGTAATTGACGTTGCATTTAAACTTTTGAAGATTCTAGCTATCAGAGAAACAATGAAACGGTAAAAAGTTCTACAAACAGAAAATACGAGAAAAGCAAACTGTAGAGTAGAGGAAGCGGTTATATTTAACTTTCTTTCAACGGTAAATGGGTGGGGCTTTGGTGCCAGTTTAGTAGCACGAGTAAATACATGTGGTCGGGAAGCCAAAGAAAAAAGCTCGTCAGAGCAGTTGCCATGAAAAGACTTGTAGAAAAGACAGAGGGAAGCCACCTCACGTCGGTAAGAAAATGACTGAAGTCTAGCTGCCAAGTTAGGATCAATTATATTGCAGATCCTTTTTTGTATTGTGCCGAGAACCTCGTGATAGATAGCAGAAGAACCCTACCAAATATGACAACAATATTCAATGCACAGACGAATGGTAGATTTATAAAAGTGTAAAATGGATTCTGACGAGAAATATTTCCTGCTCCGACGCAGTAACCCAAAGTTTCTAGCATGCAGCAATTTAGTCATTCTATTTGACATTATTCAAGAGAGTAAGGCTAAGGTTGCGAAGTGTGTTGCTCCTTAGGAGACTAGTGTCATTCATTTTGATGATAAACGAGAAAGCTTCTTTGTGGCAGTTAATGGGGAGCAACTTCGTTTTGAAGCCATCCCCAACATTTTTCTTGCATTTTTAGCAATAGATCATATATATGAGGTCCACTTGAGGTCCTAGTAGTACTTGAATCTGAATAGACATTCAAATCAAATGGTTCTCTGTGAGAGAAAACTTACACATCATGATTGGTGGAAGTTCAGCGTCTGCTCATTGTTAATGGAAAGTTACTTGTGGGGTATTAGCCGCATTGAATTTTACGAGCTAGTTCTTCCCTAGTAAGCCACCTGAACACAGTCAGATGAGATATGAGCTGTTAGGACCTGGTCATCTAAATTTTTGAAAGTGCTTCTACAAACTGTTGTATCATACGCATAGATACTCCCTAACGATTAGTGCGTGCTCTAAGGCAGATCATGTTTAACCCTGGAACACTAACCATCAATTTAAGTTACACCAATACCAACCATGGCTATATCATACCCGATTTTGAAAATATCAAAAAATATTAAATATAAACACTTATTTGAAATATTTTACATGCAGGAACTTCAAAATTTGTACTTTGAGTTAAAATTAATAGGAACTGAAAAACATATTATTTAGTTAAGAATTCGCGCTTGATATTATTTACTCGTGGTTAGTGTTCTTGGGTTAATAAATGAAAATACACCCTTGTGTAAGTTAATTGAAACAACGTATTCAGTCTCTTCTCTTGCTCCATACGATCAGTTTTAGATCCAGTGGAGTTACATGGTGTAATTGATTTCTATTTTTTCCTCAGATTAAGTCATTTGCGGTAGTGTGCAGCTATATGAATCTATTTTCGGGGTGTACGATGAAGATTATTTGTCTTTGAAAAATATTGCGTCATCCGTGATTGCATCAGATATCACTCCACTACTGCCATGACTATCGATTAGTCATCCTACGGCTATTACCTACGATGGACGTTATTCCAACGAAGAGTACGAAAATTGTAACGCTGTACGAACAAACTGGTAATCCTTACAGAAAGATCGCGGAGATCGTTGGTGTCAGTCTTTCAACTGTCAGTCGTGTCACCAAGGGAAAGAAGCAATCTGGGTCCATCGTTCTAAAACGTAAAAGAAAATGCGATAGGAATAGAAAACAACGTCAAGAGACATATAAGTGATCGGGGAAAATGTGAAAGATTGTAGAAAGACATTATTCGTTTTTTTTATTAATTTCCATAAAGGGGTATTTAGAGAATAAATGTTGCAAGTTTGAACCTAAAGTTTCTGTTAGCAAGTTTTGTTACCCATTCTATATATTGTGCGTCGAAAACCGGGAAAATATTGACTGAGTTTATTAATTAATGCAGACGTTACTGACAGAATTGTGTCATTATATGCAGTGCTGGATAATCCTTTAGCCTAGTAGAATGCAGTCTATGGATGGATTATCCTAGAGGCTAGTATCGACTGCAGCCTAGGGACGGATTATCTTTTAGGCTAGTACAAAGTTCAGCCTAGGGTCGGTTTATTCTTTAAGCTAGTATAGGCTGCAGTCCAGAGCCGTATATTCCTTTAGGCTGGTACAGGCTGCAGTCTTAAAACCCCTCTGGCTTTTATAAAGAAACGATTTTTAATTCGACTAGATTCTAAATAGTTTCATATATTGAAATGATATCAATATGACAGTAACATATTTATTTTGATTGTTTTATTGTTATACTGCTGCTTATAAAATCTGTTTTTTTTTTAGCTCCAAGTAAATTGAAATATGTGTTAATTTGGTTCGCAGCTAATAGTAAAATTGGTATTTCTAAAAGAATATTTTATTGACAAACGAAAAATAGCTATTGTTCCCTTCAAGACATGTAAAAGTCACTAAAATATATCATGAGTAAAAATATCCAAGATGAATGCAAGCGAGTTACAGGGTTGCTCTGTCTGAAAAGAAGGCATACTTTAATTAGCTTAGGAGCCCCAAAATGTCATAGCCCGGCTCTGATTTAAATTTACTACAAAAATGCATTCACCATCAGGAGCCAACTGATTGCCTGTCGTTATCATTCACAACAAACATATCTGACAGAAAAGGGTTAGTTTATATAACAATTTTTAAAATAGAAATTAATTCTACATAGCTTTACTATACATATTACATGAGAAACACAATGAACGTTATCAAGCTTTTAAGTGCCAGGTTTTCTGAAAAAATATATATCTACATATCTATATTCGGTAACATGATTGTCAGTGCATAGGAATAGCAGCAACTGATGGATTTGCTTTTTTGCATCTCATTGACACTTTGTGTGTTATTTACAGTTAGAATATATTTTAGTTTGAAGGAATAATCTTTCGTGAGTTGGTAAGTGAATATTGTTAAGAGATTTTTTTTAGACTAACAACGTGTTTACCCGAAAAAAGGTCTACTATTTAAGCGATAGACGGGGGGAAAGAGATAGATTAACATATTTCTCAAGAGTAAGTGAATATAACAAAGCAGATTGCAATTCGAAATCGGCTGATTCCGATTAGCTATCCTTTACACCACCGACACATCCACATTTCAGCAAAATTGACAAAGAGAATAGGGTTAACATGTATATAAGCAATTTCATTATAGTTAGAAATAAATTATACATGGTTTCACTATAGAAATGCATTAAACATCAGGTAGCAAGTAATTGTCAATGGTTAGATTGTTATTTTTTAATTTTAGAATGGTTAGAAAACCCTGAAAATGTCTTAGAGAATAGGGTCATCATATATATAACCCTTGTTAGGAAGTAAAAATCAGGAAGGAAATGATCGTCTCTGTTTAGAAATTACTGCAAACCTTACGGAAAAGATGATATCATTATATGTAAAGTAAATTTTATTACAGTATTGCATTTATAATTATTTTATTACAGAAAACCATTGAACATCATGGAAGATTGAGTTTGTCAGTTGTTAAAAATTACAGCAAACGTGATAGTGAGCTTAGAGTGATTGTTGCTATAACGAATTTCACTATCGGAATTAACTGTAAATTGTTTTATTTTAGGATTTCATTGAACATCAAAAAGTAGTGATTGTTAATATTTAGGAATTATTGCAGATGTGACTGAGAGAATAGTGACATTACTATGGATATGTATTGTAAATGGTTTTACAACAGGCATTGTACATGGGTTTATTATAGAAATGCAATGAACACTTAGGAATTAAGTTTTATAGCAAGCTTTTTTGGCAAAGTAATTTCGTTTTATTGTATATTTTCAAATGTTAAATGTTTGCTTTTAAGATCGAACTCTGATCAAAACATTAGCATCTAGCTTGCTCCTGTACCACTTAAGCGACGCCAGATTGTTCATTCAATATTGTGTGATTGAAATTCTTCTTCTTTTTTCTATGCAAGCCAACTCAAATTTGCAGTTTGAATGGAAGCGATTCTTTATACTCACCCACCGACGCAAGCAAACACCCGTACAGTTAAACAGAGAGTGGGGAGAGATTCGGCGGACTTTCTCGGTTTCCCGTCGTTCATACACGCGGCAACTGCCAAGGTCTGTTAGTGTAGAAGCAACACGAGGAATTCTCGCTGCTTGCTTCTATCCAAGCGAAATCCTCGTGTCTGTCTTGGCCCGGGAAATCTCACTCTTGTCTTTGCTTGCTAACATATTGATAGCTAAAAACAGTAGCCATAGCAACGATTTAACTGGTTCGCTGATGCGCATGCTCCTTCATTATTGTGCGTCTGTAAGCCTCTTTTCTAAAAATTTGGATGCGATAGCTATTCGATGATGTTTCTACCCAAAAACGCGTAAAACATTTTATGCAAATGCAAAATTAGTATTCAAAAACACAGCGCTTAATTAAGAGAGAGCATTCACTTCACTTTTAATTATTTTAGCCAAAGTAAGGTAACAAAGTCACTAAGACTTTAGGTGTTACCGAATGTAAAATAATATGAGGAAAAGACAAAAGTGATATAGGAGAGAGAACAATAAAAGAACTTGAATTAAGAGGACAGAAACTATCGACTGACATGGCATTTACATTTTTGAAGATCAAAGTTGACTGGAAAGAAACAAACTGTAAGAATGTTCAACAAGTGAGAGTTGAATAAAAAGAAAGTGTTAGCATAGAACTGACGGTTATACCTAGTAACTTCAATTTTAAAATGATGAGATTGGTCATTGGAAATTGTGTGCAGTATTTGGTCATATTAATTAATAATAAATTAGTATAAATTAATATGATTAACATTAATATAAAAAATTAATATAAATTAAAGTTGAAGCCAGAATATAAATAAGGAATAAATATGAAAAAAGTAATCATTTATTAAAAAAAGAATTGTTAATGTAATATTCCTTCGTAAATTATTCTTAGAATCTAAAACAGATTTCGGCTATAAACATCCTAGAAAGTGTTGATAAGCCGTAAGAAACAAATAAATCATTAGTTGTGCAAGTATTTCAAGCTCTCAAAATATTCCTTGCAAATAACATTGAATTAAAATTTATTGCATGATAGATTACACAATTGAAACGTTACAATTTGAACCAAGAGATTTCTTTATCACGAATCTCTGAATTTATAGAAATAAAATATGTTCGTTAAAATATTTTGGCATCAACTTAGTGCATAAGAATGGATGGGCTGGACAAAGTAATGAAAAGACCTTGAAATTTCAAGCAAATTTATTTCAATGTAGGGTAAGACAACCTTTGACAATAATTAAAGCTTGAATTCTGTATGTGACCGACCCATACAAAGTGTGAATTTTTCAAGAGAAATTTTTATGCCTTTTTCAGCTAAAGCAGTTTCGAAATTCTTCAATGACGGTAGTGGAAGATATCGACTAATCACTCGTTTTTTATAAAATGAACCATAAATGTTCAGTGATGTTGACATCTAGGGACTGTGGGAGCCACATACAATGCTCTATTTCAATGTAATGTTCCTCGTGCCATTCAGCTACAACTTTAGCAGTATGAAATGGTGCATTATCATACTAAAAGATGACATTTCCCCTCGGAAACAGTTCCTGAACCTTTAGTCACTTAAAATCTTATGTACTTCTCACTGTTGATTTTAATGAACTTATTTAAATAATATATGTTAAAGAACAACAATTTTAACAAAAAAATAAAGTACTACTAATATTAAATCGACAAGAATAAAAATAGACACGCTTTTGACAGTTTAATCAAATTTTCCAAAATACGCTATTATAGTGCTAGGTGTTTCCATCATTTTCTTAACCACCTGCAGATGACTTTTCTAATTTTCGATACATAAGTTTTAACATGAATTTTAATAAATGTAAAAGCTTTCTTGAAGCTTTAATTTTAGCTTTAATTGAAAGCTAAATCATTAAATTTACTATTTCTAGAATGCAAAATACTCTGGTGCATTTTAAATAGAAATTATATTGATTGGAATCTCAACTTTTTAAAATCGTTTTCAGTTAAATCATAAAACTCGGTCATTTTTTATATATTAATATAACAAAAGTTAATTCTCTGCTTTAAAAATCTGCAAAAATAAATTATGCATCTGTGACGCATTATAAATCCAAGGATAGAAAACTCATATTAAAGAAGGAGGAAATACTTCAGCAGTGGGAAGGATACAAAGGAGATCTCTTCCACGAGAGAGCAATCGAAAATACACAGAAATACCGACGGAACAGAAATATTAAAATCCAAAGTGGAAGCCGCACTGGCCAAAATGAATAGAAACAAATCAGCTGAACCAGACGGCATTGTAATTGAGATTGTTGACAGTCTTAGACAATTTCGGCGTAGACAAAATCATAAAAATTATAAATGAAATCTACAACAGGAAAATCCTAGAAAATCTAAGCCGATCGGTTTTCATAGCACTGCCTCAGAAACCAGATGCAAATGAATGTGAACTCCACCGAACGACCAGCTTAATTATTCACGTAAAAAAAACTCATCATCCGAATTCTGATGAATATATTGCGCAGCAGAATAAGACAGGAAAAAGGACAAGAGCAGATGATACAGTGGTGATAGAAGACACACGAAAGAAACTAGAAGACCTCCTACAGGAATTAGTTAAAGAAAAAGTAAAGAAAGGACTACCTATAAACTATAAGAAAACTGACGGTATGGTAATCAGTAAAAAGAGGAACCCAAAATGCCAGCTACAAGTTAGAGATAGTAAAATCAAACAGGTGCAAAAAATTTAAATACTTGGAAAGTGTTCTAACAGAGGACGGAAAGGGCGATACGGAGATCAAAAAGTGTATTGGAATGGCCAAGGATGCAGTCCAGAAATGTATTAAGAAACAGGAACATTTTGCAAGAAATAAACAATAAATTATTGGACTGTTATGTGAAATATGTCCTTCAATATGGTAGCGAATGATAGTCAATCACATCAAAGATGAAGAAAAGACTTGAAGCAACCGAAATGTGCTTATACAGAAGGATACCATGGACTGAATACACGAGCAACGACGAGGTTATAGAAAGGATGGACACAGAAAAAGAAAAGACAGATGAAGTTTTCGGGATACGTGATGAGGAAAGAGAGATTAGAGAGCCTGATGCTCACGGTACTGATAGAGTGGAAGAGAAACAAAGAAAAGCTCGCATGGCATACTTGATGAACTTCAGCAGATGGATGGAGAAGCGGGGATTGAGTGGGATAACAAGAGAAGAGGTATTAAGAGCGAAAAATATTAGGGAGATGTGGAAGTCCATGATTGCCTACGTCTGAAGGAACACGTCACATACAAGATGAATTATTTGTCAAAAATTAGCAAATTTAAAGTTAAATTAATCTCACTGAAACAAGTATTAGTTACTTATAGCATGAAATATTGAATGCAAACATTTCTTTATGGCTGAGATTTTGCTTTTCCGACGTATTAAAAAGCTAAATATGGTTGACCAGAACTGACATAAAATATTTACTGAAATAGGAATTAAAAAAATTGAAACATACATATAATTTTGAAGGAATGATTTTGAAGTCTATGTAGATGTAAGTACGATGAAACAAAGAAGGAATAATGAAATTAAAAAGAATTGCACAAAACCTAATAAAAAATTTACTGTTTCTCCAGAAGTGGGAGTGGGGGCTAAACTTTAACACACATGACATTGTAATGACAATGTCATTTATGAACTACTATACTTGGAAAAATGGGTATGTTTAAACTATAAAAAACATTTAAAATTAAAAATCTTGGTACAAAATGAATTGTATTAAGCATTTCAATTTTTTTGGTGGGGAGAATATACATTTCACTGAATATAAGTTAAAAACTAATATTAATGCAGAATTTTAAACGATTATAAATTATTATACTTGATATTTTTTAAAAATGGAAACAATTATTGTAAAATTGTTTTTCTTAAGGCCTTCTTAATAAATCTTATTTATAAAAGCAATCAAAAGCTTTCATAATTTTATTGATTTTTTTTATTTCACGATACAAAGCAGATTTTCGGAAAATGAATAGCAGTTTGAAAAAAAGTTCATGATTTACGTTTTTTAAGGATTCCTGCTTTTAACTAATAAAAACAATTTTTTAATTATATATTTTTACCAAGATTTTCTGAAAATAAATTCAAAGATAAATTAATTCATTCGTCCAGAAGTCCTGAAATGTTCATTAAAACCCAACAATTATTGATTTTTGCATAAATTCTTAAATCAATGTGTTGTTACGTCTGCAAGAGAAGGGGCTAAAATACTAATCGTAAATATTACGTAATCTGCTGACGTAAAAAATTAACCAGATTTTTAACCAAAATGTTGAACCTGCTAGAAAGGACTAAAAAATTATTTTGGTCTCTTCTCTTAATAATATGGTAAAGATTCTGATGATAAAACTTTGTTATTATTAAATTTGCGGCCTTTTTTCATCATGTGATGCTATTAGTGAAAAAAAATGTAAGCGTAAGATGATCGGAAATCTAGAAAATAGAGTAATGACTAAAGCTAAGGATTTATTTGAATAAAATATACAAAAATGCTGGAATGCTTGAAATAATAAAATAAATACCTTTCTATTCTTATTATCATTATCCTCCTTTTATGGTTCTTTCGGGACGTTGGCGATCATGATTCTTTGCAAATTCCTTTGAAGCCCCTAATAAATTTTGTCTTTTGGTTAACTCTCCTTAACCCGTATAATTACTCAAACTTGGTAGGCAGGATATGCGTTTCCTTCTAACTTTGTCTTCTGTCTGTCCTGCGAGCATGAAATTTTCTAAGTATGGAATTAAAACACAGTACTAGATTGTCAGCTTGGTCTCATCATTTTACAATTTCTACAATTGAAATGGATAGCTATAACCATAAATTATATGTCAACCGTTTCTTCTCTCGCACTTCTCATTTGTAGGACTCTTTTCAGTTAACTTTGACATTTAGAAATTTAAATTTAATGTCAATCTTCTGTTGTCTTGATTCCTTCAAGTCAGGCGTGCGTTACCACTAACTTAATTCTGCAGAGATGATTTTCTAAGCGCCGATTAGATATGGCACAAGACCGAAAGTATAGGGTACCCAGTGAGAACAGAACTCACTACTCAGTTGTAACAGATTCTAGCGAAACAAGCTACCTAACAATTGTACCACGTCGAGGTGCCCGAAAAATAATTTTCTAAGTGTTGCTTAGGTGTGGCACAAGGCCGAAACTACAGGGAACTACGAACTCACGATTCAGTCGGAACTGATCTAGCAAGACAAGCAGGTGAACTATTACACCATGCCGAGGCGCTTTAAACTTTATTATGGAGAGGCACACTGCAATGAACTGGAGCTCATGGTGGGAAATTTAACGTTATTATTCTTTTTTCTTAATAAAATACTCATAAATGATACTCGCTTGCGCGATCATGTCTCGAAAGAGACATGAATGACTGGGAAGAAGATTATCTCGCAGTAGGTTGCCATTGCTTTCTGCGGAAGACTGGTTGCCAGCCAAGGCTATAGAACCCAATCTGTCATATTATTTAACCCATAACTGGAGGGAAGAGACGGATTAATACCTTTTCCAAAGGTTATTTGTGTGTAAGTGACTGCATTGAATTCATATAAAGTTTGAACCCGGTCCTCCGATTTCTGGTTCCGAGCCGATATCCACTGCACCACAATGCACGTTCAAGGAATTACGCTACTCAAATTCACCATTCCCGACCTACTATAGTTTCTGGAATTCTTTTTCCGAACTCTCCCTTTCCAGTTCACTTTGATCTTCCAAAAGTCAAATAAAATATCAGTCGTTGATTAGTCGATTCTCTTTAGCAGCATATCAGCCTCGGTGTGTTATTTCATGTCGAAATATAAATATTCTGTAAGTAATTTTATCATTTTAGAGTAAATGTATCGTTTTACATGTATATTTTGCAGATTATAAAATGTATTTCTGGTAATTGTGCTATAGAAGTATATTTTTAATTTTTTTTTAAATGTTGCATTGATTGTCATTTTGCTATAAACTCTACTGTTTTTATTTTATTTATATTTATTTTATTATAAAAAATCTACTGTGATTTTTGGTTAGGAGTTCACTATTTGCTTATAGCTGGGACCCTAACAAGTGCCACCACCTCCAATTTCATTTGTTATCCTCTTTATTCTTAATTCCAACTGTTTTTTTTTATTATTTTTCGCTATCTTTAATATTATTTCCTTTTTCTCATATTCTGTCACACTCAGTAACCTCTTGCGTCTTAGCGGCTTTATTGTACTGCTTGGAGAGAAAATATTAAAGTAAATGAAAAGGAGAAACCCAGTTAAAATTAAATGCTGCCTAATCAAGTAAGGCTGGAAAGTAAGACCTTAGGTATGGCATGGTCTTATCAAGACGATGTTACATTACACATAGCACAAAATAAGTTTGACATCTATTCTTAATCCGATATTGTTAGTACTGCATTATTACAGATATAAATTGTCTGTTTTTAAAACTGAATAAAACGGCCTGCTCAAACACGAACCATTTATAATAAAATTTGAACATTAAGAGTGGCGATGCATCTTTAAAATAAGAGACCGTTTTCCAAGAATAACTACATTTTTTTTAAAACAAAATATTAAAGAAATTCCTTGTTATCTCTAGAGTATCAAACTGTAACCAATCCTGCTATAAAAAGAGCACTTCGACGTAATGTAATGATTAGCAAGTTTATCTCGCTAGCATCTATTGCAACTGAGTAGTGAGTTTGATCCTCACTGGGTACCCCATACTTTCGGCCTTTTGCCACATCTAAGCCGCACTTTAAAAAAACACCAATCATACTTTAAAAGACTACTGTCTGTTGCATTTTAAGCAGCGTAATTTATACAAATAGCGAATGTTGAAAACTAACATAATTAACGCTTCTAATAATTCAGCAATGAATAGTGTGTCACGATGAAATTATTCTTTTAGCGTTCACCGTAGAATTAACACAGATTAAACTCGTCTTCGTAAATACCATTAGATTGTGCGCATGCGTGCTTAGCTGTTGAGAAAGTTATACGTCATTGTGGATACCCTGTTCGATTAATATGAAAACGAGGCGAGAAATACCTGCGCACACGGCTCCGACTGACCTCATTATTACTTGCAAAGCTTGCAAATATCTGTTAAATTGACCGAATACCAAGGACAAACGTCAGTGCGACAACTATTGACTAAATTTCGCGGAGAAGCAGAAGCGGACGAAAAAGCAGTATGATATAAGTAAATGGTGAAATAGTAGTAATATCAGCAAGGACTGGACAGAATTGGAAGATTGCGCGAGTGGTGCACGAACTTGAACTGAAAATGGTATCAATGATTGCCATGGTAGCAAAACAAAGATTCTGCTTATCGAAGTAAGTGTTGACAGAATCGGTAGTGTAAGCAGCGCCATGCTTAGTCGAATATGGGGACGACTTGTCAAATAAAGATTCAGTTGCGTCTTTTGGCATCACTGTAAATAAAAGGCGTGGTGTGGGAGTAGTAACAAAAATGCTGAAATGCTGGGTAATGGCATCACCAAAAATTATTATGTCATTTTTTGTTATAAATCGATTTCTGCTATGGTCGCACTACCTACCAAGTCTGCAGGAAGACCTAAGGCAGGTAGTGGTGTGTTGTTATGGCTCCATTTAATGTTTTCATATCTTCCTAACATTCCTAGCGTTACATAGACAAAGTTCTTCTTAGTGTGTGGGCTGTACTTAACAAAACAATTTTTTGTATATTTTTTAAGCTGGTTTATTTAAGGAAATTCCTTGTTATCTCTAGAGCATCAAACTGTAATCAATCCTGCTGTAAAAGGAGCATTTCGACGTAGTGTAATGATTAGCAAGCTTGTCTCGCGAGAACCTATTGCAAGTGAGTAGTGAGTTTGATCCTCACTGGGTACCCCATTATTATTATTATTATCATTATTATTATTATTATTATTATTAAAAGACAAGGATAAGGAAAATATTACTTGACGTAAAGTGGGAATTCAAAAAATGTAGCTAAAAAGAAAGAACAAAAAGGGATTAAACAGTAATCTCTTCTCGCTCTTCAGTGTTCAGTCGAGGGAAAAACATAAATATATGCACAGCGAGTAAGAAAGATTGTATTTAAAGCCAACAATATCTGTTTTAAAAGCTTAATGGAATTTTCTACCCATTTCAGATTATACAAGTTAAAGAATATTCTACGGAAACGTTATTTTGATAAGAGATTAAAATTTAGCGTTAAGCCAACTTGTCAAATGTATGTGCTTATCGTTGCCTATTTGTTTACTTTAATTTGTCGTGAGATTACAATTTTTTATTCCAGTTATGGGATTAGTAACGATAGGGCCGAAAATAAAAATAAGAATAAAACTAATAAAAGGATGATTCGACTGTTTAATTTCAGTTGATATCATATTTACTGATGCTAGTAGATATCCATAACGTTAACAGTTTCGCACAAGACCATAATAAATCAAGTAAATCGAAATCACGAATAATCATCTGCGATACAGGCTGCCGACAACTATTACTAAGTCCTTTTTATTTAATTAAAAATCCAAGTCTAATCCAAGTTTGCTTTTGTTGAAACAACCGCTCCCTGATTGAAGACATCTTCAATAATATGGCCGTACTCACCACATTTGGTCTGTTTGTTGAAGCTATTTAATCGATTGCTGGTGTGAATGGTCTTGAATTCAGGGTTGTGCTTCTCTTAGAGCGGTTACCACACAAACCTGCTATTTTAACCATAGAAGAGATACTTTTCCCATGGATAAGTTAATGTAATAAACTCGTTTAGAATTTGAACAATCTGAGATGTGCGTTGTGGTACAGTGGATATCAGCTCGGAACGGGGAGCCGAGTTCGAATTCCAGCTGAATCCATTGTATTCACTTACGCGCAAATACCCTTGGGAAAGGTATTAATCCGTCTCTTCCTTCCAGTTATGGGTTAAATAGCGGGACAGATTGGGTTCTATCGGTCGGCAACCAGTCTACCGCAGAAAGAAATGGCAACCTACTGCGGGATAATCTTCTGCCCAGTGAGTCATGTCTCTTTCGAGACATGATCGCCCAAGCGTGTACCACGTATGGCACTTAACTGACTGACCTTTACTTAATTAGCATAGCTTAATTTGGGCACTAGTATTGGGCAAACAATAAGGATCGAAACCACTTCTCATTATGTTCAAGACCAATTTGTACTGTCAGTCAGAAAAGGAAAATAACTATCGTGTTTTAATTCAAGGAAAAATAGACCAATACTGAAAAAGAAGAAAAGAAAAAATATTTTTTATCACCAGAATACATACCACACCCTCCAAAAAAACTCTCATGTTTTCCCAGCTGTTTCTCTTCAGAATGTTAACAATCCTGGATTTCTACAATTCCTTATCCTCTTTAGCTTGGGCACCTTGAAGTGGTGTAATGGTTAGCAAGCTTGTCTCGCTAGAATCATTACTAATCCAGTAGTAAATTCGATCCTCATTGGGAGTCCCATAATTTCGCCTTTGTGCCACAGCTAAGCTGCGTTTAGAAAATTACCGTATAAACGAGATAATATATTGGGTACCTCGGTGTGGTGTAATGGTTAGCAAGCTTGTTTGCTAGAACCTATTACAATCCAGTAGTATGTTCGCTCCTCACGAGGTACCCCATACCTTCGGTCTTGTACCACATCTAAGCGGCGCTTAGTAAATCAACTACCTTTGTAGCTCTAAGCAATGTGTGTCTGGTTACTATCTCTACCAATTTACAGTCTTCCACAGATTTTTACAAGCTTGTTAAGTGGGCTACTCAATGTTTCCCTCCGTTTCTTCAGGATGTGAGCAATCGTGGCTCTCCACAACTTCTCCTTTGTAGCTCTTAGCAATCTTTATCACCTTAGTATATCTCCCAGTTCATATACATCCACCCATTTTCACAAGCATGTTAAGTAAGTTTATTCAATGTTTTTTTTATTTCCTTCATGATGAGAACGATTATGACTCCCCACAACTTTCTATTCGTCATAGATTTAAGTAATGTTTTTACTTTACTATCCCTTTCAGTCCATAGTTTACCATCGATTTTCACAAGCTTGTTAAGCAGATTACTCGCTGTTTCAATCAGCCCCTTTAAAATTTCGGTGATTATAGCTCTCCACTACTTCTCCTTTGTAGTTCCAATGTTTGTTCTTTTATTCTCCCTCCCAGTCATTGTTCTGCTATCAATTTTCAAAAAAATATTGTTAAGTTATTCTATTTCCCTTTTTCATTTTACCTTTAATATGTACTATGCGTGTCAAATTCTCTAAGCCCTTTTTCTCAGTGATTGTTGTATGAATTTGGTTTGAGAAGCGACTAGGGCCGCGAAATACAGTATTACCAATGGATTTGTAAAAATATATAACTTTTGTTTCCTGATTATAATACTCTGTTAAATTTAACTCTTTGGAGTCTGTCTCTACTAGAATTTACCTTATCAAATTTCAAGGATTCTACTTTTGAGCACTCTGGAAGAATAGCAGACTTTGAAAAAAACAGTAGGTACTCTAGCATCTACGCATCGTTCATTCAGTAATGAATTAGAACACTCTCAGCTATAGGCGTGTGTATACATGATATATCACACGCTAAAAGTCTGCCTTCCTATCCTGAGCTCCCATAAATCAGAGGTAGAATCGCCAACTGACGCCAATTCGGTCGGGTTTCAATCCTGGGTAAAAAGCAATCGGGTGTCTAACCCTTACTGATGAGCTTTGATATAGCCTGCGGATGACTATATCCCAGAAATTTTAAGTGCCTTTTTATTTATTTTTTTGTTTTGTTTTGTGTTTTTACTTAAAACTTCCTCTTTGTTCGCACACTCGGTATATTGTATTCTCAGTGTCTTTCAGTAGAACGAAATAACTCTTGCCTGAAATCTACTCTTCATCTGTGAGAAAATTGTCCAGAGAAATCTTTTTTTTTTTTTGGTTTCTAGCAATATCGTTATCTCTATGTTTATCTTTTAGTGAACGTCTTTCCTTATTCCAATGCGTGACTGGATTCCAGTGTCACATTTTCTAGTGGCTGTTAAAAGACTTCCCAGATATTTCGATTTTTGCACTTGATGGATTTTGACATCTCCAGTTTGCAGCTCACATCTTGGGATGTTCTTTTTCATTCAGTCTTCTTACAATTTACGCTAAGTTCATTCTTCTTGCTTTTCTTTACTAGTTTCTCGAGGATGCCCTCCATTTTTGTGTCCTACTTCGAATCAATGTTGCCTGTGTATCTTATGTTGTTAAGATTGTGTCCGCCGATCATAAATCCAGGCAAGAAATTCTCTTAACTTCTTTGTAAATATTTATATTCCAGAATTATTTTTAATCTCACTAAAAACATATAGTTATCTCAGAGTAATAGACCGGTTCACACTCCACCCACGTCTATTGAACCGGTGTAGAGGCTCATCCCTTGTTCCCTGTTTAGGATGTGGTTTCCGGCTTTCTCTTTTCCAATCTTTTCACTTTTCTTTTTTTTTTTTTAAATTGGAGTAGATAGTCTAAACTATCGCCCGGTTCACACTCCACCCACGTCTATTGAACAGGTGTAGTGGGCTCATCCCTTGTTCCCTGTTTAGGATGTGGTTTCCGGCTTTCTCTTTTCCAATCTTTTCACTTTTCTTTTTTTTTTTTTCAATTGGAGTAGATAGTCTAAACTATCGCCCGGTTCACACTCCACCCATGTCTATTGAACAGGTGTAGAGGCTCATCCCTTGTTTCCCGTTTAGGATGTGGTTTCCGTCTTTCTCTTTTCCAATCTTTTCACTTTTCTTCTTTTTTTTTTCAATTGGAGTAGATAGTCTAAATATCGCCCGGTTCACACTCCACCCATGTCTATTGAACAGGTGTAGAGGCTCATCCCTTGTTCCCTGTTTAGGATGTGGTTTCCGGCTTTCTCTTTTCCAATCTTTCCACTTTTTTTTCAATTGGAGTAGATAGACTAAACTATCGCCCGGTTCACACTCCACCCACGTCTATTGAACAGGTGTAGAGGCTCACCCCTTGTTTAGGATGTGGTTTCCGGCTTTCTCTTTTCTAACCTTTTCACTCTTACGTAGCCCCCTGCACATCCGTGGCGTGACCGCCTTGCTCGGGATGATATGATTAAAAAAAAAATAGTGGGATTTGTACACATGACAATTAGTGAAAAAGGTCATTAGTACAGAAGTACTAATTGTCTTGTATACAAATTCCACTATTCTGAGATAACTATATGTACACAAGGTTACGATGAAGCCTAGATAGCAATGGCTCAGGGTCTACGAACATATTCTAAATTATTTCCAATAAAAAATGTCTGATCACCTTCCTTTAATATACGTAGATGTGTATTTAGAAAAGTCATCTTTAACGTTATCAAATAGATGTGAAATCAAAATAAACACCTGTTCTTTAAAATATTTAAAATCTTGACAATTGTCTAATGAATCTTGAATGTGAAGCTTCCAGTTATTAATGATTCTATTTCTTTTAGCCTAAGTTTTTGCTTTTTCAAGAACAAATATTGCGAGAAAAGATGTTTGGGCAGTTTTACGATATCTCAACCATAGGACAGGTATGATATTAATATGTCTTAGACATTAGAATCAACCATTCGACCGTGCATGGAATTATGTTGTCATATCTGATCAGACGCTCCTGCTGTTCATCTGTGTTCTCGACAGGCTCCAAAGGAGAATCTGTATTGTAATTGATCCCGACCTGGCAGCTCGACTCGATTCACTTTTTCACCGGTCGGTTGTGGCTTCCCTCTGTCTTTTCTAAAAATATTTTTATGACTTCTGGTCTGAAGAACTTAGGTCACTGGTTCCCTCTCCATAAGAATCTACTCGAGCAACTAGACTGGCATCAAGGTCGCTCCTTTTACAGTTAAATCGACGAAATGAAACACAATTTTACTCCACCAGTTTCTTTTCTCGCACTTCCCGTCTGTGGAACTCCTTTCCGTATACTTGCTTTCCTGATGGGTTCAACCTCTAGGAATTTAAATGCAATGTCAATTCCCATCTTTTATCCACTTGACTCCAGTCCTTTCTACAACCACCCGTGTATCTTGTTATTTTCCTTTCTCTCTACCTTCGCAACTCTCTTCACACCTGTGTCCCCATCGTTCTCTTGCTCTTTCTCGGACCCACTCTGTAACTGGTTTGTCTTTCTCTTCACTCTCCTTTTGCATAAACTTTTACTCTCTTATGTAGCCCCCTGCGTATCTGTTGCAGTACCACATTGTTTGGGTGAAACGATTTTTTTAAAAATTACTACGTCTTAGGTATATACAGGATGGAGGCCTGAAAAGTGTTTGACAAGAATAACTCTTCATGCTTATTCTATGCGCCGTGTATGTTCAAGGCGTGGGAGATCATGGCTCATCACAACTTTCACTCGTTTGTGAAACTTAGTAAAGATTGTCATTTTACTTTATCTCCTAATCCCTGTCCTGCTAAATATTTACACAGGCTCATTAGGTAGGTTATGTGTTGCTTTCCTCTGTCTATCTTGCCTTCAATATGTCCTGTTACTGTCATTTTTTCGAGCCCTCTTTCCTAAATATGTGCTTGAAAAATGTTACCACTTATTCTAATGAGACAATGACTAAGCATCAGATATTGAATGTCTTCTAAATCAGATAGAAAACTTTGAAGAACAGTCTCGTAGTCTTTTATAAATTATAAGTATTATTATTTGAGTCTAGATTTATTTAAAAATCAAGAATGAATAAACTTAACATGGATTCAAGTCTTTATAAAGTTTAGTATCCTTTATTCTGTCTTCTGGTAAAGAATTTATTTCTCAACTCACTGCTTTTTTCGTCCTGATCCATCTTCGAAAGCTTATCGCTAATTTCTCAAAATTTCCAAAGCAAATGTTCAGGTGAGCTCTATTCTTAAGTTCCGCCAATTTAGACCGTTCCTGCTTTGATAGCCCATGCTAAGTCCACGAATTCGAATCAGTTTCATTTCCTCATTTCGAAATGTGACAAAAACTTCATCTCCGAGATATTTTTCCGATGAAATGCTAATTTGTGGGGAAAATACATAGTCGACGAAAATGAATTAAGAGTCGAAATCAAGGGAGGATAGATATAGCTAAACAAAGCAAGATATATTATTTCCTATACTGGACTTTGTCTCCCACAGAACAAAACTATCGGATATTTTCCATTCTAATTGTTCAGAATGAGCATTCTTTAGTTCCACCAATTATATATATCAACAGCCATTTCCATGAAGTCGAATCACCCTCATTTCCTTATGTTTTCTAAATGTAAGGTGAAACATTATTCTTGGTTTTTACCAAGAATTGATACTTTCTGGAACAGACTCCTTCGTGTATGCTTTCCTGGACATTACACGCTTTTCTTCTTCATGTTAAGTGCGATTCCTTATTTTCTTTCTCCTCATAATCTTGAATACCTATAACTTCGTCTTTTGTTCGTGTCACACCCTCATTAATCATTATAATTGTAACATTACTACATACCTCTACCTTGATTGGCTCCCAAGGCTTAAATTGTATGAACTTTAGTATAAAAAATGACAAACAACCAAATTTTGCGATTTCATTACTGGAAAATAAACATACTACACTCAATATAGGATGTAAATATTCCATGTCGACAGGTGGTTGTTTAATGTTACAGTATGACGAAGTTATTCATGTTATTCATTTTTGCACATTGAGAACACATGAATATCTAGGCTGAAGTCATATATATGGAGGGGTCATTAAATAACAGACATATTACGTCTATGTAATTTTATAATAACCCTTGCTGGTTCTTTAATTATCTTCTTGAATGTAAGTTGAAATCCATCAATAAAGGCGCCGTATTTTTTGTTAACCCAAGTACTTTCGATCTCATCCGAGATCATCCTCAGGGGTGGACTGCGAAGAAAAATTTAATGGAACTGTAATCGTTGGAATGCTGGTTTTGCAAACACACATAAACGCGCTCTGCTAATTAACCGTTGTGGTTACGATATATTGTAAACAAGCATTTCAAATCCGAGGGCGTTAACTATAGATTGTAAAATTGCAACATTTAAATTTCAAAATGGTGGTACATATTAGTAAGTAAATTAAAGATTTAGCAGTTATTATTTATGATTTTCATGGTGTAGTATATTCGTGTGGTTAACAAGTAATGCCCTGTTTGTGAAGGTGGACAGGAACGTGTATCTAAATGTTGTGCGATAGAACTTTTATCTGACAAATGAAGTGTAAGACGTCTTGATAGTTTTGTAGTTGTCATGCGAATACATGTACTTACGTTTTTTTATCAGAGATACAATCTCTTAATGGACATTTAAACTGGTATACAACATACAGTATTTTTCAAAACACTAGTCAACGGCGAAGTATTATTGCGTATGATTAAGTTGGTTGTGTTAAATTTAGTATGGTATACAATTAGTTTTATCTTTTACGGAGATCAGTGTGGAATATGTTAGTACTTGTAAGGTTTCTTAGGATATCTTGTTTACAGATAGAACGCTTATGGTTTTCGTATAGTAAGTTAATATGTTTAGGGTTATTTGAGGAAGTATTACCAGAAAAACATATGTTGATATTTCTTATGAATCGTCTAATTTTTCATCAACGATGTAAATTTGGAAAGTCATTATTAATGAGATTTTACTTAACGTTTTTTAATTCAGTGTAGTAACTTTTTTCGTGGAACAGTTAATGTCTGACACTCCATTTGTCATAAAACTTTAGTTCGAATCCGACAAATATCTGTTTCTTGCAAGAATTCTCAAATTTACTTTTCTAACGCTCAATTTTCTCGTATAAATTTATGGTCTCCCATGACACCAGAAAAACAAGCTTTTAATCAAAATTTCAAATGTTTTAAAAATGATTGAAAAGACATAAAAACATTAAACTATAAACTAGCCTGGTCAGAACTTAGATGGATGATCGCTTGGGAATATCAGGTGCTGTAAGCTTTAGGTCAGGTCAGACTATGTCTACTACTGGTATCACGTAACTCAGTACTACATGCTACGTGTCGGGTTATCAGCGACTAAACCGGCGCACCTGCTGCGTGCAAGTTCGGTGAGGAGGGACTTCCTGCCGGACCAAAAATCAAGACCTGTCAAAGGGTGGAGAGCTCCTATAAGCCAACGGCCGTATGTGGCCGTTAATCATCCATCTAAGTTCTGACCAGGCTAGATGTTGCTTAATTTCGATCGTATAGAAACTGGTGTTTCAACGTGAAGGAGCCATAGTATTGTAATTATAGTTAAGTATATTTAAATTATAGTTTAATGTTTTTATGTTTTTTCAATCATTTTTAAAACATTTGAAATTTTAATTAAAAACTTGCAACCAGCTATAGTTTAAATAGTCTTCACCAATCCGCATTGCCAAGCGTGGCGACTACGGCACATCCCCTGATATGACAGTAGAAGTCATCCAGAGTGGGGTTCCTCAAACGAGAGTGAAAATAAACGATTTAGATAATTTAAAAATATACTCAACTATAATTTAGAAATATAAATTTACCCCAACAAGGGTTGATATTTCGTCAAATCTAGCCACGTTACTCGTAGTTTCTATTTTTTTTACAAATTTCATCATAGTTATTTTATGAATTATACCTGATATAATTTGGAAAGTTGTCTCTTCCTGCTTATACAATGTTGCAGTGGTAAACTCCAAGTGTTAATCGAGATGTTTATTCCTCGACAGTAGTCATGACAATATTGGTGTGCAGATGAGTGAAATTAATTGTTACCAAGCTTTGGTCTCGAATGCAGATTTTGCGTCTGCTTATCAAGCAAAACACTAGGTTTTTGATGCCGTAATTGCCTTCAATTTCCTCAGTAAGCAGCGGTCGACCAACTAGTGAGTTTACGCTGGTGTGAATAAAGACCATAACGCAAGTAATATGATTGCCGGACCGGCCAATAGCGGCGTTATAAGCGTGTCTATTCTTATTTTTATATATTTCTAATTGCATGACCACAAAGAATACTGACTTGTGAAGAAATGGTTTATGGTTCAATACAAAGCATTTCATAGTAAATACATAAAAAAGAAAGAAACAATGCAATGGATGCCTAAATCTGGTGCCTCTGTGTGGATTTATAACAACTGCGGGAATTTGATTGATCTGTTCTACTCCATTTTGTAGTTCGTATTTCACTGGGTGTCTAGCTTCAAAGTATAGAGCGTCAATTAATCAAGATGTAAAAATAGAAGAGCTATATTCCGAATGCCTGCAGTTATGTTAGCCGATGGCTTCAGACCAAGAACCTATTAATAAGAAAGAAAACTTTCAGGCTGATAATCCAGTTTTGTACAAAATGGCGTCTGAAATGAAAATATATTCGCAACAAACTATTGAAAGGACAAATAAGAAGATCTGAGACACAAAACAAGTTCAGTTTAAAGTAACTTATTTATTTTTTAATTATTTTTTAAAATAATTTCACTCCAAACAAGGCGGGAATGCCACTATTACGCGGGGGGTTACAGGAAGTAAAAATTAAACGATATACTGAAAATAGAAGTGATTCAGAGAAGCAAGGAAACGGAAAGGGAGTTCCATAAGAGGGAAGCGCGAGAAAATTAACTGTTGAAGTAGAAGTGACGTTGCATTTAACTATTTCAACAGTAAAATTGTGAGTCGTAATGCCTAGTAGCACACTTAATAAGGTATGGATTTGATATAGTTGCTTAACATCATGTCGGTGGAAAAGGAGAAATCAAAAAGACCTACTGTGTTGCTTTATTGGAGCCTAGTGTCAACCAAGCTAATGGCGGGCAAAAAAGATTTCGGTGATGATTAGATTAAAGCATTTTTGTTTGGGAGGCACTTAAAATTTACAATCTATTTCCTGCCTTGGATAACCACTGATTGGTAGTCATTTTGAAGAGCAGCTGGCAGGTTTACATTATTTGACGGATTACTATTGGTAGTGTCATCTGTATAAATCTTCACTTGGGAACTGATGACATCGGTGAGATCATTGATGTATATCCGAAACAACGTAGGACCAAGAATCGAGACTTGATTGGCTCCCACGTCCATATGAAAGAATCTAGAAGCGAGCCCGTTCAAAAACGACCTTTAATTCGATGGTTTCATAGTAACGATTGGATTAAACCAAATATTCTTCCAGTGACACTGTAGCCATGGTGATTGCGTAAAAGGCCTGCACTCCATACCCTGCCGAACGGCTTTGAGATATCAAGAGACACAGCCCGAGCTTTTTATAATCGATTGATGTTATTCGTTCTTGCAAATCAAAAAAATTAATCAAGATTTACATGCATTCAGACAAAAACGATATGAGAATTATTACGACAGAAATGAATTTGCATTCAATATTTACACCGGGAAAGCCAACTGCAGAGTTAACTTGAGGTTACTCCCACTCACTAAATGTAGGATCGCTTTTACCACACAGATGCATCCACTTTTGCAAGTGTGAGAAAGAATCGTAATACACTCGAATATATAACCAACTGCTACAGAGAAGTTTTGAGCAGTCTTTCAGACAACTTAGAGAAGAATGTAAGATACACGTCCGAATTAGTATTGGGGTAAAATAAAGTGCAAAACTATGCAAGATTCAAGTTTCCTTTTATTCATTAGTCGTTTGTGCTAACATTATTCGCCACACTTAGATTTCATAACCAGAAGAAGATAGGAAGCAACTGTGTGTCATTGAATTTCTTTAGTCAGTTCAAAATGACATTCACCAGCGCATGTTGAATGTTTACAGGAATCAATTAGTAAATATGAGCAGAGTTAGGCAGTCGGAAATGCGAATTTGATGTGTATGATAAAACAGATTCCTTGCAAAATCAATGATGGTGAAAATCTATATGATTTTGTTCCTTGTATCTCTCTCAGAAATAGAAAGGAATCATTAAGTTTAACTTTTTCTCGTTTCATATCCCGTGTCCTTCCAGGACATTGTGAATCATGACTGCCATCGATTCGCTCAAGCTAGCCAGGTAAGTTCTGCGTTGTTTTCCTGTGGCCTCCTCACCTTCAATTTGTTTTGTGATTATCAAATTTTTCAAGCCCTCTTTCCACATTATGTACTCCCTGAAAGTTAAACTGTCTCTTCCCGATATTAAAAATGTATCCGTTTTGTTTCTCAAGTTGTCTGTCTACGTTATTCTCAGTGCCCTTCCGTAGAACGACATTTCTGTTTCTTCAAATCTCTTCTTCATCTGTGAAGAAATTATCCAGCTCCCACTGCCATACGAGACAAGAGCTGATGTCACATAAGAGTTCCCTATTTAATTCATTGTTTCTAATGATATGTTTTCTGTTTCTTTATCACTTGCTTGGCATTTAAAAGGTGTTTTTCGCTTTCCCAATGAGTGCCACACTTTCTGTACTTTGTTAATACGTTTCCTAGTTATCTAAACTTTTTCACGCGTTTGATTTTGGTTGTTCCAGTCTATAACTTTAATATTAAGCTGATCCTTTTGATGGCAACCAGTCTTCTTGAAGTTGGAATTAAAATAAAATTTTAAAATTAAAAAGTACTAATAAAACTGGTCATCTCCGAAACATGTTTCGTCTGATGAATAGCATGGAATTGTACAGAATTGCGAGTTTATGCATAGCTTAACGATTATTGGAACGAAAAACTGAATTCAAATTTCGGACGATTCCTTTGTGTTGCGTTTCGTTTCGCTTTGGAAAATTATTGATCTATTTCTTTTCAATGCGTTAAATAGCTGAACAGTCTGAAGTCTCTAGCCTTGGTTGGCAACGAATCTTAAGAAAAGTATAATTCTAAACAACAAATTGCTTAGCAAGGGCTGGCAAAACCGTTTTTGAGGCGGAAATCACAGCAGCAACACCTCAAATTGTGAGGCTGTGGCTCAGTACACGATAAAGGAGTCTAATGGTACTAATGAAGAGGAAGAAAGATTCTTTATAGAAAATTAAAATTGTCTTATTCTTGGAACATAGTTTTGTTAACTTTTGAATATATTAATAAATTTGATTATAAAAGACAGAAAAATCACTTACTTGTGCTCTGGGAGAAAGATCGTTATAAAAATAATTATCTCTGTAAGCTATTGAGGTTTAAGACTTACCATATACATATAATTTCGGGTGGTGGTAGTTTATATATATATATATATATATATATAGATAGATAGATAGATAGATAGATAGATAGATAGATACATACATACATACATACATACATATGCTAATCCCTACCACCTTAACGTTCGCTTTCCGATCATGAGACTCAGGATGGAATCTTACCATGGTCGATTCATCCGAAAGTTAACTTTTAGCTGTTGTCTGCCTTATACAATACATTTAGAAAGTTATTAAAATCCTTACTGCAGGTTGAGGCTTACGGTCATATCACGTTGAAGTTCAGGTTCTCGTATGATCACATAAGTTAAGCAACGTCAAGACTAGTTAGTCCCCAAATGGGTGACAGCTTGGGAATACCAAGCACTTCCAGATTGAATTTGTGAATGATATTATAGAAAATGGCTCAGAATTGTCAATCGGAGATCCAACTTACAATTCCAGTTGCGTTCGTTATATTCCCTTGCGCGCAAATAACATCGTAAAAAGTATGAATTCACCTGCTTATCCCCAGCAACGGGTTAATTACTAAAACGCCTATCCTTTAATCCTTACTACCTCTGAAGAAAAATAAATGAATAAAAATTCGTACAAAGTATTTCAATTTCAGCATTACATAACCCATAATCTTGTTGATATGCAGGTAAACAAAGAACAATCAAGAAACAAAAAATTAAGTATACCATAGGTTGACGCAAACCTTGTAAATGAAATTGGGTAGACGGCACTTTCTGCTTTCATCATGTCAGATAATGCGTTCTATCCCAGAAACTGTAAGTAGGGTCCACTCTTCATAGCTGCAGCATAAACCACTCTATACGCTGAGCAGGCGTCTGCAACAGGGAATTAATAGTCTCCATAGTAGACGGAAATGCGCAACCATCCATTATATTATATATGATTTAATATTTCACATTTTCTCATCTAAAGCGTTTTACGGAAGATTTCTCAAGAAGTTGGTTAGTGACTTACCCAGCAGTTGTGAGTTCAGTCCTTGGATTGAGATATAAAGATAGAGTTACTAAACAGGTAAGGACGGCAAGAAAGTATTTTACCTAGATCATTTTGGACTAATGCAGGTGTTCCTAGGGCTATATGCTTGGTCCTACTCTGTTTTAATCATCATAAACGACATCCTGATGACTATCAGCTTTGAACTTGGTAACTATGCTGACGATACAACCGTTTACTTTTGACGCACTAGCAAATCTATTCAGTTCGATATAGTCAAACTAATGGCTGATGTCAAAAACGACCTTCAGTTATAAACTGGGACACGGATGATTTATTAATTTTAACATCTCTAAAACTAAACTAATATCTATTAATTACCTGAGAGACCCCTTTCTGCCTTCCACCAGCATGGCTGATGCTAACTGCTAGGACTGACTCGTTGCACTTTCTCGGGTTAACGCTCTCAGCTGACATGAAGTAAAAAGACTACATTGAATTCATTAGTTAGATCAGCTGCTAAGAAAGGTAGTTGACTGTGTCGTTCGAGAATTTTTTTATCTCTAGAAGCTATCTTGCATATCTATAAATATCTACCATACGTCCATAATTGCTGGCACATATGATCCGGTAGTGCTGTATATCTAGAGAAATTTGCTGAAAGTCAAAAAAACAAATCAGCAGTATTATTGGTCCTGATCTGGTGCGTCGGCTTCAGTAACTTTCCTTAAAGTTTCTTCAGTCACCGCCGTAAAGTTGTCATCCTGTGCCTTTTCTATAAATACTGTCATGGCAGTTGTTAGGATGAGCCCTTCTCTTTAGTATCTAGACTTTATGAATGTAAGCGCAGTACTAGACTCATCAATTTTAATTTTAAATCTCATCAATTTAACGTTGAGGTAGCTAAGTATAACCATAAGTAACTTCCGCTCTATACTTTACAGTCAACTTTAGTCTTCAGAAACGTTAATGTCATGTCAGTCGCTATCTACTGTCCTCCTGATTACAAATCTCTTGTTCTCACTCTTTAGCAAGGCTTATGTCTTATAATTCTTCCACACACGATAACACTTGTGTCTTAGTGAATTTACTGCCTTGCTTGTTGTGAACTCGCTTAAAAAAAAACCTTATAACTTAAAAGATTGGAAATGTAGGACGTGTATGTTAATGAGCATAAGACTGCTAATTTTTATATCAGACAGTCAGTTTGTCCCTACGTGTATGTTGTATTGAGTAATATTTCGAATGATTTTTGTCACGAATAATTATCCACTTTCTTACGCGGAATTGGTGTTGTTCGCATTTAAGGAGAAGAAAAAGAAACAGTACATGAAAAAAAAAACGATGCGGACGTCTGTCGCTTTTCATTTCGATGCATGTCACGGTGTGATAGGAAGCGAAACAGGTAACAGAATTTCTTAGCGTGTTTTAGCATTTAGCTGACTAACATGGGCGACATTGTTTATTCTTTAATAATTTTACCTCAAGCAAAACAATAAAACTGCTAAGACGTAAGGGGTTACTGAGTGTGAAAGAAAAATATATCAAATCTCAAACACTAAATAATTCTCAAGAGACGTCGTTACTCTAAGGGTTATCGATACGTTAATGAACTGAGTTAAAACCCAGCCAATCAGTTGCATTCAAATTTTTTCTAAAATTTAATGAAAAGGGATATATCTCATCCCCCAACTATGGAGTAAATAATATAGTAGACTGGTCTCCGTAACCTTGGATGACATCCAGTACAGTGAAAGGACAAATCCGAATTAAAAAACGCGGATAAAGTAACGAGAAATCACTTCAGTATCGAGATAATAAAATGAAATTAATCTGTGACGATGATGTGCGTTGTGGTGCAGAGGATATCGACTCGGAACGACAGATCGGGGAGCCGAGTTGATAATCTTCTACCCAGTCAGTCACGTCTCTTTCGAGACATGATCGCCTAATGCGTATATCACGTATGGCCTTTAACTAACTGAATCTGTAACGTGTCAGGTTTGTCTACATCCTGAAGAAAAATTATATTAAGAAAAAAGGATTAGAACTTGACATATCGCTAATGTTCCTAGAACTTATCTTCTTAAACAGAGAATGCAACATAAGACTTTTTTTCTTATTTGAAATGCAAAAGGATTTCTAGAGAGTTTGAAATGTATTCAGTGAACAGACGCTAGAATGACCGCAACGAACTATGAAAAGCATGCTAAATTGCTGAAAAAATGAAGAAATTTCCACTTAAATAAATATAGGGAAATTTACTCTCAACTGAAATTTCACAAAAAGCACGAAAGATATAAAGATAGTAAAGATTTTGTTGAAATACTGTTTAAAGGATTTTTTTTTTTACTTTCTCTCTAAAACTGTAAATGGGGATATCATTTTTAATATCTTTGCAACGATTTTCGTTCGATCACCGAAGTTAATCCTCTAGGGCCATTCGTATCATATTTGATACAGTATTTCCCTATAAGGAAACATTAGGTATTTCCCTATAAGGAAACATTTGGTATTCATTGACTGAGCAGTCAGTACTGCTTTCATTTGAAATTTATAAAATATTTCTCTTAAAAAAATTTTCAGGAAAATATTTCTTTCAAGGCTTGTTTTCATACTGTATCAAATATGATACGAATGGCCCTAGAGGGTTAAGGCTTCTACTTGTCATAAAGTGGGGGATCAGTTCTATATTGTTATGAAGTAATAAATAGATCCCCCTTAATTACTACTTAACCCTCTAGGGCCATTCGTATCATATTTGATACAGTAATTCCCTATAAGGAAACATTAGGTATTTCCCTATAAGGAAACATTTGGTATTCATTGACTGAGCAGTCAGTACTGCTTTCATTTGAAATTTATAAAATATTTCTCTTAAAAAATTTTTCAGGAAAATATTTCTTTCAAGGCTTGTTTTCATACTGTATCAAATATGATACGAATGGCCCTAGAGGGTTAACCAAGGGAAAATATCTGGTGCAAGAAGCTACGTAACAGATCTGGTAATTTCACAATGAAAACAATTATTACACTAAGGATGTGCGTTGTAGTACAGTAGATATCGGCTCAAAACGAGAAATCAGAGAGCTGAGTTCGAATTCCAGTAGAATGTTTTGTATTCACTTACGCGCAAATAACTTCGGGAAAGGTATTAATCGCCGCTGCCTCCTCAAACTCTGGATTAAACAGCAAGACAAATTGGCTGACAACCAGTCTACCGCAGAATTTAATGGCAACCTACTGTGTAAAAAATCTTCTGCTCAGTCAGTCAAGTCTGGAAACAGACAAGATCTCCAAAGCATCTATCACATACCACATTTGACTAACTGACACAGAAATAACCTCGATAGGTGTGGGTATTATACCTAGATGTGTGTGAGAGCTTTTTACCAAATGTATGATAGAAGGTCAGGCTCAACGTTTTTGTTAACTTCGTTGCTCTTATTTGAACCAGTGCAAAGGTTGTTAAATAGTAAATATTAAAACCAATTTAAAATTAAACTTGATGGCGAAAAATTATCTCTCATAATAACGCGAGAGAGTTTAACAATTTGTAGTCGATTTTTTCTCAATATGTAATCAAGACAGAAAGTCGGAAAAGCATAGAAAGCGTCAAAAGTTTCGAAATTAATAAATCTTTGTGAGCTCGGTGCGGAGGTGGTGTTTATAATTTCCTCAAAATAAGAAAACAATAAAATAAAAGGTCCCTACGTCTTTTAGTCACCTAATAATAGACAGAAAGAAAGATTGCGATAATCTTCTGGGTGATTTAAAGCTAGAAAATATTTTTAAATAGCAAGAATTTTTTAAAATGATAATGATTCAGTGATACAAATTATTAATTAAATTATAAAAAATTAATTAAATTAATTAAAAGATTGATGCATACCTAATCAGAATTTGATAAACAAACAAGAAATCATAATGTGGATATAAAGTGGTAGATTAACTCTATATCAGAACCAATATAAAAAATCGATCCCTCACTTAGTGATCACGCTAGTTTCTATATATTTACATTCAGATAATTTAAATAAATCTGAAATACAGTCTGAGTAGCTAATCAGTATTTGAGTGATTGATTGATTCGTTTTCTACGGCTTGTCAAAAGTATACAGGTTATTTTAAACCAGAAAATATTTTTCTTTTGAGATAATAATGATTTGGTGATAATAGTTTTACTAATTTACCCATAGCTGGTGGAGAAAAAGTTGATTCATACTTTTTCCAAGGATATTTGGGCGTAAGTGAAAATAAAGAACCAACCTTATTGTTAGCACTCAGCATTCCAATTAATAATTTCGGGCTATTATCCATTACACCATCCACAAATCCAAGCTTACAGTACCTGGTATTCCTAAGCTCTCACCCATCGAGTTACTGACTAGGCTTGATTTTGCTTAACTTCAGTGATCTTACTGGAATCAGTGTTTCAACCTGATGTGGCTGTAATGTTCTACAGAAGCATGTTGAGAATAACATGGAAGATCAAATAGTTTTTTAAGAAAAAATCATTATGACTGAAAGAATGGTTGCGTTTAGAACCAGAAATAGATATTTGAAATTTCTGTGACATATAATGAGAAAAGAGAATTTGACCCTCCGGGAACATATTACAGACAAGAATGGTAGAGGGAAACGAGTTTTCGTAAATGGACATCAGAATAAGGACAGGGATGGATAGAAAGACGAGAAACTTGTTTAGGTATACTGTGGAGAGCTATGATTACCTAAGATAAGAGACAACGAACATAAAAAGAAAACCTATAGACGCCTTGCACGTTTCATCCGTTGCGTTTTCATAGACAATTCCCCGGTAGTCTGCTATGCAGAATTTTGATGTCTCTATTATAAATGTTACTCTTATCTCACCAAGAAGCATGGAACCACCTCTTAATTTCTGTTGTTCCCAAGTCCACCCTGACCCGGAAAGGTAGCACCTGTTAGGGTCCAAATAAACCCCAATAAATGGTTAACCCCCAAACTGGGGTCAAAACACTATGAAAGTATAAAAAAAAAGACTTTTATAAAAAAAATATACATTTTTGACGGAAAAATGTTACCAACGATGCATTTTTGAAAGAAAAAATATTACCATAACACATTTTTGAAAGAAAAAAGAAATTATTGTCATAATGCATTTTGAAGGAAAACAATTGTTGCCATCATACGTTACTGAATGAAAAGACTGTTACCAGCGGTACATTTTTTAATATAAAACTAAAAGACATCTTCAGTTGTCTAAAATAAAACAACGAAAATTTTTCATAAAAATCTGACTAAATCAACCTTCTCACTATAACCGAATATTAAAAGAATACCTTAAATCTCCACCTTTTTGGCAATAAATAACCCACAGAGGTTGATATGCCGTTAAACAAAACTCAAACTCAAAATCTTACCTCACCAACAGAACTGAATTAAACAAAGTCCTATGTGCATATGTAATGGAACTCTAAAAAATAAAAATAAAAGTATTCCTTTATTGTGTAAAAGTATAACAGATTTTATCAGCTCAGACCAGACACCAAGTTTGTTGCCAGGGTGCAGCTTCTTCCAAGTGAAAAACTTGTGGCTTCCCCTTTGGCCAGATCATTACCCAAGGGTGAAAGAACAAAACATTTCCTAGCAGGAAACCAAATTTCATTATTGGCTTGTAGCCAACTGCTACAAGCGAGCGAAGTAAAGATGAGATTTAGATGAGGGAAACAGTTCAGTGATGTCTTCACTGTCCGTTCCCCGAAGCCGTTTCGTTTCTTCTGTGTATCTTTTCGCAGGATGGTCCATTTTACAGATAACAATTTTCATTGTCTTTTCATTTTCGTCGAAATAAATAATTTATCATCCTTCGATGACTCTTTTAGACAGAGTCTCTGACTCTGTACCTTTGAAAATACTTTAAAATAGACGTCACTTTCTGACAACCGTCAGTAGAAAATAAATGTTCCGTATCCAGGATGCGTCTTGAATCTCATTCATCTTTTCCCCTTTCGCCAATGCTCCTTGTACCCAGTCTTTTATCTCACTGCAATCCCCTGCGGGCTAGTAGCAGTCCCACCGTTCTTGGAATGAAATGATCAAATAAAACAGTAAACAACTTTTTCTGTCTGAGATTGATTCTAAATAGAGTCTTAATTTTTATGTAATGGAACTTTCATCACTCTTAGTTCTTCTCGCGATGGAGATTTTAAAGGGAGATGCTTTGGGGAATAACCTATTTGCCCAAACATCCCAATGATGTTATGATGGTATACTTTTATTGATGTGATATTGCAAACATCTATAAGGCCTTCTGTATCTCCACCCCAATTAGGTGAAACGTCAGAGTCTAATGATGTTGAAATTTTGACTCACTAACAAGACTGATCGTTGCCATAGCCTTCTAATAAGTTTTTAACTTATATGTTTATTCACTTAAGCACTGGTACCCTTGGGAAAGGTATTAATCTGTCCCTTCTCTACAGTTATGGATTAAATAACATGGTAGGACTTGAGGACCCTGACCTTAAAAAACAAATCCTAATGAGTCTTGATACTCGAAAAGAAAAAGTATTACTAGACACAAAACTTATTTAAAAAACAACAATAAATTGTTGATAGAAAAAGGTATTACCAGCAATAGATAAATAAAATTTAGTTGGCAATAAATGATCCGCCGAGGTTGATATGCCATAAAACAAAACAACCAACCAACCAACCAACTTATATGTCTGTATATTTGTTAGTTTATGGGATAGAATTTATGACTAATCACGTCTAGTCTCTCTGACCGACTGACCAACCGACCGCCTAGACTAGTAAGAGCCAAGATGACATCACAATACGCAGGACTACCAGGTGTAAAGGTTTTCACAAACGATAAACGAATATCCCTATGCATTGTAGTGTCTCAAACGGCTGGGCCTTTTAATATCATATAATGAGTGCAGGTATCCTATAATCAGATTAGATAATATATCCATTAATAAGGTTATGTATTAGTTCTTTTAATAAGGATATGTATTATAACCTTTAAAAGGGTAAGAATTACATCCTTTAATAAGGATTGATATTTATTCCTTTAAGAAAGATAGATTTTATATCATTTAACAAGGTTAGGTATTAATTCCCATAATTAGGGTGGGTATTATATCCTCTAATAAGGATAGGTGTCATATCCTTTAATAAAGGCAAGTACAAAATCCATTTTATAAGGGTTGGTATTAATTCCTTTAATAAGGGTTTGTATTAATTCTTTTATTAAGCGTAACTATTTCAAAATTTAATGTGGGTAAGTATTAATCACTTTAATTAAGATAGATTATATATACATTAACAAGCGTAGATACCATATCTTTTAGTACGGTTCAATAGTATATCCTTTAATAAAGGTAGGTATACTCTTTAATAAGGGTACTATTATATTCTGAAACTTATACGATCTGATATTTATACGATCATGTAAATACATCGTTAACTTTTTACCAACATTGGTTGCCTAATTCCAATTTAATTTGGAAATTGGAAAAGGAAATACGGCAGTATAAAATCGATTTATTCGCTTCAAATTCTTTTTTAACTCAAATACGAAAAATATTCAGGAAAGAAGCTCACATTCAATTAATCAACTGATCGGACTACGCTTTAACAAATATTTGTACAAACATACTCTATCTTAGATATGCACCAATTTTACCTATCGTATCTAGATTGTAAATAATTATAACTCTTTCGATTACTAACGGATTAAAAACACTATAAATTTCATATAATATTGAAATATTATTAATTCATATGCTTAGATTTATAGATAGATACAAATTCCAAAGAGTATATATATATATATAGTTTGCTCTACGTTACTTCCTCTTTGTTAATTCGAATTGGTTAGTTTGTATCGAGCACTTTTCTTTCTTTGTGGTTGGTTCCGTTTGAGGGTTTTTTTTTCTTTGCTGCGAGGTACTGTATGTATTGTCGGTATTCCGCGGTTTTCTTTTTTTTTTCCCCTCTTGTCCAACGCTTTATAGCGACGGACAGTAATGCACTTAGATTTTGCCGGTTATTTGTGATCCTCAAGGTTTGCTTTTGTAAAATTTTAGGATCTAGATACGTACAGAGTCAGTTTTATCATATATATATATATATATATATATATATATATATATATATAAGGATGAGGTGGAAAGCCTACTTCTTCTTAAAGAACAACAAGACACCAAAAGACCCGGAACTTTATGGATTTAAAAGCATAAAAAACGCACCCACAATAGAAAAATTATCTAAATTTGAAAATGACCTTTTCCAAGTAATAAAAATCATAACCTTCAACAAAAAAATAAATAAATAAATTTCAAATACACCTGGACCGAGTCATCTCAAAAATAAATTCCTCGGATAAACTATTAGTAAAGTCAGGCAAAACCGAAAACTTCTACTCGACACCACCAGCCAAATACACAGCCCTAATAAAAAAAAACTTAACTAAAAACTATAAAAAGGCGAACAACGACAAATTAGATATAGTCGACAAGATAGATACAACCAGCAAAAAAATCACAGATAAACTAAAAATAAGTGAAAAAGTAAGCAAACTGCACACTAAGGAAGCATACATCACATTAAAAGACCACAAAACAGACTTCCAAATAAACCTACCCACGAGAATATTAAACCAAACAAGACTAGAAATTGGGAAAATCAGCAAAAAGATCATCGAACGAATTAATGAACAGATAAAACAAAAACACGGATTACTCCAATGGTCAAACACCACTAAGGTCATAAATTGGTTCAACAACATCAAAGGAAAAAACAACTGTACTTTGATC
>JBBBDQ010028553.1:0-47500 GCA_037127315.1 Ascarosepion bandense
GATAGATAGATAGATAGATAGATATGAACTGCCTGAGATAGATAGATAGATAGATAGATAGATAGATAGATAGATAGATAGATAGATATTTTGTAATCATCTAAACTCTGTGTTTAGAATGAACCTACTGGTTCTATCTATCTATCTATCTATCTATCTATCTATCTATCTATCTATTTATCTATCTATCTATCTATCTATCACACTTTTTATTCTGTTCATATCGATATATGCTGACAATAATGCGCCCTTTCTCTGTTTGTAGTAGTCGGTTTAAATCTAGGTTAAACAAAAATCTCAAATCGTCGCTATAAAGTAAGATAATCATTTCTTCTTTGATTTAAAGATTGACGAAATACAATCCTACCATTCCATCAATTCTTATTTCTCACGTGTATTTTGTAAAATCTATGATAGACAACCCGTGTAAATAACTAAGTTCATATCAATCTTTGTCTGTACATGAAGGTTCCTACTTACCCTATTAAAATGTTTGTATAGGAGCTCCCGCCGCGAATGACAAGCGGTACAAATTTTTGTGTGAATTACATGGTGTTCTTTGTTTTATATATGGTTCCCAACTGACCACAGTTCAGTCGACAAAAATCAAAAACCAACACGCATGCTTGAAATTAAAAATATTAAATAGCGGCAATACACCCATCGCACATCGAAATTTGCTAGATAGATAAATATGAAAAAAAACTGAGATAGATAGATAGATAGATAGATAGATAGATAGATAGATAGATAGATAGATAGATAGATAGATAAACCGACATAAATCAGAATTTTTAATAATCCAATTTCTATCTGTGACATCATTCTCTCGATCTACTACTTTAATCTATCTATCTATCTATCTATCTATCTATCTATCTATCTATCTATCTATCTATCACTGTTTTTTGTGATTCTATTCATATCTCTTTATAATAACAATAATGCTCCCTACCACTGGTTATGGTAGTCGCTTTCAATCTACCGTATATACGCGAGTATATACGTGCTGGCAGGACATACTCTAATTTATATTTCGTGTATAATGCGACCCCCTTAAAATTAGCTTCGAAATTAGGTTTTCAAATGCCGCATGATACGCGAGTATATATACTTTAGATTAAAGGCGAAACCCCAAATTCAAGGTTTAAAGAAAGATAATCAATTCCATTCCCCTTTATCAGTTCTTATTTCTTGCATGTATTTTTAAAATCTATGAAGCCAACTGGTATAAATTAATAATTTTATACCAACCTTTCTGTGTACTAGAGGGCGCATGCTCACCTCATTAAAATGTGTTCATTCAGTGAGTCACTTCCTCTCGCTAAGGTACATATCTTTGATTGAAATATTAATTGGATATCAAAGAATCTCCTTATCATAACGACTCCGCAGTATTTTGATGAAGAACGATCGATCGAGACGGAAATAATTTATCATGTCGACAAGTGACTGACTTTTGTAGTGTTAAAGACTAGATCAATATCGCTGCTTGCAGGTCGTCAAAAAAATATCTTCGACTTTGTGCCATGTCTCTTCAGGAGTTTAGCGATCATGACTCTCCACAAATTACTGTCCTTTTCAGCACTCGATATTTTCCTTCTTTTTTTTTATCTCCCTTAAACATCTTTAAATGTCTTTCCCTTACATTTACTTAAACTCGTTAGGCATGTTATGCGTTATTTTCCTCTGCCCATTCTTGTTTTAGTCTATCTTTTTCCTCATTATGGTTCCTAGAAATTCCTAATCTTTCTTTCTTATATTAAATAAGTATCTTTTTGGTTTCGAGTTTCTTTAAAATTTTGTTGTTGCTCACTTGTTCGGTGCATGGTATTCTCATCAACTGTAGATCCACACTTCCATTGTCTCAGGTTTTTATTCATCTGTGAGGAGATTGTTCATCTTTCACTGCCATATAGGATGACTGATATTACATAAATTTTCAGTACTTTTACCTTTTTTCTAGGGAAATATTTATTTTTCTTAATACTTTACTTTGCTTTTGGAAGGTATCTTTCGCTATTTTTATACGTATTTCAGTGCCGCACTTTCCATCCTCTGTTAAACCAGTTTCCCGATATTTCAGTTGTTTTGGTTAAACTAAATCATCACATATAAGAGTCACTGAAAACTGGAGACAAAGAAAAGAGAACTGATCTGTTCTGAAATATCAGTTCTTTGTGGTATTGAATGCTAGACAATATCCTCACCAGTTACTTCTAAAGCATTTCCATTGCCTTTCTATCTCAGTAGCCCACTGCATCTTAATGGCAGTATTACCTCGCTTAGAGTGAATTGATTAAAATTTAAAAAATCCACCACTAACATAATTCCTTTCTTTTAACTTATATTCTTCCCTACTTTGTGCTTCTTTCTTTACTAAGCATATGGAGAATATTTTTTACTAAATGTTCACCTAATACAAGGCCCAGGAGCCACTTCAGATAGAGGATTCGCTGATGAGACTTCTGTATAGACATAACTAGAAGAATCAAATGCAGATTATACGAAAAACTATGATAGATAACGTTTGAGTCTTGACATTTGAAGAGGTTAAGATTATGATGATCGAAGGCTTGTTCCAAAATGTATCAGAAAAGAAAACTGAGTAGAAATGTCTATTTAGCAATGGAGTGCGAAGAGAATTTTCATACTTCGGTCCCTGTATATGGCATGGCGTGACCTAGCTGTAAAGGCCTGAAATAGTAAAACTATGGAATGTAGATCGTTTGAGCTTTGCTATAGAAATAGCGATTAGTTTGCGAGATTTCATTCTAAGTGAAAGGTTATTTGTTTTTAAACAAGATTTGAATAACAGTATCTCAACATGTGTGCGAAACTGGCCCATGAAAAACATATTAGTAACGGTTTAATTTTTACTAAGTTTGGCTTTCTTTGGTATGCACTAACATTTTTGTAGTAGCCCATGAAAAACAACTTCAATTCATAATTTGGCCTGCAAAGCGAATTTGTCTGTTATACCTTCAAATTAAATGACTACTTTTGTCCATATTTTTTCATCAGAAAACAAAAAGCAAACTACAGATCTTCGAGGTAATATTCATTAAAAAACTTAAGTCGTCAATTAATAGAATCATCTATGAATATTCTCGAAATGTTCTAAAATTTTTACAAAAAGAACAGTTTTTTCATGCTTTAACACGTGCATGAGCATGACATTACAACATAAAAAATTCTATTTTGGATAATTTCCATCTTCTAATGAACGCTAAGCGATTTGTCAACCGTTATACTTGAAGTATGAAGAAAATTTACAGTAATTTTTAGCAACACAATTTTGCGTTTATTTTTTGTTACCACGCCTCACACACCTGAATATGATCTCGGAAGAAGATTGAAAGTACTTGGGAACATCGAGAAATTAATAATAAATTCATCTGTCAAAGTTGCAGCTCGTTTTTACATTTTTCAATTATAATACGTGAGTATAGATTATTCGTGAGTATGAACGGATTTTATCAAAAATAAGCAGACACAATATTGCAATTTATTTAATCTGATATGTCTAAAAGAAAATTTGCTGCCTGAATACACACTCACACACACACACACACATATATATATATATATATATATATATATATTAATTCTTGACATCAGAGTAAAGTTAGTTACCTTTATTCGCAGTATCCACTTGCTAATAAAATAGAACAGCATAAAACTACCAAGACTTTACTGGAAAAATAGTTTAAAACCTTTAACAGTTTAATTAGTGTAAAACATCGATTTACATTTTATATCAAATGCTGAGATCAAGCAAACAGCATGTAAAAAATGTGTCAACTTACATTGACAATCATTCCAAAATATAAAGAAAAGAATTATAAGAAAAGACGTTTAAGCACACGCAATGTGCCTTTGGAACCTTTGCAATTACCATTTCGACTTGAAAATTGCAGTTGTAATAAAAAGTGATATTTATTTCAAGTGTCATATTTTTAAGAGTCCTTTAAGATTAATATGCAACCAGGCTACGTCACTTTATTACCTGTTCTTATTAAATTATTCCTGAAAATATTTAAATTGTAATATTTAAAATCTATTCAAAATAACTTTAAAGTGAATGTAAAATCATAAACTTTCAGACGTTTATAGTGATTTACTCTCAACATTTTTTTTTCTTGGGAATAATTTTTTTAATGCCACAGGATCATCTGCGAAACCTATAAAGCATATTCTCAAATTATTCGGTATGGTTCCAGAATAGACATGACATTCTATGTCAGCACGAAACAATGAGAGAAGACATCTGCATCAGCGGGATGACCTGAGTTGAACTCCTGGTACCAGAATGCCTGGGTACTTGGCTAACAAAACATACAAACAACTAAAATAGCGGGGAATCGGGTTCTCTCGTAAAGACCGCACGAGTAGAAAATATGGTCTACATATAGGGCATAGGATAGCAGCACCACAAACTGGGTGAGTGGAACTGATGAATTGTTGGAGAGATTAAAATGTAAATTTAAATAATGAAATATTCAAATCTTGTTATTCGTTAATCTTCGAATTAATTAAAATCGCCTTAGATATGTCCTTTAAATATTTTCAATTTTATTTGGGTCAGTTTCATTGGTCTGTCAGATGTCAGTGTTAGAAATAAAAGAATCTTCACAAAATTGCATACATATAGAATTATCTATGGTTTGAATGCACGTGACACATGACTGACCAATAAGAACTGACCCAAACAAAATTGAAAAAACAATTTCTGTCCTTATTCCTGTTTTCTCTCAATCTCTGAGGAAAATTTAATAAAAGTGAAACATGTTCAATTGATATACGCTTCCTATTTGATCTTCATTTATATATATATATATATATATATATATATATATATATACCAAATAATAAGTCAGATTAAAATGCATTCGTTGTTTTCCATAAAACACTGAACGTAATGTTGATATAAAAATGCTTCTCTGATTAAAAGAGCAAATAATTTAAGTAAAACGAAAATATTCAGAAAGTGATTAATTGCAAGTTCAGTAAACTCATGTCCAGGTTCTTATGACGTTTCACCATTCTTGACAGATTTTCTTGTCATCACAATGTAGCATACTTAAAAACAAAGATTATGGAAAGAAATAGATAAAACATATAGCCTGATTTGGCTATATTGCAAAAATTACTCTGAAAATAATTATTATTAATTAATTAAGTAGATTTTTTTCTTTTTTATATCTCCTCTTTCTGTTTTTTAACAATATTATTAATACTACTTGTTTTATAGCTTGTCAGTTTTCACCATAGTCTTCCTTCTTAAGTGTGTATTACCATTTTGTTATGAAAAAAACTTATATCCTATATATATATATATATATATATATATATATATATATATATATATTGATTAATTGTTTAATTACTTAGTTTTTAATCATTAGTTTTAGACTTAGTTTTAATCATTAGACTAGTTCACATTTGTATTAAAACCTAAAAACCTAGGTCGCGTAATTACTCGTTTACAAATGGAATATATATATATATATATATATATATATATATATATATATATATATGTATGTATGTATGTAGGTATATATATATATATATATATATGTGTGTGTGTGTGTGTGTGTGTGTGTGTCTGTTAAAAATATAGTTGTAAAGCATGCCATATTCATAGCTGAAAGTTCCCAATATCAGGGGTAGAGGTTATGCAAATATGAAGGTATTTACAATGATTAGCACAAAGCTGTAGTTTCATGCTACAGTGCAATTATCAGGCTGCTATGTTAGATGATTTTCTAAATGCCGCTTAGATGTACCACAAAGCAGAAAGTATGGGACACCCAGTGAGGGTTGAACTCACGACTCAGTTGTAATTGGTGCTAGCAAGACAAGCTTTCTAACCATTGCACTACGCCAAGGCTGTTATGCTAGAAGAAAGTTTCCACACTAACATGTGTCGTCGAATGTGTATCTTCAGACAATGAATATATCTTTTTAAAGGGTTGTGCTGAATGTAGTCTTTCTACGTAGCATATAATATGGGGGCATCGACAAGATCATTACGTTCAGAATGACCCGAGATTCTCAACTAGGGTTGACCTATGACTCTATCGAGGTATTATTATAATTATTATTACTAGCCGTATAGCCCGGCGTTGCTCGGGTGTAATGAAAGCTTTAAAACTAATCCATGGTCCTGAAGCTCAGACTCTTTGGAAAGACTAAAAAGCAATAGTTGTTTCCAGTTAAAGCGAAACCGCAGACTGAAAGAAAAATGAATGGATGTAAGTCAAATTTTGATTTCCTAGTATCCATATCAAATAAGTTTTTTTCGTCCTAAACTGAATTTTGAAGGTTAAATAAGTCCTCTGAGTAAATGGTATCATGGCTGAGACTAAGAACTACAATTATACCTACTTAGAGCCAAACCTCAAGCAAAAACTAAAATAAAAACGCTGAAAAACTGATTTTGATCAAACCCGGTAGGATATCGGGGTATCGATTTCCAATATCGGAGTCAAATAAGTCATCCAAGGATAAACTAACCTAATTAAGTCCATGAAAACTTATCGTACCCATCGGGAGTAAAAATGGAGAAAATGAGCAATATTGATGGCTAAATATGGGTTTTTGATCAGATTCGATCAATATCGGGGTATCGATTTCCGAAATCGGGTATATTATCGATTTTCTGCACTATTGTAAGAACTGCAATCTTGAATCTTCTGAATATCGTTTCTTATGTCTTTGTCTATAAGTGTGTCAAATTTGATTAGAATCGGACCATTCCTTCTATAACCTGATTTTTTACATTATCGATTTTCGATATTTATCGGAGGTACCTCGACACAAAACCTAGCTAAGAACACTCGCGGACACGTATATTACAACTGTGTAAATTTTCAAGAAAATCGGTTCCGCCGTTTTGGAGTCTATAGGTAACGGACACACACACACAGACACACACAGACAAAGTTCCATTTATAAAAAAGTTTAGATAGATTAGAATATTATTGTTGTTTTTTTATTTTTGTTGTATGCACATTTTTTCTGGGTCCCAACAAGAGACCTCAGGTCAGAAATAGCCTTATGGCATTTTCTACTGATCAGTAAAAAACAAATAATCGCCGAGATGGATACGATACACAAAGAAAGTATGTTTTGGTATTATTCAGCACAATATCCGGTGCTAAATGGATATACACAGAACAGTAAAATAGTTACAATAACAGACAAGATAGAACTTACAACATACAGAGGAGAGGTTTAGATCGCAATAGTCGCCGAAGTAATCAGTCCGAATATAACACGAATGGTACTCGAATATTACTCATCGAATGCTACTATTCTTTACTTAAATAAAGCATTTCAGCCATGAACCATTCCATAATTGAGTGCTACAGGAGTGTCAGCCACTCTACAACACTTTTCCAGTTAATCCAAAGCCTCCATCTAAAACTTTAGTTATCAATGACCCCACATTTTTGGGACTTCGACTTAAAAATGCTTGTATCTTGATAATTTCTTTAAGATCTTCAAAGATACAGTTCAATCTATAGGGAGTGTCATGTCTCATAAACTTGTTACAGGTTCTATGACTGTCATCGGCTTTGGATGTTGTTCATGCAGTTTCTCTCAGTTTTCTTCCTGTAAAAGTTGCATATTTTCCAGTGTCGTGCCGAGTGTCGTGTCGAGTTTTATATTCAGCGGGTGCTAACACTTTTATTCTGGTTATTCGTTCGAGGGTAGAAACGCAGTATATTTTTTTTTCTGTCAAGAGCTGAGCACAATTTTAGGGATAATGCAGTTTTTACTTACGTTATACATCGTAATATATATTACGCAGGCTGTCCATGTTTACAGATCCCACAATCCAGACACGTGCATCAATTATTATTTTCCGTCTTTGCATCAGTTGTTTTATCGATCTGCCATCTCGGTATTGATTTGTCCTTATTCATGTACATCGATGTATACATTGTAATAAAAAGAGACCCACTATTCCGCTTATGTTGATCATTCTCTGAAAATGATAAGCTTATTATGGAGAACGTTCCTGCATTTACAATCCTCACAAATAAAGCTATGCAGAAATTTGTTCGAAATTATGATTATTAGAAAGGTTCTTATTATAATATATCAGGGCCAGTTACATTAAAAGAATTCGTATTTGTGAGACAGGGAGTGACTAGGCTAGATATTTTCTGTCTGCGTTGTCCAAGCATTATTTTTAAAAACGTGAAATATCCAACTACCAAATGCATACAATAATTTCTAATGTAACGAATTACATGTTCCACTACCACTCAGAATTACGACCAATTATAATATATAAAAACTTAAACAAAAATGTCCGTACTTTGTATTTGTATTTTGCTTGAAAACGTTGATTGCGTTTGTTTTCTTTTTCTTAAAATGGATCAAAATAACAAATAATGTTAAAAATAGATAAGAGCTTACCGATGTAATGTAGAGCATATCGAATTTTTGTTGTTCAGTATACAAGAGTACTGTAAAGGCGATGAGACAAAGTGTAACATTTTATTAAAGACGCATTTCACTGAAGAGGCAGATACTCTCTTAGTTTAAAATGAAAGAAGGGCAAAAAGATAAGCTTGTTGTTGAAAATGAAAGAAATAATTATGTGAAAGGAAAATGTCTTGAAATCTCCGAGGGTATGTGGATATCATAAATCAAATTAATTAGCCTAGCTTTTCAATATCCAGATTTAGAGTTGAAACCTGGGTAGCAAGTACGTGTTGAACATTTCGTTATTTGATATATATATATATATATATATATATATATATAAACACACTCATTTATACAGATTACACATATATAGCTCTCCACAACTTTATTTTTATAACAGTTAAGCAATGTTTGCCTTCTTCCTATTCCTCCCAGTACTTGCTCTGTCATCGATTTATATAAGAATATTTGGTAGGTCACTCGCTGTTTCCATCTGTTCCTTCAGAATGTGGATGATCATAGCTCTCCATAACTTCTCTTTTAAATATTTTAAGCATTATTTGTCTTCTTACTAATTCACCCAGTCCTTGTTTTGCCATCGATTTACATTAGGATGTTTGCTAGGTCACTCGCTGTTTCCATCTGTTTCTTCAAAAAGTGGCCGATTATAGCTCTCCACAACTTCTCTTTTATAACCTTTAAGCAAAGTTTGTCCAATTATTATTCCTCGCAGTCTTTGTTCTGCTATTGATTTACATAAGGATGTATGGTAGATCACTCGCTGTTTTCATCTCTCATTTCAGGAAACGGATGATGCTCTCCATAACTTCTCTTCTATAAACTTTAAGCAATTTTTTCCTCTTATTATTCCACCAAGTCTTTGTTCAGCCACCCGTTTACACATGCTTGTTAGGTAGGTTACTTGCCTTTTCTCTCTGCTTCTCTGTGTTTCTCCTGCCATCAATATCTCTTATGAGTGTCAAATTCTCGAAGCCCTCTTTCCTTATTAGAGGTCCAATATATTTCAAATGTCTCCGATTTTTTTCTTTCATTTTCCTTGAAATATCTATTTTTAATTCAAACATGCTCTCATCTGTCACCAAATCCACGAACCAACGATTTAAATCACTTGGCTATTCTTCCGTAAAATATACTAATTGTGGGTTCAATCCTTGGACTGGGCAGTGCGAACTTAGACTCAGTGGAAAAAAGTGAGCAGTAACTGAGCAATACTAAACCTAAGAACCAGAAAAGATTTCCCTAAACTGGACAGAGGAATAAAAACATTCTAAAGTTTATTAAACAAAGGGTTCATATCGGAATCCCCGTAGCATTTCAGATCGATAAACACCTAGTAAAGTAGAGAAAGTACATTATTTGAACATTTATGATAGCAACAACAGAGATAGAGAAAATAGTCCAAACATAGTGTAAACAAGCTGCCTTATCTGTATCTCAAGCTAATTATATCCGTTCTATATGCTCTCCTTTTCAATTCTCCATATTTGAAATTTGATCTGTCTGGCTACCAAGTTTATATAAACAAACAAAATAAATAAAATCGCTCAACTGCCCCACCCTTTTATCGATTTCATCATGAATTATACGAGTTAGGTCACTAGTCCAGACATTGAGAATTTGTACGTTTTCTCAACGTTGATCGACAGGGACAAAAGAAGCAAGCCGACTTCAACCGTCAACTATTGATTCAAATTTCATGAGGCCAAGCGGGTGAAACTGATTCTTTAGTTTTGTTGTATGGCCAACAGCCTCTTAAATCAATACAAAATTTGCACTGACTGTTTATCCACATAAGTGATCAAATAATTGACCGTATCTCTCATATCTTACTCGAATTTTAGTCTTAAAAACTAGTTATAAATTCATCTGGCTACGAATGGAAATGTTCTTTTTTTTTTTTTGCATTTCATTTTTAACTGTTTTTCTAAGCTAAAGCAACGACTTGGAAGCGAAACCCATATGAAAAAGGGTAGGTTACCCCACATGCAAACAGGGTATGGCCGAAAAGTTTTCTGTCTAAACACTTACCCCATTGAAATGCTGGTGAAATAAGTCGGGACAATTACACTTCAGTACATTCCCAGAGATTATGAGCTGCAAAGATTTTAAAAGTAACACTGTAAATTTAAACATAGCTGACTTATAAACACACACACACACACACACACACACACACACACACATATATATATATATATATATATATATATATATATATATATATCCAAGTGAATAAGGAACGAGGAAAATATTAACAACGTTCGCAACATTAATTCAAAACAGTGCTCAATACAAAAATAGAGCTATGAACATTTATTATATATTATTGTTTAAAACACGTCATCTACTATAAAGTGTACATTTTGTTTCGACATTGAAAGGACAATGTCTCATCAGGTATTGGGAAGGGAGATGGAAAATTCTCTCCTACTCCCTCCCACCTGATATACATTTTCTTCTTCTTACTACTTTTTCCTTCATGTTAAACCCAAAGGCCCAGTCATAAAAGATTGTAAAAGACCATACTGTATCTTCTACTGTTAAACCTGCCTCTAAAATTTTTAGCATGTCTATTAATCCCCTCTCTCATCCTTCCCCCATTTTTCATTTTTCCTCTTTTTATTCAAATTCTAATTTACAACTTTCCCATTTTCTCTTTACCAATATAAGGAAAATAATTTTCCATCTCCCTTCGCACTACCTGATGAGACATTCTCCTTTCAATGTCGAAACAGTATGTACAGTTTGTTGTAGATGATAATTTCTACATGTTCTAAACTATAATTTATAATATATATATATATATACATATATATATATATATATATATATATATATATATATATATATATATATATATATCAAGAAGAATATTGAAGGAAATGTATGACGTAATGGAAAAAGTTTTTTCTGTGATACATTTCGTCCTTTTGGAATTCATCAAACCTAAAAGACGAAACGCGTCACAAGACCTCTTTTTCCACTTTAGAGAGAAAAAGAGAGAGAGAGAGAGAGAGAGAGAGTTAAGATATAGTTTTATATAGATATGTATATCAATACGTATTCAAATAGAAATTGGACTCCAGGTGGAGGGCTTGCTAGGACACGCAACTACTTTACGATCTAGGATAAAAGTCCAGAGTGTCGCCCCTTCACACGGCCGCTCAAGGATGAAACACACTGTCGCCTCTTGATGTTGATCATCCGAAGTTCCCTAGAATATATATATCTGTAAATTCAGATAAAATTTAAAGAAAGAGAAATTTAGAGAAATAGCCATTTTCAACATGTCAGTTTAACACATGCATTGTCAACTACGTTTAAACAAAGAATGAGGAAAAATTCTAATGCCGGAGTCTTGGTCTAATAAAGGAAGGGGTTGGAGAATATTGGCTTTTATAGGGTTAAGCTAGCGGAATCTTAGTAGTAATTTCTTCTATGGTAGTGGGAGGTATGTGGCTTTTGCATGCATAAATGTATATATATATATGTGTGTGAGGATATATTTTTACATATATATATATATATATATATATATATATATATATATATATGTAAGAAAAAGTGCGAGAAGTCGTGAATGTCTTGTTTAAAGTGTAGATTTATTGTTGTTATTATTATTATTACTTGCTTTTTGTATGATATATGAAGTGTCTATAATGGTATTTGTGTCGCTGAACGTGTTTCGTGTCTAAAGTTTACTCTCTTCAGGTAAATAAACTTGTGACTTTACATATCGAGATCCGTTGATTTTTCTGATGGCCAGAATATCCTGTATATATAGATTAATGGTGAGCAGGTCAAAAAGTTCATATGTGTGTCTGTTTTTTTAATTTTTTGTCTTTGTTTTTTTCACACTCGTACGTTAAACCACTTCCGTCACCTTTCGTTGGATATAAATTTTTTAAACTGACTTGCGAAATTTGATTTCGTCTTTATACCTCAAAATTGTTTTCAGCGATTTTGATTCAGTTCTACTCTGCGGGTCATCTAGTTCTTGTTTTTTTTATTTTTTGGAATACTATATTTTGTAACGGTTCGCGAATTTTTTTTTTTATCGCGTTTGAATTTAGTGTGTCTGTGCGTGTCTTAGGTTATTCATGTTGTTTTGTTGAGAAAAGCCTTGGAAGTTTTCATAAATATTTCTTTCTGTATCATGAGCGTGTCATAATCTGCATTTTGGTAGATACGCATTACTATGAATTTACTTTCACTAGATTTGTGTAAATGTTGGAAAACGTACAATTTCCTGTTAATGGCTAGTTCAATGCTATTTCTGTGCAGGGCTACTCTTTTATTCAGGCCTTGTGTTACCCGCATGTATATTTTTCCGCATCCATCACATTAGAGCATAAATTACATTTTTATAATTGCAGTTATTTCTGTTTTTAATATATATATAGCGTTTGACGTTGATAATATTCAGCGTCAAGTTTGATGTTTTTTTCAGTGGTTTTACTGAATGTATTGTGGTAACAGTTTTTTGCCGTGACGTGCTTGATATCGGGTTGGAGTTAAAGCGTTGATGAGCACAAAGTCACATTAACTTAATAGTTTCATTCCGAGGAGGTTAAACCAATAAAAGCGCTCAACCCAGCATGAAGTAATTAAAGAAACACCCACTCATGTATGCACTAAAAAAGAACAAGTAATAAAAATTTATTTTAAAAAAATTTTTTTTTTTAGTCTTTTTCTGATACTATAATACATCTTACCAATACACACACACAAGCACGCAAATACATAATCACACACACAAACTCACATATCAGCCCATTCACAGGGCAAAAACGGTTACGCTGCTAAAGAAATTTGTTTCTCTCTAACGTCCAGAAATTTTGACCGACTCCTATAAATTTGTCGTTTATTTTCTTTTAAATGTTGGTCAGTCAGTTAAGTGCCATACGTGATACACGCTTGGGCGATCATGTCTCGAAAGAGACATGACTGACTGGGCAGAAGATTATCCCGCAGTAGGTTGCCATTGCTTTCTGCGGTAGACTGGTTGCCGACCAAGGCTATAGAACCCAATATGTCCTATTATTTAACCCATAACTGGGGGAAGAGACGGATTAATACCTTTCCCAAGGGTATTTGCGCGTAAGTGAATACAATGAATTCAACTGATGTTGGTACCTGAAATTAATCAGCTGTAGAATTCAGCCTATATGACCATTTATTGTGTAATTATTAACGAGCCTGACACGCATAACATGATTACAGAATCTGATTCTAACTGAGTGCTCCATATATGCGATTTTGTGCCAAAACCATACTCCATATAATAAATATGTATTAACCGGTCTGACTACGTCTGGCATTGAAAAACCTATGTGACCCATCCTCTCTCTCATTTATACTCATGACTCATGTTATATTCATGTCTTATAAAGATGCATGGTCGACTGCATGGGTCGTTAATATTTGACAAAAAAAAATCAATGATTACCTTATATCTTTGCACAATAACTGCTTTTCCCTGAAATTGCCAGTCTTTATCTTGCTATAGGAACGAGTCAAGTAACACAGAAATGACTGATTAAATCCTTTGCACTTGTTATCAAGATATGCTTATGAATTTACTCGCTTGTATCCATCGATGACCAGTGTAAAGTTTTTAACTTTTTTCCAGTATGAATAAACACTACTACAATTACTTAGCTATGCAACGATACCGAATAGTATATGACGTTCTATGTACTTTCATCTCAATAAAAAATATATATAATACTGTTACCGCTTCTCTTCTTTCTTCTTCATCTATGTGCTGTTTCTCTTCAGAAGCTGAACGATAGCAGCTCTCCATATCTTCCTATATTTTGTATCTCTTTCTCTAGTCACAATCCTTATCACTCCCAGTTCTGCAATTCATTTTTTTTTAATTATTTCACCCCGAGCAAGGCGGAAATGCCACTGATGTGCGTGGGGCTACATAACTGTAAAAAGATTAATTAGAAGAGAGTGAAGAGTACAGACCAGTTAGAAAAGAGCAATAGAAAGATGAGAATGCAAGTATGATGACAGTTACATAGGTGGAGGGAAAGGGAAGGATATACGGGGTGGGAGAGAGCTAGAATCCAGTGGTTAATAGATGAGTATTGACCTTGCATTTTAATTCTTGGAGGTTGTAGCCATCAGGAAAGCAAGAATATAGGAGCGAGTTCCACAGGCGGGAAGTGCGAGAGAAGAAGCTGCAGGAGTAAAATTGTCGTCTGCATTTGGCTAACCTAACTGTGAATGGGTGGGACCCAGTTGCCAATCTTGTTGCACGAGTAAACACCTGTTGTGGAGGCACCAGTGACTTAAGATCGTCCGAGCAGAAGCCATGAAAGTATTTATAAAACAGACAAAGGAAGGCCATATTTCGTCCATGGGGAAGTGGCTGCAGTCGAGCCCCCAAGTCAGTACCTATCACGTTACAGACTCTCCTTTGGAGCCTGTCGAGAACACTGAGGTGAACGGCAGGGGCGCCTGACCATAAATGGCAGCAGTACTCCATGCACGGACGGATGGTAGACTTGTATTTTACATAAAAACGTTAGGTAAGTTACTCTATGTTTCAGTCTGCCTTGTGTTTGTCAAATTCTCCGAGCTCATTTTCCTCATTATGAAGTCTTAGAAACTTCAAAATTTCTCTTCCTGATAATCGAGTGAGAAAATTACACGTGATTCCATGAATCGCCAATATTAAAACAATGAATATCTTGCAAGATTCTTCTCCCGAGAAAGAAACACCGACAAGGAAAGGAAATAGATTTTAATGAGAAGCATTTTGTTGAACTTAATCAAAGAAATGTAATTGAAATTTTCTTTGCATCTCCTCATTCATTGAGTTAATTTGTTGCTTTTTTCATCCCGTGGCCTCAGTTTACACCGGACAGGAGGTGCTCAAAAGCATTACGGGACTTCACAGGACACAGTTATCGATTTGCTTCATATTATATATTCATTTAGCCTCATGTAGGGATTGTTGCCCGTACTCTAAACAAACTGGGAATGTGGTTTCAAAGGAATCTTACTGTTTTGGAGACTGGCTGGCGTTCAGTCTTTTACTGAGTTCATTCGTATAGCACACGTATGTGCACATTATATAGCACACGCTTAATTCTGACAGTACACGTTTTAGAACTTTTCTGAACTCAGTAAATTTCCTCAATATATATATATATGTGTGTGTGTGTGCGTGAGAGAGGGGGAGAGAGAGAGAGAACTGGAATCAAATATTGATTAGAATCTGAAAGAATGGTAGGATAGGAAACAAAAAAAAAACGTTTATAAATTTAACATGTTTCGATTCATTCAGGCTTCACCAGAAATTTTTCGAAATTAAGTATCAAAGAAAAAGTTACAGCACTTTTAGTTTTGTATTGAATTTTTTTTTTTCGAAGAGATATGATGTATATTTGTTTTATGGGGTCACAACGCGAACGCGTGTGTGTGTGTTCTAATGAATATTTTCTGTCGGTCTGCTAATGTCTATAGGTATGATTCTTGAATTCTTGAAGCTGGTGTGCAGATGGTAATAAATTCTTGTTGGTCGAGAGGCGTTTTGTGGGTTTGATGCGTGAGTGATAGGTTAACTCGAGAGGTATGGGGATCTTAGATTCTTTAATTATGTGTTTTATGAAAGTTTGTAACCTGAAAAAAAAGTTTTGACGTGTGTTTATCGATAGGGTAGTGTTTATTAGTAGCATTTTAAATATTTTATTTGTAGCAAAGTATGTTTTTTACTTATTAGGATAGGATGGCGAATTTTATGGCATGTCATATATATATATATATATATATATATATATCATCATTTCAACAAGGTAAGACCGCTACTGGTACGCAGCAGAGGGTTACAGTGAGAGAAAAAGCAAGGTACAGGGGATGTCGAAGAAAGGATAAAAAAAGATGGGAATCAAGGAAAAAATATCAATTGACGTTAGAGATTGTAACTATCAAGGAAGCAAACAAATGGAAACTGCGAGAAAATAAACTATTAAAGTAGAAAAGATGGTTACATTAAATTAATCCGGCAATAAAAAGGGCGAGATCTAATGCCAATGTCGTAGCACTCATTAGATGTAGTCGGGGAACCAGGGAAAAAAGCTCGTCAGAACATTTGCCAGGAAAATACTTGCATAAAATACAACGGGAAGCCACATCGCCTCGGTGAGAAAGTGAATGAAGGCAGGCTTCCAAATCATATATATATATATATATATATATATATATATATATATATATATATATATATATATATATCCGATTGTATGTAGAACAGAGAAAGAATATTTACAACGTCCAAAACATTAATTTAAAACAGTTCTCGATATATAATATATAGAGCTTTGAATATTAATAATAAATTATATTTTAGAACATGTACATAATTTTTTTATAAATATCCGTTACAAAGCTACATTTGTTTCGACGTCTGAAGAGACATTTCAATGTCGAAACAAATGTACCTTTGTAACGGATATTTATAAAAACTTATGTACATGTTCTAAAATATAATTTATAATTAATATATATATATATATATATATATATATATATACAGATTGCACGGAGACAACTTTTGTGTAAGCCATTCAGCTAACTGATATGAGATCTATGTGGCGTCTATAATTATGAGCCGTACAACAGTGTGAACAAAACGGCTACCCTATAAACACATATTTTGTTGTCTAATTTGATACCTCTCTTATTCCATAGAATGCAGCGAAGTTTCTCATATGCGCTTGTACCTTTGGCGATCTGATATATTATTTCGTCATCAAGAGATGCGTATTTACATCCTAAATATATAAATGACATCGCCTACTTCAAGTTTTTTTTTTACTCAATCTGTATGAGAAGTGATAAACTGTTGGAACTTTACTGGGATCTGAATATGTTTTACACACACACACACACACACACACATATATATATGTGTGTGTGTGTGTGTGTATATATATATATATATATATATATATATATATCCGTTAATATGGGCCACACTAGTCTCCCCGAAAGCAATACACTGCGCCTCCTCGGCCTCACTCTCTCAGCTGATCTCAGATGGAATAAATACATTGAATCAATAGCTACATCTACTGCTAAGAAGGTCGGTTCGCTATAACAAGCCAGTAAGTTTTTCTCGTCAGAATCCATCTGGCACATTAATACCATCTACCATTCGTCCGTGCATTGATTACTCTTGCCAAATCTGATCAAGTGCTTCTGCTGTTCATCTCGAGGTTCTTGACACATTCCAAAAGAGGATTCGCAATATAATCGATCCCGCATTCAACTGCTCTCTCATCAACGGAATGTGGCTTCCCTGTGTCTTTTCTACAATTATTGTCACGGCTTCTGGTTTGACGAGATTTATTCTCTTGTGTCCCGCTCTCATCAATTTACCCGTGCAAATAGATTGGCTTCTAGGTCTCACTCTTTTACCCTCAAAACAGGCAAATGTAATTGCAAATTTTCAGTTTCAATTTGCATCTTCTATCTACGTTAATCCCTCTTCTCTCTTACCCTTTTTACAACATCACCTTTACGGCTTTCTTTTCTGCCATCCGTCTCCTCGCATTGTAATCCCCTGCACACTTGTGACAATATTTACTTGCTTGGGGTGTGTTAGAGGACCTACCCTTTTTGGGCTATAATGTACTCTTCTTATTATTATTAATACCAGGAGAATATGCCTCTCAGATGTTAGACTGGCTGCCATTCAAGGCTGAAGATCCTAATTAACATGTCTATTTGAAGTATTATATGAGGATAGAAACAAGAAGAGGTGGGTTTACGATTTTTTCCAAGAGAATTTCGGTGAAAGGTGAAACCAACAAATTAAGCAGAGCTTGAACTCAACACGGTTACTCTACCCACAGAAGCCTACTTAACTTTTTAATTTTCTTTTTTTTTCTTGGTTGTTTTTTTTTTTCTCAACCTCCTTTTGTTATTTGGTCTCTCTGTTAATACCGTCTATATTTTTCTGCTGTTTCTTTTTTAATCTGTAACTTTATGCTTGCGCAAAACAAAAAGACAAAATCACTGAGATTTTGTATTCAACTCAGGATCTCAACAAATAACGTTGTCCAGAGGATGCGTGGCCTTTTCTTTTACAAACGGGATTTTTCTCGTAAAAATATAAGAAACTTTCTACCACCTCTTTCTTGGTTGGAATACTTATATATCGACCTCTTATTCAGTTATATGTTACGTGTTCACATCTTAAGCACAGCTGGGTTGACGACCTGTTCACATGTTGGGGAAAGCAACGAACATCTCATGAAAGCGGAGTGCGCACCCGACGGTTAGAAGTCACCTGTTAAGTCAACACGCTATTGCATCTGGCCTGTCTGAATATCTAGTGTAACAGTGAGAACAAAATGTAGTTTGGAAATGTCAAATTTTAATCATATACTAAACGTTTATATACAAAACCAAAAAGGTTTGTAAAACAATGATGTAAAAAGGCCACGAAGAATGCAACCCACAATCTACCTGGTAAGTTTGAGCAAATGGATAGCTGGTCAGGGTTTTGGAGAGATGGCAAAAAGACAAAGATTCTTAAGAGCTACAAAGAACAGAAAGTTATGGAGAGCCATGATCGCCAACGTTCCAAAAGGACCCGGCATATATAATAATAATAATAATAATAATAATAATAATAATAATAATAATTTGTTGAGAATATTCTCTTTCGTTTATTTCCCTTCATAGAGAAAAGAGCTTTACAATCTATACGGAGAGACAGTTATTACTGAAATAGAAGTCCTACCAGGATTCACTATTAGCAATCACAATCTTAAACGAATAATAAAGCAGACACGGAAAGGAAACATGAAGAACGTCTACAGAAAGCATTAAAGGAAAGCGTGAAGAAAGCGTTAATGCACTGTTAGCAAAAGAAATAGCCCAACATGCAAATAACAAATTGGAGATAATGAATTCAATAGATATCTGAGAAGCGCATTAGCAGAGGACAAAAAGTGCAACTTTGAAATGCGAAGTTGCATTGGGAGAGTGTAAAAAGCCTTCCAAAAGCTGAAACGAGAAAATATCGTTTGAAACAAAGAAAAGAGTAATTAATTGTTATGTAATATCAGTCCTCCTATATGTCAGTGAAACAAAAAATATCGTTTGAAACAAAGAAAAGAGTAATTAATTGTTATGTAATATCAGTCCTCCTATATGGCAGTGAAACAAAAAATATCGTTTGAAACAAAGAAAAGAGAAATTAATTGTTATGTAATATCAATCCTCCTATATGGCAGTGAAACAGAAATATCGTTAGAAACAAAGAAAGGACTAATTAATTGCTATGTAATATCAGTCCTCCTATATGGCAGTGAAACAAAAATATTCTTTGAAACAAAGAAAAGAGTAATTAATTGTTATGTAATATCAATCCTCCTATATGGCAGTGAAACACAAAATATCGTTTGAAACAAAGAAAAGAATAATTAATTATTATGTAATATCAATCCTCCTATATGGCAGTGAAACAAAAAATATCGTTTGAAACAAAGAAAAGAGTAATTAATTATTATGTAATATCAATCCTCCTATATGGCAGTGAAACAAAAAATATCGTTAGAAACAAAGAAAAGAGTAATTAATTGTTATGTAATATCAGTCCTCCTATATGGCAGTAAAACAAAAATATTGTTTGAAACAAAGAAAAGAGTAATTAATTGTTATGTAATATCAGTTCTCCTATATGGCAGTGAAACAAAAAATATCGTTAGAAACAAAGAAAAGAGTAATTAATTGTTATGTAATATCAGTCCTCCTATATGGCAGTGAAACAAAAATATTGTTTGAAACAAAGAAAAGAGTAATTAATTATTATGTAATATCAATCCTCCTATATGGCAGTGAAACAAAAAATATCGTTAGAAACAAAGAAAAGAGTAATTAATTGTTATGTAATATCAGTCCTCCTATATGGCAGTGAAACAAAAATATTGTTTGAAACAAAGAAAAGAGTAATTAATTATTATGTAATATCAATCCTCCTATATGGCAGTGAAACAAAAAATATTGTTTGAAACAAAGAAAAGAGTAATTAATTATTATGTAATATCAGTTCTCCTATATGGCAGTGAAACAAAAATATTGTTTGAAACAAAGAAAAGAGTAATTAATTATTATGTAATATCAATCCTCCTATATGGCAGTGAAACAAAAAATATTGTTTGAAACAAAGAAAAGAGTAATTAATTATTATGTAATATCAATCCTCCTATATGGCAGTGAAACAAAAAATATCGTTTGAAACGAAGAAAAGAGTAATTAATTATTATGTAATATCAATCCTCCTATATGGCAGTGAAACAAAAAATATCGTTTGAAACAAAGAAAAGAGTAATTAATTATTATGTAATATCAATCCTCCTATATGGCAGTGAAACAAAAAATATCGTTAGAAACAAAGAAAAGAGTAATTAATTGTTATGTAATATCAGTCCTCCTATATGGCAGTGAAACAAAAATATTGTTTGAAACAAAGAAAAGAGTAATTAATTGTTATGTAATATCAGTTCTCCTATATGGCAGAGAAACAAAAATATTGTTTGAAACAAAGAAAAGAGTAATTAATTGTTATGTAATATCAGTTCTCCTATATGGCAGTGAAAGAAAAATATTGTTTGAAACAAAAGAAAAGAGCAATTAATTGTTATAATATCAGTTCTCCTATATGGCAGTTGAACAAAAATATTGTTTGAAACAAAGAAGAAATAATTAATTGTTATGTAATATCAGTTCTCCTATATGGCAGTGAAACAAAAATATTGTTTGAAACAAAGAAAAGAGTAATTAATTGTTATGTAATATCAGTTCTCCTATATGGCAGTGAAACAAAAATATTGTTTGAAACAAAGAAAAGAGTAATTAATTGTTATGTAATATCAGTTCTCCTATATGGCAGTGAAACAAAAATATTGTTTGAAACAAAGAAAAGAGTAATTAATTGTTATGTAATATCAGTTCTCCTATATGGCAGTGAAACAAAAATATTGTTTGAAACAAAGAAAAGAATAATTAATTGTTATGTAATATCAGTTCTCCTATATGGCAGTGAAACAAAAATATTGTTTGAAACAAAGAAAAGAGTAATAAATTGTTATGTAATATCAGTTCTCCTATATGGCAGTGAAACAAAAATATTGTTTGAAACAAAGAAAAGAGTAATTAATTGTTATGTGTAATATCAGTTCTCCTATATGGCAGTGAAACAAAAATATTGTTTGAAACAAAGAAAAGAGTAATTAATTGTTATGTAATATCAGTTCTCCTATATGGCAGTGAAACAAAAATATTGTTTGAAACAAAGAAAAGTGTAATTAATTGTTATGTAATATCAGTTCTCCCATATGGCAGTGAAACAAAAAATATTGTTTAAAACAAAGAAAAGTGTAATTAATTGTTATGTAATATCAGTCCTCCTATATGGCAGTGAAACAAAAATATTGTTTGAAACAAAGAAAAGAGTAATTAATTGTTATGTAATATCAGTTCTCCTATATGGCAGTGAAACAAAAATATTGTTTGAAACAAAGAAAAAGAGTAATTAATTGTTATGTAATATCAGTTCTCCTATATGGCAGTGAAACAAAAATATTGTTTGAAACAAAGAAAAAGAGTAATTAATTGTTATGTAATATCAGCACCTTCCATATGGCAGTGAAAGAAAATATTAATTAAAACAAAGAAAAGAGTAATTAATTGTTATGTAATATCAGTTCTCCTCATATGGCAGTGAAAGAAAAATATTGTTTGAAACAAAGAAAAGAGTAATTAATTGTTATGTAATATCAGTTCTATAATATGGCAGTGAAACAAAAATATTGTTTGAAACAAAGAAAAGAATAATTAATTGTTATGTAATATCAGTTCTCCTATATGGCAGTGAAACAAAAATATTGTTTGAAACAAAGAAAAGAGTAATTAATTGTTATGTAATATCAGTTCTCCTATATGGCAGTGAAACAAAAATATTGTTTGAAACAAAGAAAAGAGCAATTAATTGTTATGTAATATCAGTTCTCCTATATGGCAGTGAAACAAAATATTGTTTGAAACAAAGAAAAGTGTAATTAATTGTTATGTAATATCAGTCCTCCTATATGGCAGTGAAACAAAATACGGTTTGAAACAAAGAAAATATAATTAATTGTTATGTAATATCAGTTCTCCTATATGGCAGTGAAACAAAAATATTGTTTGAAACAAAGAAAAGAGTAATTAATTGTTATGTAATATCAGTTCTCCTATATGGCAGTGAAACAAAAATATTGTTTGAAACAAAGAAAGAATTATTAATTAGCAGTGTAATATCAGTTCTCCTATATGGCAGTGAAACAAAAATATTGTTTGAAACAAAGAAAAGAGTAATTAATTGTTGTAATATCAGTTCTCCTAGGCAGTGAAACAAAAATATTGTTTGAAACAAAGAAAAGTGTAATTAATTGTTATGTAATATCAGTCCTCCTATATGGCAGTGAAACAAAAATATTGTTTGAAACAAAGAAAAGAGTAATTAATTGTTATGTAATATCAGTTCTCCTATATGGCAGTGAAACAAAAATATCGTTAGAAACAAAGAAAAGAGTAATTAATTGTTATGTAATATCAGTCCTCCATGTGGCAGTGAAACAAAATATCGTTTGAAACAAAGAAAAGAGTAATTAATTGTTATGTAATATCAGTCCTCCTATATGGCAGAAACAAAATATTGTTTGAAACAAAGAAAAAGAGTAATTAATTGTTATGTAATATCAGTTCTCCCTATATGGCAGTGAAACAGAAATATTGTTTGAAACAAAGAAAAGAGTAATTAATTGTTATGTAATACTGTCCTCCATATGGCAGTGAAACAAAAATATTGTTTGAAACAAAGAAAAGAGTAATTAATTGTTATGTAATATCAGTTCTCCTATATGGCAGTGAAACAAAAACGTTAGAAACAAAGAAAAGAGTAATTAATTGTTATGTAATATCAGTCCTCCTATATGGCAGTGAAACAAAAATATCGTTTGAAACAAAGAAAAGAGTAATTAATTGTTATGTAATATCAGTCCTCCTATATGGCAGTGAAACAAAAATATTGTTTGAAACAAAGAAAAGAGTAATTAATTGTTATGTAATATCAGTCCTCCTATATGGCAGTGAAACAAAAAATATTGTTTGAAACAAAGAAAAGAATAATTAATTGTTATGTAATATCAGTTCTCCCATATGGCAGTGAAACAAAAATATTGTTTGAAACAAAGAAAAGAGTAATTAATTGTTATGTAATATCAGTTCTCCTATATGGCAGTGAAACAAAAATATTGTTTGAAACAAAGAAAAGAGTAATTAATTGTTATGTAATATCAGTTCTCCTATATGGCAGTGAAACAAAAATATTGTTTGAAACAAAGAAAAGAGTAATTAATTGTTATGTAATATCAGTTCTCCTATATGGCAGTGAAAGAAAAATATTGTTTGAAACAAAGAAAAGAGTAATTAATTGTTATGTAATATCAATCCTCCTATATGGCAGTGAAACAAAAAATATCGTTAGAAACAAAGAAAAGAGTAATTAATTGTTATGTAATATCAGTCTTCCTATATGGCAGTGAAACAAAAATATTGTTTGAAACAAAGAAAAGAGTAATTAATTATTATGTAATATCAATCCTCCTATATGGCAGTGAAACAAAAATATTGTTTGAAACATAGAAAAGAGTAATTAATTGTTATGTAATATCAGTTCTCCTATATGGCAATGAAACAAAGAAAAGAATAATTAATTGTTATGTAATATCAGTCCTCCTATATGGCAGTGAATCCTGGACCATCTTAAGGATGAAAGGGAATTTTAAAATCTGGTTCTACAGAATGTTGCTGAGAATAACATGTACCAAACATGTGAGTAATGAGAATGTTCTAGAGACAATGGCACGAAACAGAACACATGCTTAACATCAGGAAGAGACAGATGACAATTTTGGGGTATATAATGAGAAAAAAGGACTTAGAAATGTTGATACTCGCAAGACAGATTAACTGTAAAAAGACCATGAAGTAAGCAACTCACTGTCTACCTGGCACGTTTGAGCAAATGGATGGTGAGTCAGGGCTTTGTAGAGATGGCGAAAAACAAAATTTCTTAAGAGCAACAAAGGACAGAAAATTGTGGACAGCCATGATTGGTAACGTTCCAAAAGGACCCGGCATATATAATAATAATAATAATAATAATAATAATAATAATAATAATAATAATAATAATAATAATTTGTTGAGAATATTCTCGTTTTTGTTTATTTCCAAAACTTGTCAAAATTGCTTATTTCTACTTCGTATTCTCTTACATTTTATTCAGATCTTGTATATTCACAGTTGGTCAATCATTTAAAACTTAATTAGGACCATCAGCTCATTGTATGTAGATTCCAAAATAATAGTTACTTTTATAGTAACTTTTGATGTTATTACTTTTACCCCTCTATTCTATTATCTTTTTTCTTTCTGTCCAATTATCTCTTTCTCTCTCTCTTTCTTCTTTTTTATATTTATATCTCTTCTCCCTTTTTCTTTCTCACTGGCTCTCATTACTTCCTATCGTTGTCACTCAAGGTTGATAAATCAGCGTGGGTTTACAACGAGGTATAATTTTATATAAAGGCAAAAAACATTTTATAGTTATGAGTAATTGAATAATTGGACTCATAACACAGAGCACTGAGCAAAAATGGCAGAAAACCACAAATAAAAGAAAAACAAACGCAGGAAAGATAAATGTGCCGGGACTAATTACAAAACAGCAGAATTAGACGAAACCCACGAAATATTTTAAAGTTTGCCGCTGTAAAAAAATGTTATCAATCAACAATAACAATAGAGAAAGTTGGCTTGAATGGAATATGAAAAACAGACACGACTAAGCAAGAAAAGCTATACACTGGAAATTGTGCAAAGGAGTTACGTTTGATCATATAAACAGTGTCAGTTGTTTCATTATACTTCAATCTGATTGTGTTTATCTTTTAAATTACAGATAATGTTTATAATTCGTGTTTAAAATTGTGGCAATAATTAAATATCGACTGTGTTTATAACTGAGACTAGAAGTCAAAAGCGGTCGCATTTAAGCTTGAATCTTAACTTTGACTACATTTACACCTGGGTCTATGGACATGATGTGGACATGATACCTGAAGTAAATATTAGATTTGTTTATATTTAAGTCTGCCTGTAAACATTGACTGTTTATACTTTAGTATATAATAAAATGTTGGTTGTATTTATTCTGGTTCTCAGTAAGTGATGTCAACTTCAAAGTACAGAGCAAGCGACTCAATCAGAGAGAAAATCACGAAAAGAAGATTAATCACTTTTTTAGACGAAGATGATAACAGAAAAAAAGTTATTTATGGAACTGATCATCCTGCGAAAGGGCTCACAGAAAAAACTAAGTGGGCCTTGAGAAAGGACATGTAACACAGCGGCTGAACTATCCGCCCACTACTAATCTCTACTTTGCTCGTTTATAGCAGTAGTTTACAAGTCAAGAATAAAATCTGATTTCCTGCTATAGATTGTTTTGTTCTTCATTCGTGAGTAACGATCTGACTGAAGGGTAGATTTTTAAACTACAAAGATTTGATTAGAAAAAACTGCACCCTGGTAATGAATCTAAAATTATTCAAGAAAAGTTAAGACTTGATTCTTTGAAACAAAGACACACATTTAGGACACCAAAGTTTAATTTTCAAAAAATTAGATCTAATCATTTACAAATAAATGGTTATATTTTGGTAAAAAATGTACGCAAGCTGAAATTATCTACGCAAGACTGGGGGATATATCTACCGCTCTGTCTGTCTGTCTGTCTGTCTGTCTGTCTCCTCTCTCTCTCTCTCTATCTATCTATCTATCTATATATATATATATATATATATATATATATCAATGCCCAGTACAAGACTGCGTTTCTTGTCATAAATCAATTATCTATATTGGCCATACTATCACTTCGATTCTTTGATGGACGTTTTACATGCCACCTATCCAACTAAAGCGCAATAAGAAAACATTTATTAACCCATATTTTACAAGAATCTTTAAGAAAACATTAATTGAAATTTAAAAAATACTATTTAAATCACAATATCAAAAGTACCACGCTGTAAAAGAGGCACTATTCTCTCCTACCACCAACCTTAAACTATTCAACAGTTTTCAATTTTCTTTTTAATAGAAAGATGCTCACGCGATTTCTAGTCGCGTGTGTCATGTGGTCGCTTTTAAAGAACTCTCCTTTTTAAAAACACAACATAAACTATGTCACAGTCAAAACATAAGGATAAAATAACAACATTTGAAACAAATCATTCTTGAGAATGGCCAGTGAAGTGGCTGAAAGTGCTAGGAAAGTTCATAATTATGAAACATTTTTACATTTCTTCTATTCAACAAAATAGAAACATGTAAGAATACTAGAAAAATTAAATAAAAAATTAACAAAATGTTTCTTGGTCGTTTTTAACGAAACATGTTTAAAAGAAATATTATTGCCCAAATATGCAAAAATATATGTATATGTATATGAAAGTGATTCATAAATTCACATAACTGGGCTCCACCGTTTCACAAACCTGGGCTCCACCGTTTCAAATACCCTCTCCTTGGACACTGAGGTCAACAGACGGATAAGACCAGTTGTCACTTTATTTGCTAGGCTGTCCTCAAGAGTTTCAGAGAACAGAAAACTTACTACGAACACGAAAATTGCAGTTTATAGGACATACGTCGTCAGTGTGCCGCTATACAGCCGCTACTCTACTCCAGACAGGGGTGACACCTCATGGCTTTTCATGTTCGCTGTCTGAGACGCATTATGGGCATCTGTTGGTTCGATCTGGTCAACAGTTAATGAGCCTATACCCACTTCTCCAACAGCAATGACTTGGTGATGTACACTATATACCTTCTGGGTTTGAATACACCACAAATGGTTGTTATGCTATAAAAACAAACTAATCACTTATTTTCTAAACCAAGCAACTTCCGGTAACACTGAGGATACTGAGCAATTATTGAAATTAAAACATGAAAAAGACACAGACATAACGTGGAGTGTAGTGAAAACAGCCAAGCTTTACAATGGTGGCAAAATATGTAGACTATGCTAGGAAGGAAAGTTTACTCTTATGTTATTCTCAAACAAATATGAATTACTGAATGAAAGAACAGAAATTATGATTAAGTGTAACCATACTATAAAATATCTATATGGACGAAAACGCTATAACTTCTTATTTTTGAAAATTGTGAGTTCATAAAAAAGACCCCGTTATCTGAGCTTTTAAAAGAAATCGCCCTTACTTAAAAAAATTGGTAAAATCAGTTATTGCAAATCGTCTGAAGACACCACATGGTAGATACCTAGGTTGCGTAATAACTCGTTTACACATGAAGAATAGTAAAATATTATTTATATAGAAAGAACAAAGTGCATTATATCTGTTTTATTTTAAATTATAATTAGACGCTATCGTCAGTTATTCTTAGATTACAAAAATAGAAAAATCTAAAGGTTAAACGAAGAATAGGGAGGAGGCAAAAACTAAAAAAGCGAATAGTCGTGTAGCGGTATAAGAGAGTACAGGAACAACAGAATAATAGAATAGCGTAACTAATAACAAAAGAACAAGGAATTAAAATAAAAGAATAGAAAGAACAAGCGCCGAACACTTCCAACATTCATCGGTTCTGTTTAGTGAAACGTTTGAAAGCAAACGAGCTTAAGTCAAAAGCAACTCGTCACTACCTTATATCCACTATTATATCAAAATCATCACATATTTTCTATTAAATATGAATGTTGCATCAGCAGTACAATATTGTTAATACATTTAATCAAAAAGACCAAATTTTGATGCACCTTCAACATAGCTTTTATTTCATCATTTTAATGCTATTTCCGCCATATTTATCTGTCTCGGCAATGACGCCAAATTCCCTTTACGATTCAATGCCTTTAATCTTTAGAAATCAGAAATGATAAATATCATTCCCGTTTGACTTTATTAGAATAATATTTCATTAACGATCAAAAGAGCGACATATTTCATCGTCACCCGGCCAATAGGTCGAGAAAATATGTCCCATGACTTGGTTAGCTCTTTCTTGTCAATTTTTGGCTATTTATTGTCATCAGTAAAACGACGAGCCAAAAATGTCAATTTCAGGTCGCAGATACTAAAAGAAAGCAAGTAGAAAATTTTAAATATCTGGGAAGTGTTCTAACAGAGGACAGAATGTGCGGCACTGAGATTTGAAGGCGAATTGGCATGGCTAATGATGTATTCCAAAAGCTAAGCAGAGTATTTAGAGACAGGAAAATTTGTTGGAAACCAAAGATTACTGAACTTTTACATATTTCCTCCTACATGGCAGCAAATGCTGAAAATTGTCGTCAAAGATGAAGGAAAGACTTCAAGCAGAGGAATGTGAGTCTACGGAAGGATGCTAAGGATACCATGGACGGAACATGTAAGCAACGACGAGGTTTTGAATAGGATGGAAACAAAAAGGATGCTTAGACGTAACATGAGGCAGACACAGTTGATCTTTCTGAGACACTCACATGGCGGATAAAGAGAGAGCGGGAATAGGGGAAAACAGCGCGTGACATACTTTATAGGCTTAAGCAAATAGATGACAGAGCAGGGTTTTGGATGAAATAACAAAAAAAAAGTATTAAAAGATATAAGAGACAAGAAGATATGGATGGCCATGATCGCTTGCGTCCTGGAGGGACACGTCACATAAAAGAAGTAAACATCTTTACACTTTAAAAGATTCTAGACATTTTAATTACATTTATCTGCGATTTATCGCTTCACGACCTTTGGCCGGAAGGTATATGACCAGCTAAGTTTAGCTTAAATCAAACTTAGTACCCAGTCATCGTGTATGCGGGGGGCTGGGTAACATTTGACCACGTTGCCAATAATGGGTTACTAGTTTCAGAGATAAAATTTGAACGAAAAAAAATGTTATTCCGCATGGCGAAATTGAGGTGGAATCTGTATGTTTTTTTTATAGTTTTTTCTTATATTAACAATTAACTTATTAAATTTTATAAAATATAATATATTTTTTCTTTTGGACCTAAAATACTTAATTTTTTTGTGAGATATAGACTAACTAGTGATAAAAATAATGAAAATAAATCATTATTTCTTGCTCGACCGAAACAATGTATCAGGTGCAGGCGGAGCCCACATCTGCAACAAAGCCGTTTTAAACGCAGCTAGGAGTGGGATTTCCTAAGCCCACCTTATATGTGTACAAGGCCGAAAGTACGGAGTACCCAGTGAGGATCAAATCTACGACTGTTGTAATAGGTTCTAGCGAGTCAAGCTTGCTGACCATTATACCACGTCGAAGTGTCTAAGGCATCTAGGGGGAAGATAAATCTGAATGACTAGCAGTCTCTTAGTTTATAATCCGGTTTTATTTAGGGAGAATCTTTTGGAAAAGCGGAACAGCAATCGACACACACACACACACACACACACACACACACACACACACACACACACACTCACACACAGATAGATATATAGATAGATATATAGATAGATACATAGATACATAGATAGATAGATAGATGCATGCTATCGGGAGAAAAACTCTCATCTTCCGCTTTATTAGGTACTCTCTGTGATAGGAGCCGCTAACCAAAACTGACCTGATGAAAGTTCCCGCTGTTACAATCTTAATAAGCAATATCTGGAAAATCGACATGTGACCACGAGTGCGAATTGGCAACCCCATTCCAAATGTGAAACCATAAAACATGACAATAAATAAATTAAGTTTCTTCGCAATTTTTCCCAGACGGAAACAGCGACTAATGATGTCTAAACAATAATATTAAGAATGATATGATCATTGGTAGAAGCATCGATAGGTCATAACGTAAGACATAGCCTCATCACTATTTTGTTTCTGTAATGTTCGTAATACAGAGACCCCTTTGGCAGTAGTGAAAGCATTGAATACACTTTATTTTATTTTTTCTCTTTCGCAATTCTATTGCGTTAATGAAATGGTTCACTTCAGACTTGTTTAATGTTAGAATGTAGCGTTGGTGTCTTAGTGACAGGCTACGTCACTATAATTGTCTCAGCGGCAACTCATTTTGTCTCCTTGCTTGTCAGGGCATTTTAATGTCACATTTAATGTTGTATGACTTCTCCTAATGCATTGTACGCCTAAGTGGCTGTCGGAAGGAACCGGAGGAAGAAGGAGATAAATGGGGACTACAGAAAGAGTAAAAACATTTAATGATAAATAATAACAACACCGATTGATATAAATGTGTGTGATCCGTAACCCATAAATGTGTGTGTGTGTCCTCTAACGGATTAGGGCCGTAGAGACCACACTTACTATAGTTATGGTAGCTTTTTACTATACCATAATAACATAATACTTCGAGGTCTCTATAAACTCCTAACTAGTTGCTCTTTGTGCAGTTTGATTGTGTGGAGAGTGGAGGAGAAAATTACAACCATAAAAATAACTACTAGAGAAAAAAGTTCATCATAACAATTACCATGAAAGTATTTATAGAAAAGGCACAGGGAAGCTACATTAAGGCGCTGAGAAAGTGATTGAATCCAAGATGTTAGGTCCGGACCAGTAGCACTACAGATTCTTTTGATTTTATCAAGAATCTCAAAGTATATAGCAGGAGCACCAGGACAGATGTAGCAACAATATTCAAAGAAAAGGCAAACGGTAGACTTATACATATGTAATATGGATTCTGGCGAGGAAAAAAAAATCTTAGCAAGACACGGGAAACAAATATCCAGCCAGCTGACCTAGCAACTAATTCGATAAAAATTTCCACTTCATGCTACTGGAAAACGTTTGCCCAAGGATTTAAAATTGTATTATAACACGTATGTGTAGGCGAACAATTTTTTTCTAATAAAAGCTTCAATAAATAGCAGTAATCATTATTATAAAAAATATAAAAAGCTCAGAAAATTAATCAAAGGGCGACTCAAAGTTTCGTGTCGCTTCGCTCGTCATGTACTTGATTAGAACATTGTATTAATTACTAGAATAGCTTTTCAATAATTATATCGTTGAGCAGTGAAGTTCCAGGGAGCGCCCATAGCCCAGGGGTAGAGTAGCCGACTGACGCCATTTCGGTCGGGTTTCAATCCTGGGTAAAAAAGCAATCGGAGTCTAACCGTACTGATGAGCTGTGATACAGCGAAACAGGTCTGTCTGCGGATGTCTATATATATATATATATATATATATATATATATATATATATATATATATATATATATCCAAGTGAATAAGGAACGAAAAAAAAATTTTTTAAACAGTGCTCGATATATAATATATAGAGATGTGAATATTTATTATAAATTATATTTTAGAACATGTACAATTTTTTTATATATCCACTACAAATCGTACATTTGTTTCGACATTAAAACTACAATGTCTTATCAGGTGGTGTCGATAGGAATGGAAATCTTTTTTCCTTACATGTGGTGAGTTGCGTGTGAGATGTTGGTGGGGGTTAGTGATAAGGGAATAAGTCTTGTAAATTGTCCGTTTGAATTTTGAAGAAAGTGGTGTGGGTAGTGAATATAGTTGATTAATGAGTGTCTTGAAATTTTATAGACAGATTTAATATTAGCATATAGGATTGTAAGTTTTATGATCTTGCGACTAGACTTTATCCTTTGGGTTTCTTAGTAGAGCAGAGTAAGGAGGTGTAAGATGTGGGGAGGGATGGAATTGGACTTACCGCTTATTTGTACAACTATAGAATATTTTTATATTTAAGAACAGTTTTTTATAATTAATCTAATTTTGTATATTTAACCTTAATTTTAGATTTAGGAAATCGATTTTTCTATTAAATTTTAAATTTGGAATTAGATCACAGTTTGTGGTGTGTAATAAGTAAGATTTAATGTAAGAGGTAAAATTTAATGTTAGTATTTAAGGTAATAGATAAGTAGGTAATGGGTGCGTAATAAATAGAATTTAGTGTAGGAGGTAAGATTTAATATTGTATTTAAGGTAATAGGTAAATAGGTAATAGGTATGTTTGCATTTAAGGTAATAGGTAAAATTTAATGTGTGTATTTATGCACAATTTTTATAATTAATCTAATTTTGTATATTTAATCTTAATTTTGAATTTAGGAAATCGATTTTTTATATAAAAGTTTTAATTTTTTTAAATTTTTTTGTGGTGTGTGTAAGAGTGTTGTTAGTACTATGAAGATGTATCATTTCTAAGGGGTCCTAGCTCTGGCTTTTGTAGTATTTTTAGCATGATTGTAAGGTTAGTTTTTTACCGTGGTTTCAGGCCTTTGATTTAAAAGTTTGTTGCTTTTCATATATTTAATGATTTCAATTTTTTCTTGAAGACAAAGGTAACATGGTTCCTTTATTGATTTAGATGTTCTTGCTTGTTTGAGGATTTTTCATTTAACTTTAGGTGTTTTATTTTCGTCTTTTATCTTCCAAAGTATTTGGAGAGAGACGTCATGTTTTGTTTTTCATTGTTATTGAAAGATGAGAAGTGATTGTAAAAGCGCTTTTAAATACGTTCATGGTGTTTCCGATATACATTTTTTCATCTTTACGATTCTCCATGGATGAAATCGAACACATATATATCAGGGATCTCGTTAGACATTTATTGGTCATGGGGCATTGATTAGGGTTTCTACAGTTACAGAGGTTGTTATTATGGGGCAGACTGGTATTAGTGTTGGAGTTATTTTTGTTGTGTGCTTTTAATATTTTGCTGTTATGTACTTTAATTATTTTTTCTAGATTGTTGGAGCAGCTATAGCTTAATTCTATTGTATTTTTATTGAAGATTTTGCTTAGAGGGTTATTGTTAGGAAAATGCTTATCTGTTAGTTTAAGAAATTTATGTCCCAGCTTGAAGTTAACTGACTGATTAAAAGGAGGGTTATACCATATGATTTTCCATTTTTACTTTTTGAGCTCTTGAATCGTTCCACAAAGTTAATTTTGGATGATTGATATTCGCTTTCTTTAAGGATTGTATCATAAATTATCTTATGTTTATCAAATATTTTTTTTATTAGAGGTGTGTGTATTAATGAGATGATGGGATATGCTTGATAATGGATGGTGGGTGATTAGAATTGGGTTTTATATAGATTGAGTTAGCATTATTTTTCATGTAAGGTTGGAATGTATTCGATATTAAGTCTAATGTTATGTCTAGGAAGTCAACTTGCTTGATATTAGGGTTAATTACTACGTTAAGACCAAAGGATTTAAAGACTTTATGGATTAATTTTTTTAGTTTTATCTAACTTACCTCCAGTCGATTTATTTATTATTAAGAGTCCGTCATCTCTATAGAGTGCTATATTGTTAGTGTCAATTTCTTTATACGCCGGGAGGTTGGACAGTAGGAATAATCCGACTAGATCCGAAGATTCTGCAGAATTCAGGGCTCCCATAGATAAATCAAAATTATCCTTTGAAATTTTTGTTCGTTGTTGTAGATGAGAACTGATTTTCTGCAGTTCAAAATTATTTTGATTTCATCCTTTGAGATGTCCGAGTAGAATTCCGCGAATTCCAGGGCAAGATTGAAAAGGTCCTCAGATATCGATGGGTAAAAATCCACGATGTCAAATTGTAAGAAGGTGGCATTATTTTTCCCCAGGGTTCTCGAATCATTTGATTACATCCATTGTACCCCTCCATTGCGTGAGTTGTATTTTTTCCTTATTTGTTGGGTGACTTTTTAATATTACTTTACTAATTCTACCGATTTCTGACTTTGTAGGGTTTATTATTCTAGTGGGTAATCTTTGGTAGAATTCCAGCTTATATGCACTTTTAATACATATTCCCTACACATTCATTCACTGCATCACTCATTATTAACTCATCTTTTATCATTAAGTAAAAATAATTACTTATTGCAACTTATTTTTGAATTGCTGTATGATAGAAGCCTCAATATGCGCAGTTAGCAGGAAGATGTGTTCGTTCTGCGCAGACATAAACAAACGGCAACCATCTGTATAAAATATCCTGAATTTTCAAAATAATAAATGTTAAATGATTTTCTAAGCATAGTTTAGATGTGGTACAAGGCCGAAATTATGGGGCGCCTACTCAAACGTAATTGTGCTAGCGAGCCAATTTCTAAATGCCCAGAGGTAAGTTGCAATAAAAGTCGTAAGGCGGCTTTGACGGACTATAAGAAATGTTTAATAACGACAGTCTGCAAACGTTAAAAAATATAAAAATTCTAAGAATGAACGACTCTGATGTAAGTCTGATGTGGACAAACCGATTACTTCATTTAGTCCGTATCTGTGTCAAGAGTTACTAATAAATCCGTCTTTGTCAAGCTATAAAGATGTTTTAAGCTTTGCCCCAACAAAGAAATGTCGAAAAACAGAAGACGCCAGTAAGATTAATAACGACGTCACCCCTCTGGTAAATCGGATGAAAAAAAGCAACAAAAAGCCGCCTTTTCTCTATTCAGCCATTATTTTAAACGACGAATGCCTCCTTAACCTTAGTGGATATGAAAAAAGGCGATGATGGTGTAATAATTTGGAGGGGCTTTTTAATGCTCAAGGAGTCTTTCAGAGAGCGTTCAGATGACAAGTTCGATCTACACAAGATTTTGAAGGCAGCCATAGAGCCACGGTTTAAAATAAATAACAAATATAATTTTAACCTGAAAATTCAGCCAATATCAGCTGGTTAATACAAACTGAACTATGGAAACATTAAGTTGATTTGATAAGTACATATGTAAGTTCTATGCTAACAGTTTTTTCCTTTAAGCATTTCTCCCCAGTAGATCTCTTGCCTATTTTCTTGCTTCCCAGTCAACATACATACATATATATATATATATATATATATATATATATATATATATATATATATATATATATATATATCCGTTTGAATACAGAACGAAGAATTCTTTCCACGTTCAAAACATTAATTTAAAACAGTGCTCGATATATAATTTTCTCTGTAGAGCTGTGAATATTTATTATAAATTATATTTTAGAACATGTACATAACTTCTCTATATAATCGCTACGAAGGCGCGTCCGTTTCTGCATCGGAGTACCAATTCTTCGTCAGTAAATAACAAAGCATTGGTACTCCGATGCAGAAACGGACGCGCCTTCGTAGCGATTATATAGAGAATTTATGCACATGTTCTAAAATATAATTTATAATATATATATATATATATATATATATATATATATTTCCAAGTATAGGTTAGGTAAGGATGGTATAAAATTTCGTTTCTGAAAAACACTATTCTTAAAAAAGTAGAGTGAATGATATTTATTTAGAATTTATAAAATAAATATGTTAAATATCACTACAAAAATAGCAGCTGTGTTCCGACACTACTTGTGTTTTATTAAGAGGTGGTGCTGAATTCAAGTTGAAAGTTTGAAATTTTCAAAACTAGACAAACTCCATCAATCAGGGACACATTGTTACATACTGAGGGGTGTGGAAAGTTTTGAACCTTTCAAACTTTTCAACCCAGCATCGTCACTTGATAAAACACAAGTAGTGTCGAAACAAAATAGATACTTTTGTAGTGTAATTATAACATAACATATCACTCAATAAATCCCGGGCCTAACTAATAAAACAACAAGTTTTGAGCAGAATTCGACGTTATTCATCAACATAGTCTCCTGATAGGGTGATACACTAATTCCAACGATTCTCTAACAATTCGATGCCTTTTTTGTAGAGCGATTTGTCTTTGGAGGCCAGATCTTGAGATTAGGGTGGATGCAATTCGAAGTACAATTCATGTAGTTTTGCCATCGTTGACATTGACTTGTCACACGGTGCATTGTCTTGGTGAAAGATTACTTTTTCTTCTTTCTTTGTACCTATTTTTTGGAAATTTCTTCCTTCAGATATATCAACAATGTTATATAATATTCGCTATTGATGGTTCTTTTTTTCTCAAGACAATTGATTAACAAAATATCTTGCCCGTCCCAAAATATGGATGCCAAAACCTTGCCTGCTGATGTTTGTGTCTTTGGTCGCTTTGGACGGCTTTCACTCAGCTGACTACCGATTTGACTCTGGAGTAAAGTAATGGGTCAATTTTTTATCCATTGTCACATATTTATGCAAAAACTCTTTCTTGTTGCGTAAAACAGTTGCAAACAACGCTCTGAATCGTCGACGCGTTGTTGTTTTTTATCGACTTTGGGCAAACGCTTTATCCACTTTAAACACAGCTTTCTCATTGACAAATGTTCATGCAAAATGGTGAATACACTGCCTCCTGATATGTTCAACTTCTCTTCTATCTCATGTAACTCCAATTTACGATCGACTAAAACAACTTTGTGGACTCGTTTGATGTTTTCCGATACAAATGCCGATTTTGAGCGACTTGATTCTTCAGCATCATTTGTGTCTGTAAAAAGTTAGCAACCATTGCTTCCCACGGAGCAGTGTCCGAATAACACTTATCACACCACTGCTTTGCTTGAGCAGTATTTTTATAGGTATGTATTAAATTTAATACCTAGCGGCAACCATGATCTAAGAAGAGTTGGTCCGTTATGACCGCAGTATATACTGAATTCACACTGATTTCCTAGAATAATTTTGAATCAGTGCCACCTCAAAACTTTAAAACACATAGTCATCACGGACTCAAATACACAAAGTGCAATATTGGGTCTAAAAAATGTTGGTGGGTGCACCAGCACAAACAAAGAAGAGAACCGTTTCTGACAGGTGGATAACAGGTAGTTATATAAACACTCTGCGCGCGATGAGTGAGATAAAAACCCTTGATTTTGATTTTCTTCTTGCAAAAGCAGAAGATCAAACATTCGCAGTAAGACTTGAAACCACATAATTCGGTGGGCATTACCTTGAGTGAGTCAAGAAATGAACAAGTAATTATTTTACGGGCAAAAATGTATCGTATTCTATTAAGGCGCTACTAACATTTAAAACGTTTTGTAAGTTCAGCGCGCCAAATACCTTACTGAGCAGGATTTTCCCATCAGAAAGCCATGCTTTATCAACATGAAAAATATACTTTTTTATTGTTGTAAAAAATTGCAACAAGAGCTTCACTTAAATAAATATATTTTGTAAACTGATAATTCGATTTGGCCTAAATTTTGTCACGTATCATTTGAAGGTTAGTACTTCATAAAAATCATTTGGAATTTTTATTAGTGGTGTCAGGCCCGGGACTTATTGAGTGATGTGTTATTTATGTTATAAATTCTAAATGAATATATATATATATATATATATATGTGTGTGTGTGTGTGTGTGTGTGCGACTCGATTTCGAATAGTACTACCACTTTAATTATTCTAAAATATAGATATTGCGGACGTGGCTTTTAACCCTGGAAAAGCATCACGTTTGCTTGTCCACTTGCACCAAAATTAGGGGTCTCTTGCTCTCAGTCAGTGCCATACGTGATACACGCTTTGGGCGATCATGTCTCGAAAGAGAAATGACTGACTGAACAGAAGATTATTCCACAGTAGGTTGCCATTGCTTGATGCGGTAGACTGGTTGCCAGCCAAGGCTATAGAACCCAATCTGTTTTATTATTTAATCCATAACTAGATGGAAGAGACGGATTAATACCTTTGATAGATGGGTATTTGTGCGTAAGTGAATGCAAGAAACTCAACTGGAATTTGAATTCAGCACCCCGCTTTGTCGTTCTGAGTCGATATCCACTGCACCACAATGCATATCCTCTTGCCGTAGTTGTTATATTAATATTTAGAAGAACTTTCAATGTGCTGCTTCTCTGAAGAATTTTAGGCCTGGGTACTTTGCCACTCGCGAACTAATTCCATTCATTATAGATTATATCAATATTCTGTGTCCAAATAATTCCAGGGAAATTAACATCAAGTTCCTTGCTAGCATCTCTCTTGCACTCAACTTCTATATATGATATTGGAATTTTAAGAAAGGGCTAATATTTCCAAAAGAAAACATTTGAGATTATTTGACCGGAACAGCCAGTGGTGCTTTCGATTTAAATTTGTAAGTTCTTTCTTTAAAACAATTTTTCGTAAACATACGTTTTTAAAGCGCTCTGCAAGAAAACCAAATTCATGGTCATCAGTAAAAAGGGCAGCCCAAAATGCCAAATACAATTCGGGGATACTAAAATCAAACAGGTACAAAAATTTAAATACCTGGGAAGTGTTATAACAGAGGACGAAAAGTGAGACACAGAGATCCGAAGGATAATTGGCATGGCGAAGGAACCATTCCAGAAGTTGAGTAAAGTATTAAGAAACAGGACAATTTCGCTAGAAACACAGAGGAAAGTACTGGATTGCTATGTGATGTCAGTTCTTTAATATGGCAGTGAATGCTGGACAATATAATCAAAGATGAAGGAGAGACTGGAAGCAACTGGGATGTGGTTCTACAGAAGGATGCTGCGGATATCATAGGTTGAGCATGTGTGCAATGATGAGGTTTCGGAAATGATGGAAACGAAAAGGAAATCAATACTGAGCATCAGGAAGAGACAGCTGAAGTTCCTGGGACATGCAATGAGGAAGGAGGGCTTGGAGAACCTGATACTAACAGGCCAGATAGAGGGAAAAAGACAGGGGAAAGCAACGGATAACATATCTGAAGGACCTAATCAGGTGAATGATGGAACAGAGGTTGCGTGCTGCATCAGGAGAAGGTGTGCTAAGAGCCACCAGGGATAGAGAGACGTGGAAAGCCTTGATCACCTACGTCCTGAAGAGACAAGGCACATAAAAGAAGAAGAAGATTATCCTTCCAAATATTTTTGGAGGCGTGTAGAACGTTAACATTTTGAATATGCCACTATTTTCTTTTCGTGTTGCTGCATTAAGTAACTATTACTTATTCACTTTAAAAGCGGTATCTCGAACTTTTTTTTTATTTTTGCATTTTATCTGATCAGGTTAAAATATAATTTATAAAGACAGAACAAACGCAGTAGTAAGGTATTTGGGGCGCTGAACTTACAAACCGTTTTAAATGTTAGTAGCGCCTTAATAGAATACGATACATTTTTGCCCGTAAAATAATTACTTGTTCATTTCTTGACTCACTCAAAGTAATGCCCGCCGAATCGAGCTTATGTGGTTTCAAGTCTTACTGCGAATGTTTGATCTTCTGCTTTTGCAAGAAGAAAATCAAAATCAAGGGTTTTTATCTCACTCATCGCGCGCAGAGTGTTTATATAACTACCTGTTATCCACCTGTCAGAAACGGTTCTCTTCTTTGTTTGTGCTGGTGCACCCACCAACATTTTTTAGACCCAATATTGCATTTGTGTATTTGAGTCCGTGATGACTATGTGTTTTAAAGTTTTGAGATGGCACTGATTCAAAATTATTTTAGGAAATCAGTGTGAATTCAGTATATACTGCGGTCATAACGGACCAACTCTTCTTAGATCATGGTTGCCGCTAGGTATTAAATTTAATACATACCTATAAAATATATTGGGGTGAAACATATATTGCTATTTTAGTCCCTTACCGAGTGCTATACAAGTTTGGATTTAAGCCTATCCAAAAAATAAGACTTATACGTGAACACTTTCATAACTGTTATGGTATTTATCTTAATCGGCATCACCATATGAATGTCAAGCCTCTAAAACACAAACGGTATCAAGGATGTTGAAGAATTAGAAACAGAAGAACTAATAATGAGCGAGAAGAGAAAAGAGTAATCAGGAGTAATCAGGAGTAATCAGGAGTAATCAGGATTGATATCGCATTTAATTTTTTGTGTATTAAAGTTGGTTAGAAAGCATGGAGCCCGAAGTGAGTTTCCTAAGCGAGAATTGCGAGTAAAAACCTGTTAGTATAGAATTTACTGCTACATTTAAACAGCTCAACTGTAAATTAATGAGATTTTTACGCCAGTCTAGTCTTTAAATTTAAAAGTTTTAGGTATCATAAGCAAAGATTTCATCCGAGCATTAATCATGAAACTATTCATAGAAAAGATACAGAGAGGCAAGCTTCCGGCGGTTAAAAATTAATTGAAGCCGAGCCGCTAGATCAGCACCAACAATATTGCTGATTTTTCATTCGATTTTATGAAGAAGCTTAAGGTAAATAGCAGTGGCACTGGGCCAAATGTGGCAGCAATATTTTAAGTATGGACAAAAGATATACTTATAAATATGTAAGAGAGATTCTGGAGAGAAAATTGTCTCGCACGACAATGTGAACCAACTTTCTTAGCTGCTCATCAAGCAATTGATTTAATATAGTCTTTCCACGTCATGTCGAGAACGTTAGCCCGAGAAGACCCAAAGAGTCTCTTTCTTAAAGGTTAGTATCATTCATACTAATGAATGGCAACGAGGAGTCTCTCAGATGATTAATAAAGAAAAGCTTAGTTTGGAGGGGATTTAAAATTAACAAGCTATTTTTTGCTCTAGTTCATGACAGATTTAACGTCATTTTGGATATTAGCTGCCATTCTGACTTTGTCGGACTGATCAATTTTACCTACAGAGACAGGATTAAATAGTTGTGTCATCAGCCTAAATACCAAGCTGAGAGCAGATAGAGAAGATGTGTTGTGCCGTCAGTATAAATGCTAAGTTGAAAGCTGATGTGATCAGGAAGGTCGTTATTGAAAATAAAGGACAGAGTAGATTCAAGGAAGGGTCTATGGGGAACATCCACGTTAGTACGAAAGTATCTAGACGAGTGGCCGTTCAGGATAAATTTCCTTTCGCGATTTCATATATAAAACTGGATAAGTTTAAAAATGTGTCCGGAGGCAGCGAAACCTTTCAACTTGAGGAGAATACCTACATGCCAACCCCTATTAAAGACCTTTGAGAAATGTATTAGATTCTGCTTCTTATTTAAATACAAATTTTTTGAAGAAGCTGTGTACATCAGTCCTTGGTAGTCATGTTAACTGTACATTTCATCTATTGGCAAATATGTGGAGATGTTATTGTCTAATATTAAAGAAATATATTCTGGATGGGTTTGATGCGAAATATACACTTGATAAAGCTCAGCAAATTGACGATGACAGCTCGATTGAGTTATAATACAAGGAAGAAGAAAACCCACTGAATTCCTATCAATAACCGTGTGCAATTTGATCAGTTGTCACATGGTTGGTTGGTTTCGTTTAGCGGCATATCATCTTGTATGATTTGTTTACTGCCAAAATAAAAATTTTTGAACACAATTTTATGGCTTCAACTAGATATATTTTGATCGCAGTCGTATGACTTTGACTACAAATAAAAAGTATGGCTAATCATTTTACTTTAAATATGTATTGTTAAAATTTTTACTGTAAATATGGATTTTTGCTTGGTTAGTTTTGTTGAATAGCATATCAATTTCTACAGGTTATTTAATGCTGAAATTTAAATAGTTTGTACATCGTTTTATGGTTTCAACTACCGATATTTTGTACATGATTTCATACTTTCAGATTAAAGGCACGTTTCTTTAATGTTTTATTTAAATATATATTTTTAAGATTAAAAAATATATTGTTGTTCATTTTATAAAAACAAATATATCGTTAATTTATGGTTTTTTAACGATTAGCAGACAAATGGGCACTAATGCGTGCTACAACATCATGTCAGGGTGGACCGAGTAATAAAGAGGTCGTTTCACACTCCTCAAAACCTCCGATCTCTGGAGTATAAAATACATAATTTCTTTAAAAGAAAAAACTGGTGTTTCTACATAATTATGGCCTGTTGTGTACATCCGGCAGCAAGGTCTCTGATCCAGAGATCGGAGGTTTTGAGGAGTGTGAAACGACCTCTTTATTACTCGGTCCACCCTGATCTCTGGATCAGAGACCTTGCTGCCGGATGTACACAACAGGCCATAATTATTTAGAAACACCAGTTTTTTCTTTTAAAGAAATTATGTATTTTATACTATTTTTTAGTATTTATTGCCATGTGAATAATTGTAAATGAAATTTGAATGGTGCTTTTTTAATACTGCATCAAATGAACTGTTCTGGTGTCCAGTTTTTGTGCTCTCTTATTGGCTAGCCGAAGAAAAGGCTTCCTGGCTGCCTGGTAAAATTTTGCAAAGTAATAATAACAAAAGAACCATTCTATTTTCCTTTAGATCTATCCACTTTGCAATAAATACTAAAAATAGTATGAAATACATCATCTTTTTTAAAAACTGGGGTGGTCTAATAATTATGGCCGGTAGTGTAGTTTATCGGCATACCCAAAATCAAACTTGCTAAATCTTCAGGCAGAAGCTGTCATTTCCGTTTGGGTGAAATGTTTCATTTTCAAGAATGAAAATTATTATAATAATTCATATTGGGTTTGTAATTATAACAATCTTTCCCAAAGATAATTTTCTTTGAAGTTAGAAGGAAACGATAAATTAAATTGATTTTCTTTCATTTGTTAAAGAACGTTCCGTGTTTGGAAAGACAAGGCAAAAAGAGGAAATTACTAATCTGGCTCTTGATGTCAATCATTCCATACATAAGTATGTATTGCACACTTGCTTATTCAACCGTATTCAGCACTTAATAAACGCCAGAACGGATAAATCTATAAGAATCTTGCTAGATAGATAGATAGATAGATAGATAGATAGATAGATAGATAGATAGATAGATATGAGCAGAAAGTGATATTTGCATATTGCAATAGATAAATGTGAACAGCGTTCGACAGATAAACAGACTGACGTAGCTACATAGGTACGTACATACATACATATATATACAGACTGAGATAGATAGATAGATAGATAGATAGATAGATAGATAGATAGATAGATAGATATGCATTTAAGGAAATATTTTTTTTTATAATTTAGTTCTGAATAGCAACATTACATTCATTGAAATTCTCAAGAATTAATTGAAAAATTGTTAGATAGATAGATAGATAGATAGATAGATAAATAGATAGATAGATAGATAGATAGATAGACTGATTGTTTTTTGCGGCTTATCAACCTTTTATGTTATTTTAAATCGTAACGTATTTTGGGATTTAAAAAAAGCTTTGTTTTAGATAGTGAATATTGTATTGAGCATTCTTTAGAGGTTATACTGTTTTTCCTAGACAAATCCTACTATTTAACCATAGCTAGAAAGAGTAAAAGAAGTTTCATACGTGTCGTAACGGTATTTTTGTCAGTGAATGTGACTTGCCCAATTGAAATTCAAACACAGATATGCGATTTCTCTCTCGGAGCCTCTGATAGATCTCTCGCTTGGTATTCCCAAGTGTTCACCCATCAAGGTACAGACCAGACTCGAGGTTGCTTAACTACTTTGAAATGGACAAGAACTGGTGCTTAAACCTGATATAGCCAAACGCCTGATAGATAGATAGATAGATAGATAGATAGATAGATAGATAGATAGATAGATAGATAGATAGATAGATTAATTAATTAATTAATTAATTAATTTGAACCGTATTCCTAAAGATGAAATTATGGTCAACCAGATTAGGATGAATGATTAATGCATTGGTTATACTGTTTATAAACAATTTTTATTTTTATGTTTCACTAATATACTTAATTTGGAATTTATTGCAATTTGTGACATTCTCCCACTGAGGTTTCATGTTATCCTTTTGTTTCCTGTTGATTAAAATCCTTATTGATTTTTTAAAAGTAATTCTGTTGTATTTTGTATTAAATGCTCGAAAAAAAATTTTCAGTTATGGTCTTTATGGAGGTGTTATGTAGTATTAGGATGTCCCTTGTGAATATGCGTTGGTGTGCAGTGGATATCGTCTCGGAACGACAATTCGGGGAGCCAAGTTCGAATTCTAGTTGATATTCCTCGCATTCACTTACGCACAAATACCCTTGGGAAAGGTATTAATCCGTCACTTCCCTCCAGTTATGGATTAAATAATGGGACAGATTGGGTTCTATAACCTTGGCTGGCAACTAGTCTACTGCACAAATCAACCTACTGCTGGATAATCTTCTGCTCAGTCAGTCATGTTTCTTTCGATGCATCTAGATTTAAGATTGATTGTATCAATAAAGTAGTTATTTGCTTTCTAATTTTCATTTATATATATATATATATATAATTTCTGCACCTTCACCATTGAAGCATAGTTGATTAAAATACTGCTCCGTTAAACGGGAATGATGGAATGTTATTGGATGTGATATCGTCGTTTACCAAAATCGGTATCGGAGACTGATGACAGGACTGCTTGGCGCAACAACATTTTCCAGATGACTGCCTTCGGTGAATCGATAGACTTCTTCAGAGCAGAGATGAGAAGGCAGTATCGTAAAATTGCCGCTATTTCAGCCATCAATCCCACTTCTGTATCGACCGCGAAAAAAGAATACTTGTAACGGGCGAGTCTTTCCAATCAGAAAGTATAGAGTGTCAGACGTGGAGACCCCTAGAGAGTCCTCTTTGGTGATGCAAGTCAACTCTCTCTCTCTCTCTCTCTCTCTCTCTCTCTCTCACGCACACACACACACACACACACACACACACACACACAAACAAACAGTTAAGATGTACGTTATGGTGCAGTAAATACGAGAATTTCGGAGAGCTGAGTTTGAATTCCAGTTGAATTCTTTGCGTTCACTTGCACGCAAATACTTTGGAGGGGTATTAAATCACCTCTTTCTCCAACTATGAGTAAACAGCAGGACGGACTGGTTTCTATAGTCTTCGTTGACAACCAGTTTATCGCAGAAATGACAACCTACTGCGAAAATTCTTCTGACTTGTCTTCTGACTTGTCTTCTGACTTGTCAGTCATGTCTCTTTCGAGACATGATCGTTTCAGCGTGTATCGCGTATGTCACTTAGGCTAACTGAGTTTAATTCTTTTTTTAACAGATAAACGGAAAACCCGATGAAATATAAGAAGGTGCCTTCAAAAAATAAACAAAGTATAAACAAACAGGAAATATCACTAGAGTATTTACATTATTCGGACTATTGTCCTCAACTTTGTACGATGTTTCGGAGATTGTGCGCTCCGGCCCTCTTCAGATGCTAGGAATTTCGAACCGAACCCTTTATTACAATCGCTGGGGTATATGAACTCTATTTCTTGCGTAGTCAAGAGTTATCTCCCTCTAACCCTGTAAGTTACTTGTTCACCACTACTGTATCTTGGTATTGAACTCACAACTCTTTGTGTCAAGTCACAGGAACTAAACAAGGTTTATATCCACTGGGCCATGTGTCCTTAAGAACGAGAACAACTGAATTTTGGGGACTTATAAACCTAATGTTCATTAACTTTTTTTTCACCAGAGTTCCTATTGCAATTTTTTATGTTAATGGCTTTCTCTAGTATTTTTTATGTTAATGGTTTTCTCTAACGTCAAAAATATTAGAGAAAACTATTCATACCTCATCTCAGAAATATAGACAAATAATAAATATTATTAGATACAAAGAAAACTGCTGAACTCCTATGATATCAATCTTTCTATACGCCAGGGAATGTTGGATTTTTTTTTATAGATGACGTGAAGATTTAAAACAATAATGTTTCTGAAAAAACTTGGACGGGGTACATAAGCAGCGTGGAACTAAAAAAAGACGCATACTAACAATCAAAAGTAGATAGCTGAAATTTCTATTACACAAAATAAAAAGTGATTGCTTTGAGAATTTGACAGTCAAAAGAGATATCGAAGGCAAGTGGGTTAGAGTGAGGCAGCGAGTAATCTACCCGAAAACTTCACTGAAATATCTGTCACAACAGACTAACGGTTCAAATCTTCTCGTTGATCAAAAAGGACTCCGGCTCTCTCCTACCACCTCTCTATGCATCTGTATATTACGACATGTTGCTCGTAACTTGCTAACGGTTGATTTGAAACTATTATCTATATTGTAATTCTAATATAATAATATAAGGCTCAATTGATAGTTTCTAAGTTCTGGCAAAGTGGCACTTGATTCCGGAAAGTTTTATATAATTATTTAATTTTTCTGTCTTTTTTTTTCTTCGTAGGTTTTTCTTCGTCTGCGTAGTTATAAAATCTGCTGCTATTCGAACTCAGATAAAATCATTGTTTTATTTCGTGAGTCTTCTAACTTTGAAAACCAAATTTTCAGTTTTGCGCCCAGTTGATTTACATTTCTTTTAATCTTGATTCCAGCAGCTTTCCACAAGATTCGGTGAGATTTCTGTCTTTCGCAAGATCGTCCAGTATTTGATGTTTTGGGAAGTACGATCGTTCAAATGAGCCTTCTCGTCCACATTTTGGTTATTTTATCATGATCTGACATTTTGATATCAGTCTTCATCTGTAAATTCAAAAGTAAGTCGAGCTCAAACCGACAGTAGCTCATCATGAGGCAACGATGCAACTGAAGATAGACTTTCCGGATTGATTTGGATCTTATTCCTTTAAAAAATCAATATTGGTTACTTGGTTTTAGAAAACTCAATTAGCTGAATTCCTCAACCTAAGTGTTGATTAACATTCTTTTTCTGCTTAAACAGCGTTTATTTATTTAAATTTTCCTTTGCTGGGATAAAAGACCATGAAATGAGGAAAATGTGTCTCATTTTCTTCCATTTTTGACTTTTAAGATAAAAATATATATTTAAAATTCACAATCCACGTATAAAGCGTATAGATGTACGCGTTGAAATGGATGTATGGATGATGTGATGGATGGCCCCTCGAAATGAGAAATCGAGGGTATAAGTTCAAATTCCAGTCGAGTTCGTTGCAGTCACTTCTACACAGATAGTCTTGTGAAATGTATGGTTCTATATCTTTACGAACTGAATAGCAGAACTTGTATGTAGAACAATCATTGTTACAATATTCGCAATGTTTTATCGAAAGCAAAAATTAGTATTTACATAATCCAAATATTAATAAATTTTAACTATTCTGTTTTTGTTTTGTTTTTTAATAGC